>JAKEZK010000044.1:0-150606 GCA_021654155.1 Rhodotorula sp. CC01
CCTAACCCTAACCCTAACCCTAACCCTAACCCTAACCCTAACCCTAACCCTAACCCTAACCCTAACCCTAACCCTAATCCTAACCCTAACCCTGACCCTAACCCTGACCCTAACCCTAACCCTAACCCTAACCCTAACCTGATCCTGACCTAATCTCGTCCTAACCCTAACCCTAACCTAAGGCTCAAAGCTCGTCCTCAGCAGAAGCGAGAGAAGCAGACAAAGCAGGGCCGAGCTGCGCCGAGTTTGCTTCCAGATTTCGAGAGCGGCAGCGCTTTGGGTTCCATCAAGCCGGTACGGCTGCTGGCCAGGCGATCCGATAGGGCCTCAGAAAATGAAAGTTAGAGTGTGGCGAGGGCGGCGACCGCCGAGGAAAGCCTCACCGAGGTGCTGTGCTGGATCGGGGACAAGACAGCTCGGTGGCGGCGATGCTGAAGTCGAGTTGTGTTCGGATGCTGCTGCATCCAATGCGTACAGTGATGAGAGTCGCTGCGTAGCAACGAGTCGGGGGTAGCGGAAGAGGTTGTCGGCAGCGTCTCGAGTTTGTCTTTCCAGACTTCCGACTCCCAACTCCAGACAGCGACCTCTTGGTTCGCAGCTGCGGGACGACGCGTTTCCCAACACCCTTGCCTACTCATCCTCCTCAAAGTCCACCTCCCTCTCTGTGACAAAGTTGTAGATCCTCCTCCGCTGCGCCTCGCCCGTCTCTTCTTTGCCACCTTCCTCAAACAACCGCCGGAGCACCCGCTTCCCAATCTTGGCGTCCTCGACGTCGTCCTCTGCATCAACACCACCCGCCCTCCTCGCGGCCGCCCGCAGGGCCGGGTACGCGCGCTCCTTGGCCCGTTTCGCCGCATTGCCGCGTCGTCGTTTCGGATTCGGTTCCGGTTTCGGACCGAGGAGGGCGTCGAGCAAAGGGGTAAAGACGTTGTCGACGAGGCGAGTAAACATGACTTGGAGCGGGGCGTGCGACGCGACCGAGTACATGGGGGAGAGGAGGGCGAGGAGCGGCAAGGTGGACGAGTCGGGGGACGACGAGGCGACTCGGTCCAACTCGTCGAGGTAGATGTCGAACAAATGGTATGCGAGCGAGAGCGGAATCTTGTCGTTCATGACGCTGGCGAGCGGCGGAGTCAGCGCTAGAGGTCTGGGAAAAAACCCTTCGAACCGCGCGACTCACTCAAGGGGACCTCCCGGACCGGTCAGCATGGCGTTGTACTCTTCGATCGCGCGCTCGTCCCACTGTTCACGCTCGAGGAGCCTGAATCCGACATGCGTGAATCGTCGGATCAAGAGCAGGAACTTGTCCAGGCTGCGCGGGGTTCCAAGAAGTCAGCATCGAGCAAGACAGCCTCGAAAGCAAAAGACACGAGTGGCGCGCACCGGTGGTGATCGAGGGTGGACCACTCTCGGATGATGGCCTCCCAGAAGCCACGCAGGTAGGTCATCGCCGAGCGGAACCGTTCGACGCGGCCGTTCTTGGTCTTGGATTTCGGGCGGACGTCGAGGGTCAAGTCGGCGAGGTTCTGCGCGAGCGCCTGCTGGACGAGCGGCTTGTCCGACATCCAGAAGCCTGTGGGTGAGCGTTTTAGAGTCAGCTCACACCCACGTGCGAAGAAGGACCCCGCGCGACGCACAGTAGTAGACGCCCTTCCAGAGTTTCGCCATCTCGAGCGGCTGCAACCTCGCGTCGACCTCGTACTCGTCATCCCAGTTCAGTTCGCCCACGGGCAGCTGCTCCTCCTCTTGCTCCTCCTCCTGAGCACCCGCCGCGAGGGGACCGAGGTGGTTCAATCGTCCGGCCGAGAGGAACCGCGAGAGGGAAGCGACGGCCTTGTCGCGCGTGCTCTTGTCGCCTGCACGAAAGCTGGTCAGCCACCCGTCTGCACCCCGTCTCAGCCACGCCCGACTCACTGCTGGCGAGGAATTTTCCGAGCGGGGGAGTCGAGCTGGAGGGTTTGTTGAGCGACGAGCGGCGCTGCTTCTGGCGCTTGGCGGGCGGGGGCGCGCTGCTGGTCGAGGGCGCTGGGTGATCCAGATCGCTCGACATGGCTAGTAAGCACACCTTGCGAGCTGTGATGGTGTGGGTCGAGTCGAAGCTGCTCGCTCATCTCGAACCGAGCTTCTCGATCGCTTGTCATCGCACCTCGTACTCCTTCCCCCTACACTGACGCCCTGGATTCTATGGACCTGCTACAGAAATGTGCTACTGGGTGTTTGTGGATCTCCGCCGCTGCTTTCGCACTCGCCTGCACCCCTGCGCCGGCTTCGTGCTGCACCGCCCCCTTGCTCTTCGTCGCTTCGCTACAGCTACCCAACCTGTACGCACTCCTTGTTATGGACTCGGCACTTGGGACTGAGCCATTCGCAAGGCTCCGGGCTGAGTAACCTCGAAGAAGAAACTCCGATGGCTGTGTAACAAGCCGTCTCTTCTGGCCGCTCATCACCTTTGCTTGAAATGTCACCTCGCAAACTCGGCGTTTCGCCTTCGATGGCCATGCTCTCTCCGCTCGTCATCGACACCGACAGTCTCGGTCTCGTAGGTGTCACGAACGCCGCCGCCCGTCCGGATGAAGCTCCCGTCGAGGGGGCGGAAACGCAACGAGACGCCGCCGAACTTGCGCGCAACTCAATCGCCGGAATGCACTCACGACAGGGAGGACGTGGACGACGAGCACGTATGCACCCGTCCAGCGAGGAAACGGTATCGAAAGGAGGTGGTATGCATTGCGAGTTTACTCGAGTTCTTGAGCGCGTGCGCCCGAGCGAGCGGATGAGAAAGAGGGCGGGCAGGCGAAAAAAAGGGTGCCCAACTCGAGGGGCGTGCCAAAGGAAAAGGGTTACATGAACAGAGCTTAGACACACAACGAGAGCCGAGTCGGGAGGGAAGGAGAAAGACAGAAAATGCAAAGCGGGCACGGTGGCGGAGACAAACGGGCCGAGTAAGGCGAACCGGTGGCGCAATGGGAGCGGGCTCGACGCTGAGTAGTTCGGACGAAATCAAAACGTCTGTACAGTATAGGCTGTTGTCAGGTAGGGATCCAACAAACATCTCCTTCATGCATTCGACTCGACGGAAAACACAAGCTCGGGTCTGCGCGGCCGTTGCAACTCACCTCGGGTGTTCAAAGCATTCTGCTCTCGAGTCAAGCGTCGGCGAGGAATTGCATCCGAGACACGCGCGCCTATTTCGCCCGGACGTCGTCAAACGTCTCGCTGCCGACCGAACCGCCGCGCATCGACCTTGCAACGTTCTGGGCAAAGCGTTCGCGGTTCTGGCGCAGGTCGTTGGCGGCGTCTGGTCGTGTGTACAAGTGGTGCGAGACAAGAGTCAGCCTCTCCGAAACGAGGCATGACAAGGATACGCTCAAGAGACGAGAAACCCTGCGCCCGAGACAATCCCCCCGACCGAAAAGAAAAGGGGAGAAACCCACCCTTGTTGAGGGGATCGTCTGCGTTGGGTTCGAGGAAGAGGTACTGCAACCCGACCATGACGGCGTTCAAGTTGAGGACGGGTTTCCAGTCCTCGCGGAGGATGTTGAGGCAGACGTTGCCTTCGAGGTCGAGGTTGGGGTGGTACACTTTCGGGACGCATTTCACTTTCGGCGGTTCGTGCGGGTAGTTGTTGTTGATCGCAAACGTAAACTTGAACGAGCCGCCCTTGTACATGCCTGCGGGGGCGCGGGTCGAGGCTGGAGTCAGCGCGGTTAGGAGCGATCCGAGAGAGACACCGCGCACCCACCTTCGTCCGGCTGGATCGTGAGCTCAAAGTTGAGCAAGTCTTCGGGGTTCGGAAAGTGCGTCTTCATGGTCGACGGGAGGTCGAGTTCGGTCAAGTCTGCGGTGTGTGGTCGTGTGCCGGGGCGGCGTCTCAAGTCAGTGGGAGAGAGTCCAGCGCGCGCCGACTGAAGACCAGAGGGCCTCACCCTTCTGCACGCGGATCAAGGCAGCCGAGGTCTTTGGTCTCGACTTTGCGGCCTGATCCTCTGATTTCTTGAGACTCCAGATCTGCGGGGCGGGCGAGGGGTCCGGCCCGCGTCAGCTCGGCGGTGTTGCAGTGGGTAGGCGTCGGGAAGCCCTGCTCACTTTCATCATATTGGGCAGAAGAACGAGTCGTGTGTCTGTGGTCGAGTCGAGAAAGAGACTGACGGTGCCAGAGTGGAGGTTTGGGAAGCGCAGAAGCCTCCCCTCGATCGCTTTGATCGGTCGCAGACTCCGGAGCGGACTCGCGCGGGGCAGCTCTTCGCTCTCCTGCTCCACTCTGGTCCAGGTTAGCAGGACACAGAGGACGGGATGCTAGCGACTGTACGGCAATGGACTGCCGCAACTCCGAAGCGCAGAACCGTGTCGACTGCTGCCGCGGCCGTCGCATCAGCGGCGCCAACCGCGACTGCGACCGATAACAACGCGCTCAGGGTAACTGCCTCACCGGACACGGAAAGACGTGCAAACCACTGACCCTGGAACACCCGCCCCGCAGGCCCGGAGAAGAATCGCCGAACGCGACCAAGGAGGGAGCCCGCATCTCCTCGACTCGTTCGGCCGACGGCACGACTACCTGCGCATCTCGCTCACCGAAAAGTGCAACCTCCGCTGCACCTACTGCATGCCCGAACACGGCGTCCCCCTCTTGCCCAACGAGAACCGCTTGACCGCCCACGAGATTGACCGCGTCGCGCGCGTCTTTGTCCGGAACGGAGTCCGCAAAATCAGGCTGACCGGAGGAGAACCGACCGTCCGACCGGACCTCGTCGAGATTGTCGAGCGCATCAGCACGAACCGAAACAACGGGTTGGCCTCGCTCGGCCTGACCTCGAACGGGATCGCGTTGAAACGAAAACTGCCCGCCCTCGTCGCCGCCGGACTCTCGCACTTGAACCTCTCGCTCGACACGCTCGACCCGTTCAAATACGAACTCATGACCCGCCGCCGCGGCTTTGAACGCGTCGTCGAGTCGCTCGAGCTCGCCCAGTCTCTGAAACCGCGCGGACTCCGGCAGACCAAGATCAACGTCGTCGTGATCCGTGGCGTCAACGACGGCGAGGTGGCCGACTTTGTCAACCTCACCCGCGACATGGACATCACCGTCCGCTTCATCGAGTACATGCCCTTTGAAGGTGGGTCTCACTTCCCTGCCACCTCTTTAGACCGTGTGCTGACCACACACCCCGCAGACAACCGCTGGTCGACGCAGAAACTCGTCCCTTCCGCCTCGCTCCTCTCCCACCTCGAAACGCTCCACCCGCGCCTCGTCAAGCTCTGCGACGCCGACAGCGACACGACGCGAGCGTACGCCGTCCCGGGGTGGAAGGGCTCGTTCGGCTTCATCAGCTCGATGACGGACCACTTTTGCGGGACTTGCTCACGGCTGAGGATCGGCGCCGACGGCGGAGTCAAGGTGCGCCACCCAACTTACGGTAATTCTACAGCTTCGAACGTGTACTGACATTGCACCGGCTTGCCAGGTCTGCCTGTTTGGCCCGCCCGTCTTGTCCCTCCGACCCCTCCTGCGCGGCACCCCGTCCACCACGACGCTCTCCGACCCCAACCCTCTCGACTCGACCGCGGCACCCCTCGCTCCCGCAACGGACGACCAACTCATGGCCGCCGTCGGCAAGGCCCTCTATGGGAAGAAATGGGCCCACAACGGGTTGGGAGGTGCGTCCGGGATCCATGAACGAGGTAAGATGGGACCGATGGTCGGGATCGGCGGGTGATCCGGGGGCAGAGAAGGGAGCGACGTTCGCAGGAGATCAAGGAGGAGGGAGCGTTGACTCGTTGCTTTTTCGGGCGAACAGGTGAGTCGGTGCTTTCGAGGAGCGCGGGAATCGCCTGCAGGGACTTTGCTGACTCGATTAACCTGCACAGTTACCGCTCGGCGAGATCAGCCACGCCGACCTACGCCAAGACGCCGCCAGCCCGTGTCACCGCCACTGCATCTCCTCGGCGGTCTCACTCTCCCCAACAGCTTGCTGGGAACTCGTCCCCTTTCCGCTTCGACATGCACATACGAGCAGAACCGCTTGACGCACGTCAACCCGCAAACGGGCAAAGCCTCGATGGTGTCGGTTTCGGAAAAGGCGGCGACGAAACGGACGGCGAGCGCTTCGGGCGAGATCTACCTCGGCGAGCGAGCATTCTCCCTCATCGACCTCGGTGACCAGAATTGTTCCACGTCAGACCCAAACGAAGCCCGCCCGCCGACGTTGCGAACCAAAAAGGGTGACGTCTTGACCATCGCGCAAATCGCCGGCATCATGGGCTCGAAGCACACTTCGCTCCTCATCCCGCTCTGCCACCCTCTTTCCCTCTCCCACATCTCGGTCACCTTTCACCCCCTCCCGATCCGGCACGCCCTTCGCATCGAAGCGACAGCAGAGTGCGTCGGGCCGACGGGGGTCGAGATGGAGGCGTTGACGGCGGTCAGTGTCGCGGCGTTGACGGTGTGGGATATGTGTAAAGCGGTGGCGGGGCAGGAGATGGAGATTGGGCAGATCAGGGTCACGGGCAAGAGTGGCGGGAAGAGCGGCGATTGGGTTCGGAGCGAGGAGGACACTTGAGCGCCGTTTTGAATCGCTGAATCGCACCAACGGCTTGAACGAGTAGCTGTACAGATCTACCTTGCAAGGCCGAACGGTTCGTGAAACTACACACCGCGCTGCGGTGGCTGCAGACAAAACTGGCTCAGAGCTTGGCCTTTTTCTGCGCTTCTCGCTGTTTCCGCCCCCGGACCGCCTTGCCGACCCGACTCCCGTTCGTCCTCCCGATCGCCTCACTGACCCACTCGCCCACCTCACACAGCTCCTCAAACCGCGTCCGGCCTTCCTGTCCGCGATCGTTCCATGCGAGCAAACTGCCCGGATGCGGTTCGGGAAGGAACGAGGACGGGATGCCGGATTCGTGCAAGGCGTAGACGACATCTTCGGTCGAGACGTTGCCGGTCGCGCCGGGAGAGTACGGGCAGCCGCCGAGAGCCGCGACGGACGAGTCCACCGTCGGGACGCCGAGCTGTGGGGTGTAAATTCGTGGGCTGAGCAAACGACAAGGATATGCGAACAAGGAAGGGTACGCACCGAGACGCAATGCAAAACGTTGGCCACCGCAGTACCGTAGGTGTCGTGGCAGTGTGCCTGTACGTGGCGGGCCGAAATACTTCAGTCTCCAGACGAACGTTGTGGCCCGAACCCCAAAGACAAGCAAGGGTGAATCCGAACCGCACCGCCACTTTGTCGACAGGCACACCCGCCCGCTCGCACTCGTTCAGGAGCTCTTCCCAGCCGCGCGGGACGCCGACGCCGATCGTGTCGCCGAGACTGACTTCGTACGCTCCCATGTCGAGCAACTCTTTGGCGACCCTCGCCGCCTTCTTCGGATCAATATACCCTTCGAAGGGGCAGCCGAGGACAACACTGACGTACGCGCGGACTTTCAAGCCGCGCTTCTTGGCGGCTTCAAAGATGGAAGGTTGAACTGCGAGCGCCTCGGCGACGGATTTGTTGAGATTGGCGCGGGAGAAACCCTCGGACGCGGCGACAAACAGGGCGACTTCGTTGGTCAAAGGTTCGGCGTGCTTGTCCATCAGGGTCGAGAGGGCGTGCATGCCCCGGTCGTTGGGGACGAGACAGGGCAGCGAGAGCGAAGGGTTCTCCGCTCGCAACCGAGCCAGTGTCGGGGACGTCAAGACTTCTGCCGTCGTCGCCATTTGCGGCACCTGGGCACGAGACCATGTTCAGTATCGTCGTATAGACGGGACTTTGTGGCACCAAGCCCAAGGCGCACCCATTTCGGCGAGACAAAGGACCCGGCTTCGATGTCGTTCAAACCGACTCGGGCGAGCCTGTCGATCAGCTCGACCTTGAGTTCAGTCGAGAGCGGCGTCTTTTCGTTCTGCAAGCCGTCGCGCGGTCCGACTTCGACAATCTTGACGGGTCGTGCGTTCGTCGGTCGAGAAAGAGAAGCGGCTTGGCTCAGCTGGCGCGCGAGCGTGCGGAGAGGCCGCAGACTCGCAGAGTCTGCGGCTCGTAGTGCTTGTACTGATCTTGACAGCATCTCGCGGCACTAGCTCGCGTGTGTAGAGAGTAAAGAGACGTCGGACTTTGCGAAGTGGGGCAAGCCGACGTCGCGCGGAACCGAGACGGAAGGCCGTCCGCAAGCACCGTCGCGCTTCGGCAAGTTCAAACTCTTTCCAGCCATACACGAGATATTTCTACATCCGGAACACGCCAAAGTTGCCGACCTGCTTGCGCTCTTCCGGCCGCCACGACTTGTTGATGACGCCGAGCGAAAGTCCGAGAACCGTTCGCGTGTCGGAAGGCAAGATGATGCCGTCGTCCCAGCTGCGGGCGGGCAAACAAGTTGAAGTCAGTCGCATTGACCGTCTGCACAGGCTTCCAGTATTTTTGAGGAGCTAAGAAAGCCATAGCATGACGACCACGAGCGACTCACAGCCTCGCACTGCCAAAGACGGCCTCGCTCTCCGACTCGATCTGCTGCTTCAGGCTCTGCGTCTTGGCCGTGTCGGACGAGACCGTCTCCATCACCGACTGGAGCTGATCCGGACCCATGACCGAGACGCGCGCCGAGGGCCACGAAAACATGAAGCGGGGCGAGTAGCTGCGAGATGCCAAAGACTCAAGTCAGCTGCAACTTCGGAGTCATGGATCGCCAAGAGGCCTGAGTCGCATATGCGGAATCGAGCCTTGCGCAGTGAAAGCTCCGTTCGAGAGCAAAGCCAACTCACGCCCGTCCGGCCATGCCATAGTTGCCGGCGCCATAGTTGCCACCGACTGTGATCGTGATCTTGGGGCACGTCGTCGCCGCGACAGCTCGGACCAGCTTGGCCCCGTTCTTGGCGATGCCCTGTACGTACACAACGCCGAACTTAGCATCTCGTCGCACAGGCAAACAAGGGCCTGGTGAAGGGGAAAGAAGCCAGCGACGAAGGAACGCACCCCCTTTTCTGCTGCGGTTCCAACCATGAAACCGGTGATGTTGACGAGGAAGACGAGCGGTACGCCGCGCTGTTCACACAGCTGAACGAATTGCGTCGCCTTCAGGGCCGAGGGCGAGAGGAGGACGCCATTGTTGGCAATCTAGAGAGCGCGAAAAGAAACCTCGGTGGCAAGTTCAGTACAAAATCTCGGAGCTGCGTTTCGACTCCGCCGTAACACAGAGAGTACCATGCGTCGAACTCACGATGCCAACTTGATGACCGTGAACCTCAGCTGTGAGACGCGTGCAGAAGAGGAACAAACGTGTCAGCAGAGCCATTCGAACCGCGTGCTCAAACGCGCTCGGTTCGCCAACTCGACATGCCCTGTGCACCAGCAACTCACCGAATCCAGTGACGACCGTGTCTCCCCACTCGCGCTTCCACTCGGCGAACCGACTCCCGTCGACCGTCCGCGCAATCACTTCCCGCATGTCCCAGCTCTTTTTGAGGTTCGTGCCCGTCACGCCTCCGAGCTCTTTCGGGTCATACACCGGCTCGTCGACTTCTCCGTTCGCGAGGGTAGACTGCTCTGCAGTGGCGGCATGACCCGAAGCGGCCGCAAACGCCGCGACCGACTGGCGCGCCAACGCGATCGCGTGTTCGTCGCTCGTCGCGAGGTGGTCGACTACGCCCGACTCGCGGGCGTGCATCGCACCTCCACCGAGGGTTTCCGAGTCGACGACTTCGCCGAGGGCGGCCTTGACGAGGGGAGGACCGGCGAGGAAGATCGAGCCTTGATTCGCGACGATGATGTTTTCTGGATTTTTCCGTTGGAAAGGGTGCACATCAGCGGCTTGAGTCTCATCGCTTGTCTGGATGAAATAGGTAGCGCTTTTTCGCAGGAAACAAAGGCGCGCGGCCATGCGAGCTGAGGCGAGAAGAGACTCACCGTCTGCCATTGCCGGAACGTAACTGCGAGCAGGCCCCAGAAACGCCGTCAGGTTTACGTATAGAGCTACTCGAAATAGCAAGTCCGGAACTTACGCTCCGCCGGCGACCGAGATGCCGTGCACGACCGCCAATTGCCTGCGGGACGGTGGCGGGTTAGTTTTCACGTTCGGGCTGGCAAAAATTCCCCAGAAAGAGACACGGTGCAGAGAAACCAAGAAAACGCACGGGATACCCTCCGAGCTCATGCGCGCCATGTTGTAAAAGATGCGGCCAAAGTGGTCCCGGTCCGGGAAGACATCGGCTTGGAAGGGCAGAGCGGCGCCTCCGGATTCGACTGCGAGAGGTCAGGAAGAAGGTCAGCCCGTGCAATGAAAGTCTATCTAGAGGGTCTGCGCGCAGAACATATTCCCATATATGACGAGGCCGTTTCAGATCGAGGGGCTTCACGACGGACTGACCGAGGTAGATACACGGGAGTTTGTTCTCCTTTGCGATTTCTTGCGCGCGAAGGTGCTTCTTGACCGTGATCGGGTGGTACGAGCCGCCCTTGACGGTAGCCTGTGCGTTATCAGGACAGTGCAGCCGATTAGCTCTATCCACGAAAATAGCGAGCGGAAGAGAGAGCAACAGCGTGGGAAATGGCCATGGAACGCACATCGTTGGCGACAATCATGCACTCGACGCCGTTGACGCGGCCGATTCCGGTGACGATTCCGGCGGCCGGGACTTTTCCGTCATACATGCCTTCGGCTGCCAAGGCCGACAGTTCCAGGAACGGCGAGAACGGGTCGAGTAGGGCGTCAATCCTGTGGGTACGTCGGAGAACCACTTTAGTCAGTCCGAGAAGCTCGGCTCGCCCAGAACCAACAATTGGAAAGCTGTAATCCACCCACCTCTCTCGTACGAGCAGTTTGCCTGCTTCTTTGGCCTTTTTCTGTGCGCGTTCTCCTCCTCCGGCGAGGACCTTTCCCCACTTTTTCCTCAATTCGTCCTCCTTGTCCTGCATCTGCCGTGCGCGGTCGGCATACTCTTCGCTGGTCGGGTCGACGAGGGTCGGCAAGACGGGGAACGGGTGGTAGGCCGAGGCGTTCGAGCGCGACGAGACTTGGTGCTGCTGATGTGGGGCGGACGAGACGGAGAGGGAGCGAGCGGACACAGCGACGCGGGCGGGTGTAGCCAGCCGCGCAGCCCGTAGCAGTCGAGTAGAGCGTAGCATCTCCGCAGGGACCGAGTATGTATGTGAGAGAGGAAAAGACCAAGAGAGGGCAAGCCGGACTGGAGGTCGACAAGCGAGAAGACGGCACGCCGACGCTCGCTCGAACCCGCTCACCCGACAAATTGACGTTAGCCCGATTATGCAGCAAGCGAATTTTACAAACACAAGCGAAACCAAGCTACGCCTATCGCAGGGGCGAGAACGGCAACGGCTTCAAGATCTGCGAGTTCATGCTCGAGCACAGCTTTGCCGTCCGCGCCACCGTCGAACTCCACTGCTCCTTCTCCCAGCTCTGCGCTCGTCGCGCCTTGCGCGCTTCGAGGTCGTCGTACTGCCACATGTGGTGCACTTGGTGCAGGTGGCCGATTTGCCTGTTGAGCAGCGTCAGGTTTCTTTCGCTTCAAGTGCTCGGACCCAGACTCGAACAGGCGGACTCACGAGAACCACGCTCCGACGGGGTAGTGACCAGTCGCGACTCGTGCCTCCAAACCGACTCGCCTGTCGTGCAGATCGGATGAAAAGGGTCAGCCGAGTGCGGTGGCAATCAGCGGGTACCAATCCGCCACGCACCAGTGCTGCTCCCACTCGAGCAGGCTGCCCGGGTACAGGTCGTACGTCCGCAACTCGTAGATCCCTCCCTTGGCTTCTGCCGGAGAGCAGTTCCAGAACCGGAACTCGTTGTTGATCTGTGCGCGAGCGATGAAACCGGCGATGATCAGTCATTTTCCGCGGGCGGGACGCGCCAGCTCGGAGTTGAACATCTGTGAGCAGTGACCCAACGCGCCTGAGATGTGCGAGACTGAATCAGGGGTAGGATCTCCTTGTTGAAGAATTGGAGGTGGCCCTGTCGCAGAAACAGATCGATGCGGAAAAAGAGAGTCAGTTTGCCGTTACCACATTCATCGTCGAAGAGACGAGTCCAGATCGGAAAGACGTCCGTCCCCGCATACACGACGACCCACCTTGCTGGCGCGGATCTCGTACTTGGTCTTCTCAAACCCGGCGATCCCTTCGTACCCAAAGATGTGAACAAACGTGTCGACTTCGCCGACGACAATCTCCCAGCTGCCGATCAGGCGCGCGTCAAAGTCGGGCGACTCGTGGATCCCCTTGTAGTAGTCTTCGATCAGCTGCTGGTACTGGACCGCGTGTTGCGGGAGGACCTTGTGCCCTGCAGGAATCGCAAGCAAGCGGGGTCAGCGGCTGAATCGTAAGGCTTCAGCCACGCAAACCACCCGCACGCACTCTGAAACTCGTAGACGTATTTCTGTCGCGAGTACGAAATGAAGGGTATCAGCGTTTCGTTTCCCACGCCAACTCGTGTATCGCAGCTGGAGACCCCGCAACCCGCAAACCCTGGGGATCCGCTGACCCCTCGAGCCGCGGCCTCGATTTCCCCAGCCGTAGCGCCTCGACAGTAACCAGCCCCGCGTCAAGATACGAAGGTGCGACTCACATCACGGCCGACTGCGCGCGAGTGCTGGACCCTCGCCTCCTCCTTGAGTTCCTCGGACCCGTGCAAGAAAGCCGAGGCATAGTCCCTGACCGCGTGCGGGATCACCGAGCTGCCAAACGCCCTCGCTCCGCCCAGTCCCGTCGTCGAGGTCGTTCCCGTCGCTGCAAAGCTGGCGGTGCGCGGCGTCGAGGGCGACGAGATGAGCGACGGCTTGAAAGTGGGGGACGACGACGACGCGGGGCTCGCTCCCGGAACGAGCACAGCAGGGACGGCGCGCGGCGTAGCACGAGCTGTAGCTTGGCGCAGAGGTGCAGAAACGGTAGCAGGGACCCTCATGGCTCTCGGGAGTCTTGTGTGAGAGAGAGATGACGGACGGGAGCAGAAAAAGGTGGAGACGTTCGCTCTCGACTCGGGCGAATTTTGGATGGTCATTCGACTCTCGTTGGATGCGTGCATAGGGGGACGGGCGCCCTCTTTTCGTTGGATTACACGCTATGCAGGAAGCCGTTCTCCGAAGCAAGGAAAAGGGTAGGTGAAGAGGCGAAACAGCGATTTTCCCGCCATCTGCTCAAAAACGCCCGATGACGGGATACGCCTCGGGTGCCTCGGATTCGATATAGTACGCGCGAAAAGCTTAGAAGAGAGTCAGGTAAAGAGGAGGTGATCTGTAAAAGTGACAACCTTCTTTGGCACACGCCGCGGTTGCCTTGAAAAAAAAAAAAAAAAAAATCGCCACAGTCGGGTGCTGACGCTGGAAACGAAACGGAGAAACGAGGCGGAGGACTCACTGACTCTCCCAGAATCGCAAAGGTCGGCTCTGCGGTCCGCCAGCTGTCCTTTCGCAGGCGCGAATCGAAACGGGTCGAAAGAATCCGAGTTCATTCCGGGTTTCTCGACGTCCGGGAGAATCGTCCCAAGCAGCGCGTCACCCCGGTGCTTGTTGGATCTCCACGAATACCCCAGAAGAGGGGAGGGAAACACCCGAGAACAAGCGCCCCAAGGCCAGCCGCGAAAATTTTGAGAGGGAGAGCACGCGTGGCGTCGCCGTTCAAGATGGCAGCGGCGACGCGATGCTCCAAGCCGATGATCGAACTCAAGCCAAGAGTCTCTGGTGAGCAGAGTAAGCGTCGGTAATTGGTCAGTGTCGAGCTGTCCGCGTGCGACGTCGGCCATGGGTCGACCTCGATCGAGAAAGCCTTCCAGCCTTGTCGCACGTCCTCTTTTTTTTGTTTTTTTTTTTTTGTTTTTTTTTTTTTTTTCTTTTCTTTTTCGCCTACATGCACACGCGAGAGCGGTTACACACATCGCGATACGCTTTGGGCGCCAACCCTCCGAAGCGACATGAGCGACCGAGAGCTTGGTGGTATGGCTCAGGGAGTCGAGTCGCAGTGGCTTTGAGATCTGGGACGTCAACTCCAGCGGTAGCGAAAAGCGCGAGAGCCGGCGTTTGTCCCAATTCGACGTTGGTAGGACACGGCGACGATAAGCTGGACCAAGAAACGGGGCTGGTATTTACAAGTATGAATGGGTTAGGCGTTGTGCAAGAGGAAGGGTGCGTGTTGATTTTTCGAGACGAACGAGACGAATCGAAGTACAGAAGTCGCCACGCGAATCAAAAGTTACCGGTAGGCCCGATGATGGTGAGAAAATGATTATGATCGGGGGGTTTAAAAGTTCTGGACCTGTGCGTCGTTTCCACGAGATCAAGCGCCACGCTCGTCAGTCAAAGTCGCGACGAGTGAGCCAGGACCAGCTACCGAGAGTCGCAGAATGTTGTCCGAACGCACCGTCTTGACACCGCCGACGCTCTCCGGCTCGACGGGGCCTTCGCTGTCGTCCGTCTTGGCGCCAAAGCCGGTGTCTTTCGGGTGGTCCTTGCGCTGCAGGGAGGGGTAAACCATCAGCTGATTCTTTTCTCGAGAGTCCGCCGGTCTCTGACCTCTACCCGAAGGCTCCCTCTTCCGCGAGAGCGAAGCCTTCGAGAGGAGCGATTCATGAGAGACGTTACAAGCGGGGACTCACTCCGGTGAACGGGTTCAGTCCGGCGACGAGCCTGGTCCCGGCGACCAAGCTGGACCAATCGAGGTCCGCTCCGCCGTTGGCCATACTCGCGACCAATCCCCTCTGGGCGGCATCCAGACTCGGCATCGTCGCGCCGACCGAATGGGCCAACCTGCGGACGTGGGTCGCGTCCTTCAACCCGCCCTTGGTCGTGAACCCGTGCGAGGCCTCAAAGTCGTTGTTCATGATCTTGGCGCCGTAGCCGAGCATGGAAGGGGCGGGGAGGAACTCTTTGATGAACTCGTAGTACAGCGATTCGCCGACGCCGGTTTGGCCCGCGAGGGTCATGCACTCGGACAAGACTTCGATCAGGCAGCTGCGGGTCGGGCGGTGTGTGTCAGCATGGACATGGGTTCAAAGCCAACGGGACCGGGGGACCCACACGATGGTGCCGTTGCCGATGAGTTTCAGGCTGGCGGCGCGCTCGACGTCGCTGCCGACGTCGAGGATCCTCCTGCCGATGGCCGGGACCAGGTACGGCGCGACTTTTTTCTTGGCAAAGACGTCTCCGGACAAGACAAAGACGAGTTTCGCCTCTTCTGCCATCGGTGGGGGGCCAAAGACGGGCGCGCAGAGGTAGACGGCGCCCGGGATCTTTGTCGCTTCGCGTTCGAGTTGGCCGCACGTGGTCGGGTACAGGGTCGACGTGTCGATAAAGATGGTGGCTTTCCCCTGCTTTCCGCGGATCTTTGCGCCCTCGTACAGTTGGGCATAGACGTCCTGGACGGCCTGGTCGTCGGCGAGGCTGGTGACGACGACGTCGCAGCGTTCTGCGAGCTGCTTTGCGGATTCGGCGTGCTGGACCGAGTCTGATGTCGGGGGCAGTTTGGATTGGGTGCGGTTGAAGAGGAGCAAGGGCGGGTGGTCTTTCTCGAGGGCTGCGAGGTGTTTGGCGAGGTTGTCGGCCATGTGGACGCCCATGTTGCCCTGCGAGGGTGTGCGGGGTGAGCTGCGGGGTGGTGGCTTGGGACAGGCTACGGTGCTTACGAGACCGAGGAATCCCCACTGCATAGTTTCGAGCTGGGGCATTGCGTTGTGAGCTGTTGCGAGTGAAGTGCGAGAGGAAGAGGGAAGAAGGCCAGAGTGAGGTCATCGATCTCGAGAGATCTCTCGCTTCCGTCTGCTCTAGACGCGCTGATATTGCCATAGGCTTGGCATAGTAACCCTCTTGATCTTACGCACCCACTCTGACCTCGCTCCGCCTGCTCTGGTCACCTCGAAAACCAAGCCGAGGTCGCTCCGTCTGATCACCACCTCGCCTCGACAGAATGGCCGCCGATGCGTTCCAAGGCTACCAGCGAGAGTACCTCGCTCTCCGCTCTTCTGTCCAAGGGAAACTCGACAACCAGATCCCAACCCTGAAAGGAGGTGCGTGTCCCTCGATCTCCCCCCACTTGCGAGCGAGTCCGACGCAGGCTGACAACGACGCACCGCAGAGGAACGGAAAGCCGCCATCAGGAGGGTCAACATGGAACTCGACGAAGTGGACGAGATCGTCAGTATCGCCGCAGCGACTGCGCCAGGTGGCACCGGTTCCAACTTCTCACCTTGGGACCCCCCCATGCACAGATCGACCAACTCGAGCATGAGGGCAAGGGCAAGGCGAAACTCATGGCTCAAGTCCGCGCGTACCGGCAAGAAGCGAAATCATGGAAAGCGAAAGCGGTCAGTCGCTCTCCTCTCGAGTCGCTCGAGTGTCGCCATTCTTTTGTTCCTGCGCAACGGTAACCACCAGCGTCGATATCGGTGTGAAAGTGCTAGAGCTGACTCTGCGTAATTTCACGTCGCCCGCCAGACCTCGCTCGGAACCGTGACAGATCGAGATCTCCTCCTTTCCTCCCGACCGACCCATTCCTCTTATCCCTTCGATGATGACGACGGCGCAGACGACGACGACGTCGACACCCTCTCCCACTCTGCCGCCCAACGCGCCCGCCTCCTCCAGTCGACCCAGACGCTCGACTCGAGTTCGCAGCGGCTCGAAAACTCGCACCGCCTCGCGCTCGAGAACGAACAGATCGGGCAGGAAGTGCTCGGGAGTTTGGTCGGACAGAGGATGCAGTTGCAGAACGCGAACGAGCACCTCGAGGAGGCCGACGTCAGCATCGGTCGCGCGAGCGGGACCATCAAAAAGATGATCAGGCTGTGCGCTCTTTCCCTTCTCATCATTTGCCCAACCCTTACTGAACTTTTTAAACCCTGCCCCCACAGCGCCTACCGACAACGCATCGTCATCGGCGCATTCGTCCTCGCCTTTGCGGTCCTCATGTGCGTCTTCTCGGCGTAAACACAGAACTCGGCTCGCTGAGGACTCGCTGACTTTTTCTGTCGCCCTCGCCCACAGCGCTCTCATTCTCTGGCGAAAGCTGCGGTGACTCGCCCAACATACAAAGTTGTAGTACTACCGACAGACCGTGTTCTTCTCTCTCTGTGCTTTCTCTGCCAAATGTTGTTTCGCTCTCCCATTCCAAGGAAGGTTGCTCCGAGACAGAGAGCAGCTCGGGGCACGCAGATAAATAAACAAGTCAGGACCCTGTCACGCTTGATACGGAAAAGAATTTATTGGGCACAAGAGTCTGGAGAAGAGGAGTGAAAAGAAAAAACAGACAACTAGATAAATCCCTCGTCTCGCCTGACTCGGTGGCGTCAGACATTTTTGCATAACCACAAGCTTACGCGTCGCTCGGTGGCAGTTCGACAAAAGGGCGGGGCCTGGGTGTTAATCCCTTCCAGATGCCTATCCCTAGCGCGGCCTTTGCGTCGAAAAAATCGAAAGCCAGTAAGCCTTCTTGTTCTTGCTGTCAGACCCCGGAACCCAGCTTGACCTAATCAGGACTCACCAAAACCGCCAAAATCAGGATGAACATCAGCTCGCAGCAGTGTTCGCTCCCCTGGCCCGCGAAGAGAAGGCAGCTGTCAGTTGTTGCGTCCTCCTTTCCTCCCGTGTCTGAATCGCCTCACAAATACTTTAGCGAGACAGTCGCAGCAGCCGGGAGGACGACGGCGAGATCTGGCGCTGTGTCTTCCTCGCGCCTGGTTGGAAGTGGTAGAGTTCCCCGCCGCGGCGCGGTTGCTCCCGCTGGTTGGATGTGTTTGCGTGACTGGCAACTGCGCTTCTTCGTCCGACGAGTGCGGGGTCCTTTGGGAAAGTTGGACTGGAGGTGGGCGCCTCGGCGCAGAAGCATGCACAGCGCTGCCCTCCGGTTGAATAGAGGATTCGCTCGACTCGTCGTCCGAGTCGACGCCATTCGGGCCCGAACGTGAGCGCGACCGCCGATGATTTGCTCCATTGCGGGCACCGGTGAGCTGTTGCAGCTCAATGTGCAGAGGGTTACCGGGATGTTCAAATTGATGTGAGGTGTGGCGGCTACGGGTACGGCCTGGGTTATGTTCCTGGCGAAGGTGCGGGGGCTCTTTTGACTCGGACGAGCTCGAAGGGGAGCTTCTCAAGTGGGCAGGGCGGCTGGAACGGCTGCCCGACATGACAGATACTCCGGAGGTTTGAACAGGCTCAAGCAGGCAGCAAGAAAGCAACGGATGGAAGGTAAAGGAAGGAGAGGTTGACTATCCAAACACACAAGAAACTCCGAACCCGCGGACAAGCCGGTGCTTTCGACTTTCCCAGTCCAAGCTCACAGGATTGCATTTTTACGTGAGCCCGTTCCCGCTTCCTTTGGGGAATCGAAAGCAAGCTAGGCAATCCTATCAGGTGCCAGATGTGAGACACAAGATCTCCACTGTGACTTAGTCAGGCTGAGACGGCCACCAGACATGGAGGAACTCTCGCTCACCTTCGGAGCGTCTCACAGGAAAGCGGTTTTGTTTTGTTTACCAAAGTCCTGCTTAGCACTGACATGGCACACCAGGTAATGGTGCAGAAACCTCGGCAGCCTGACACCGACATCTCCAGCGCGAGCGGGGAATTGAAGTGGCCGTTCTTCTGCAATGCACACCTTTGTTGAGCAGCAGAGTTTAAGAACAGGCAGCTTGCCAGGCTAAATTTGTGGCACTCATATTTCTATACGCGGGATCAAAGTGGTTTGTGGTGAAGAAGAAAAGAAGGAAGACATGAGCTACAAGAGCGAAACAGACAAGTCGATGGTAGAGCCTGTGAGACAACTAACACATAAATTTGGGTCATCAAGATGACAGAGACAAGTCCAGTGTATCTAGAGAAAGGGAAAGAATGGGAGGAGGAGGGTGACGTTGGGTTTGAAGTCAAAACCGGAGGTGAACAGCCTATCAAGTGGAAACAGACGCTTTCTTTTGAGGTTCACAGTGTTCATTGTCAGGGGGGAGCTGGCACCTTAACAACTTTGGGCCAAAGATGGTCACACGGTATTGTCCTGTCAAGAGTGGCCTAGGAGCTCCTGCGCCCTGCAATAACGACCCAAAGAATCACAGCAAGCATCACCTGTTACACATGGAGGGGCAAAGCAGACAACTTGTGTCAACTGTAATTTGCATCAAGAGCGCACGTAGAAACTCACTAGGCCAGTGGTAACTGGGATGACAATAGTACACCAATGCTGAGAGCAATGAAAGTTCCAACAGCAACGGCAAATCAGCCCAAAGTTGCAGGGGCTCGTTGCGTTGAGAAAAATTATGCACACCTTAGTACCTTGTGACGGAACCAGTGTACGACCGCTTAACCTGGTGTTCACTCGTTGAGGGGCCCGCGCGGTGTCGGAGGGCAGATGCGGAGGCGCTGGTTGAGTTGACAATCCTCCTTCCGTTCCCTGCTGTTGGTTTGCACCTTGGCCAAGGGGGTGCAGCTCGACACTATGCCGGCGACTATGTCCAGGGCTGTATTCTTGTCGCGTATACTGGAGGTGCCTGCGGCTTCTTTCGTCATCCGAAAACAACGAGCTCGAAGAGAAGCTGCTCCTTGAATGGTTCTGACGAGCGGAGCGCCCGCGCGACATCAGCAGGTGCTTTGAGGTATCAGAGGGCCCGGAAATGCCAGGAAGAGGGGTAAAAGGAGGAGAAAGTGGCTGAGCTGGTCGGCTGCACCAGGTCAAGCCACGATGCAAAGATCCGCGGACAAGCCGGTCCTCCCAAAGACCCGCTTCGAAGCTTGGCTCTTGGCGCACTCACCGCGGGCTCAAGGGCTTTATCTTGTGGGTGCTGCTTTGACAAGCGTGCCGTGTTTGTTTTGGAAGAGGAGGTATCGGAAGCTTGCCACACTGAGCTTGTCAGTGACGGCAGAGTGCGCCATCCGCGCAAAGCTTACATCCGTGTCTATCAGAAGCACGGTCTCCTGAAAAGATCGCATGGCCGCCACACCGAGCCTGGAAAAAAGGCTCCGCGGACAAGCCGGTCCCGACGAGGCCCCAGCTCAAGCCCAGTTTGCGAAAGACCTGCACTGCCCGCGTTGACTTCCTCCAACTATGAGTACCACAATGCCGAGCTTCTCCGCGCTCTTCAGTACCTACAGTAACGGAAGTAAAGGTCTGCTGGAGTCGTAGCAGCCACCCGTTTCACAAAGGCCCCCGGGCAAAGTACAAACTCTTGCTCTTGCTCTTTCTCCAAGTCTGCAAAACACCGTCCCTTTGGGCCTGACTGGTAGAAAGGGAAGAATATTGGGTTTCAGAGGGAGGCTTATTGGGTCCCCAAAACCCCCAAGATTTTTTGTGCCAACTCGCTATCAGACAAAGGAAAATCCAAAAAGGCATACCCATCCTGAGTGACTTGCACCAGCCCTCCTCCTCTACGTGCTTTGTGTCAGATCACCCCCAATGCAGCTTGAGCTGACAGCCAAGCGAATTTGCACGCATGACTATGAAAACCGTACCCAGGATGAATCCTAGACACTGCAGAAAGGTGTTGTTAGTGTAGGTGACACGTGCGTGGCATTTAAACTTACAAAAATGCTAGTGCACAGCAGAACCTGCACACAAAAGTTTTTGACCGGTGGGTACAGCTTTGCCAATCCTTGATTACGGAGGAAACTCACGACGATTATTCCGCGCTGATACCTGTGCAGACGGATGACAGTAGTGTGTCTTTCCGGAGACTGCGCGCGACCGGACTCAGCACTTTGGTGTCCGCCGCTGTGACGACGAGTGTGTCCGTGCGGCGACGAATCGGGATTCTCGCGCCCGCTGTTATGCGGAGGTGGGCGGTCTTGCAGCTCGATTCCTTCAAGTTCTCCTCGAGAAGGCTGTCCAGTGCTGTACAAGCTGCGCAGTGGACGGGCGCCGGCTTCACCCTCCGACAAGTCGGAAGCGCTTGAAACGACGCGGGCCTTCGAGTATGAACGAAGAGACTGACGGCGAGACATCATCTCAATCAGCTCTGGGATCGCTGCAAGCTTTAGTGAACACACTGGGGATCAGCCGGAGGAAGATGAAGCAGAAAGCCGAGAGCTTGGAAGCTCGAGCTCGTTCCGGCGACACATCGGGTCCGCGGACAAGCCAAAAGCGGATCGATCCCGAGGCGGCGTACATGCGTACAGCTTCTCCCTTCGCTCTCGCTACTTCATGACTGTCATGCCTCATATTCTGGTGGATGCTAGGCAAGGAAAGAAGAGCCTTCGGGTGACCGCCACCCATTTGTCTTTCGTTCAAAGAGGAACTTACCGGGCGCAACGGAGCGGAGACACGACTGTCTGATGATGTGTAACGTACAAAAGGGAGCAAGGAAGAAGTTGCAGTTTCACATATACTGCTGCTTGTGGAGAGCGTAGCCGGGAAGAACCGACAGTGCGAATGCAAAGTCGGTGGCTCGTACAAGTCCGCAATTCCCCTCTCGCCCGGAACCGACTGTCCCCTACATACGTGTAAAGCTGCATTCAATGCAGCCTCACTTGTTCTTCTTGCTGAGAAAGACTGCGAGCACAATGATCACAAGCTGCCACAGGGCAAGAAGACAAAAAAAATCAGTTCAAGTAGCAAACTGGCTTTCCCTGCGTTCTTACAATCACGAGAACCAGAGCCCAGCACTGGGTGCACACAGCCATGTAAGCTACTCCAGAGCATATGAGTAACATCTCTCGCAGCACTCACGGAGAAGAGTTGCCACTTGTGCTTGTGGAGTTCGGCGCGTTCCCGAGCCGCCCGTTCTTCCTTGGCTTTCTGCGCCGCTTCCCGCCGGGCTTGTTGCGCTGGATCGCGAATTGGACCAGACGAGTATCCTCCGCGTTTGATAGGGACTGCTGCCGAATGATGTCCTGTAGGTGCCCGATCTTCGGAAATTGTAGGCAAAGGATGCATCTCGATATCACCTGGGCGGCGGGAAGCGGGCAGGATCGCGTCGGGATCCTCCTCATACCCTCGTCCAGGTCGAACCGGCAGCCGTCCGGGATTATACTCTGTCCAGCGGCGGGGCTGGGGCCCGTCCTCGTCCGTGTCGGAGCCCGCCGAAGAATCTGAAAGGCTCGAGTAACCTGATGAGTGGTCAAAACGCGAACGACGATGAGGCATTGATCAGTTGACACGCGACTATTGCGCAGGGGAAGTTTGGAGAGTCGAGTGAGGAAGAGAGAGCAAGAAGGGAAGAAGCGTCCGCGAGGTCGTGGGAACGTGGGAAAGCGAGCTCGACCAGCAACCGGACCCGCGGACAAGCCGGAGACATTGTCAAATTTGGAGGCGTGCCCACCTTCCCCACGCCCACGCTCCTATCGAGAACTGAGGCTCCTTTTCCTAGCAGGCCTGGAGCGTGCAGCGAGACCGATAGCGCCATGAGCAAGCGCAGCGACGACAAAATGAAAGCGAGCTCTCTCCAACATCCCACCATCGCGGTAGCGCCCTCCTTTCGAAATACACGCCAGTGCATCGCAGGGACTCCTGGCGCAACACGACCCGTGTGCTAGACTTGTGCTAGTTCCAGAATGTTGCCACTTTGCCCATTTGCCAGATAGCAATGGCAATGCCGACAATCTGGAAAGAAAGTGTCAATGAGCCTGCATACGTGCGCAGGTGCATGAGAGAAGACATCATACCACGACCACGCCGACAGTGATGATAAAAGCCAACTGGACGGAGCGGCGGACAGTTCAGCAGCGTCGACAAGCAACACTGGGATCAACTGTTGACTCACTTGACCTTTAGTATATTGGATGAACAGAAAAGGGCAACAACGCCTTGCACGCTCGCCAGCTGTTGCGCGTCGAGATGCGACGTGCCGTATAAGTGGACGGCGAGCTGGCTGCCGCTGCGATCCAGTTGCGCCACGGCCATTGTACCCAGTAGTGGGATTGGAACCTGTATTGCGGTCAGCGTTGTGTGGTGCTTCCACGTCCTCGGGCGGGTCAGTCGAGCGCGATCCGCCGAGAGGCTGCAGTTCGAACGAGCTTGGGTCGAGCCCGTGGTGGGTTCGCGGTGGGAGCGACGGCAAGTTCCCGTGTCCGGGGCTGTATTCCCGTCGCCAACGCCGTCCGGTTCTCCGATTCGGGCAGTACCCATCGTCGGACGAAGAGACCGAAGAGCTGGAGCTGCGACGCCTCGAATCGTACGATCGTGACGGGCTGTGGCGCATCGGATCAGTCAGCGCGGGAGGCTTGGATGACAAGAAGAGCCAGAAATACTGTTGAGGTCGCGGGCTCCGCCAGAAAGCAGTCTTATCGATCAACCGCGTCCGCGGACAAGCCGAAGCAGCCTTGCGACATGCGAGTCTCGAGCTCAACAGTCGCATCGGAGAGGAATCACGCCTCAAGACAGGCTGAAAGCGCGCTAGATCAGCCTGTGATAGTATGCTCCGGTGTGCGAGGCCTAAAGGCGAAGTGTCAGTAGCGAAACAGGTTGTCGGAAGAGAGCAGCCGGAATCAAAGGGCGTGAGGCGGATTCGGACACGCCGGCAGCAGGCGCGCACTCCAGCAGATTTGCTCTGAAGTTCGAGAAAGCCTGTGTTGCGCCAGAGAAGGAATGGCGGCTGCAAGGACCGCAAGCCTCGCGGCGACTCCTTCCGACCTCGAGGTTCTGGCCACGCCACACCTTCTCGTTGGGTTTCAGAGTACACAAAACGGACCATCACAAGCGGAGTCTCGAACACCTGTTACGCAGAATGAGACGAGAAAGCGTCAGGTTCACTGTGCGGGGCTGAAACAACCCAAGCCGGATTCACGAAGGGGGGCGCAAAAGTTCTGTCCTCACACTCAACTCACGGTTCAGGATGCATCATAGGGTCTAGCTGTGGCGGATCCAAGGACGCACAAGTCAGTAAGCGAGAGAGCCACGGCCTAAGTGGGTTGCGGAGAATTGCGGTAGAAAAAGGAAGGCTCACCGAACCAAGAACTTGTCCGTCGAACGTTATCGGGACACGGACGATCCATGAAGCATAGGGCAACTCGACGACGACGCCAGTGTCGTGTATTGTAAGTACTGGCACGGTCATGCAGACGCTGAGGGCGCATCCGGTACGGGCGAGAGGCGACGAGATCAGGCACCAAGTTTCGACTTTGTAAGGCAAGTCTCGCGGCGATGGCGCAGGAGCAGAGTGAATCATCGCGCCTACTCGAGCGCAGCGACGCGTCCAGGGACACGGCACATCCTTCTGTCCTGAAGCAGGTTTGAACTGCTGGCGGTCCTGGAACAGTTTTGGCTCGTCCGCAGCACGGGAGACGCTCGTCGCTGACGCCGATCGTTTCCGACATCCGGACCACTTGCATCCAGCACAGCCGACCCCGATCGACTGACCTCACTCGTCGTCGTCGTGCTCGCCGGCGAACCGCCAATCGATGCCCCTCTCCCGCGCAAGGAGAATCGCCTCTGTCCCCCTCGGCTTGTACATGAGCTCCCTCCTCTCGCACGCAAAGTACAGACGTTCGAGGTGCGCACACCTCGCAAAGACGACGTCGATCAAGTGTGTCGGGTGGATGTCGGCGGCTTCTTCCATCGTCGCGAGGACGCGGAGCGAAGTCGGCAAGTGCGGCAAGAGTGTATAGGGGAGGGTGGTGCACTCGAACGAGTACAGAGAGGTGGAAGCGGCTTCCAGGACGGGGATAAAATGCGCTTCGGTCGAGGCGACGTGGTCGTTGAGCGACAAGCCGAGGTGTTTGAGCTTTGGAGCGAGCGGGACCAAAGCCTGCGCGATCCTTTCGGCTGCGAGCGGGCCCGCGATCGACGGCAGCGAGATGGACGAGAGCGAGTCGAGGTTCGAGGTGGAGAGGGCCCAGAGGAAGTGGTGCAGGGAGGAACGGCCGCGCGGCGTGAGGTCGTGCGCGACGAGGGATTCGAGGCGCTTGAATGGGAATTGGACGGGCGTTGTCGGAGTCGCGACGAACCATCCCTGGAGGATGAGTTGGCGTAGGTCTGCAGGTCAAGCGTGTCAGCATGGGGTTTTTCCCCCTCGCCCGAAAGCAAAAGGAGAGAGACGCACGCTTGAGGTTCGGATGCTGCAGCACGGCCGGGTCCAAGTCTCGCGTTGGGGCGGCGATCATGAGCATCTGGAGCTGGCCGTCTCGACACGCATCAAAGAGCCGGACGAGCTGTTCCGTCGACGTGTGGGCGTGGACAGCCAACTCTGTCGGCCCGCAGCGTCTCCTATCGCGGGTGCGAATGAAAGCGTCGACCTCGGCGGGGGTCAAGAGTTCAGCGCCTGCCTGCCAGATGAAGCGCTGGGCCGAGTCTCTCCAGCTCGAGTGGACGAGCGAGGCGGCTTTGAGAGCGTCGAGGTCCAACTCGGAGTGGTCGAGGGCGAGGAAGGACAAGATGGCGTGCAGCAGCTCGTCGGGCAGCGACTGAATCGATACTCGTTCCCTTTCCATCTCTGCTTTGTTTTGTGCTCGTCTCGAAGTGCGTCTGAGTGTAGAGAGGCGAGACAGGAGCCAGGCCGACCTCGTTAGCGCAAACTCCGCGGAGGAGAGATGAGCCGTTCAGCGCAAGTTTGGCGCCTTTTCCTTGACCTGCCTACAGACCTCTCTACGCTCTGAGGGAGCGAGTTTAAGCCGCGGAACAGCTCGCAGGGAAAGGGTTCAGCTCACCCTGGCGTTCTGTCGAGCCATCTCCAGGCGATCGCTCCTCTTCCACCTCACCGCCAATCGCTGCTCGAGCGCCACCACTTTGCCCGCTTGTGCTCGCCTCGGAGCAACGCTACGAGCACCGATGGCTACTGCCGCCCTAGCTACCGCCTCTCCCGCCGCGGACGAGACCTCGACCCCGCCACCGGCCGACCCTTCGACGGTCGAGTATGAACGTCCGCCGACTTTGGACGAACTCGAACCGCAACCGCGAGGACACGAGGGCAAACTGCAAGGGCACGAGTTGTGGGAGAGCATAGGCAAACCGAAATATGTCGTCGCACCCATGGTCGACCAATCCGAGCTGGTGAGCGCCGGTTGCGCGTCCCCGAGGTGTCAGAAGTATTTGCTGACCCCCATACACAGGCCTGGCGGGTCCTCTCGCGCGTGCACGGCGCCAACTTGTGCTACACGCCCATGTTCCACGCCGCCTCGTTCGCGACCCAACCCAAAAGCCGGCAAGAAGCGTTCGACCTCTCACCCGACTCGATCGAAGGCGTCGCACCGTACGACCGTCCGCTCGTCGTCCAGTTCTGCGCCAACGACAAGGAGCACTTCCTGAACGCCGCGAAGCACGTCACGGATCGGTGTGATGCCGTCGATCTCAACCTGGGCTGCCCGCAAGGGATCGCCAAGCGAGGGCACTACGGCGCGTTCCTCATGGAGGAGTGGAACCTGATCCGGAGCCTGAGTGCGTACGGCGGCCAAAGTAGTTTCGTACATGCTCACTGACCTTCCAACACTCCCCGGGCAGTCTCGCACCTGCACCAGAATCTGACCATTCCCATCATCGCCAAGATCCGCGTCTTCCCCTCGGTCGCCAAAACGCTCCACTACGCCTCGCACGTCTACTCGTCCGGCGCCCAACTCGTCACCGTCCACGGCCGCACGCGCGAAGCCAAAGGTCCCCAAACGGGGCTCGCCTCGTGGGACAAGATCCGCCGGGTTGTCGACTTGCTCTCGCCCAAAGTGCCGGTCCTCGCCAACGGCGGGATCCCTTCGAGCGAGGAGATCGAGCCATGTTTGGAAGAGACGGGCGCGTACGGAGTCATGTCAGCCGAAGGGAACCTGTACAACCCGATGCTGTTTGCGCCTCACAACGCCGCCGCCGGTCGAACCTACGCCTCCCAACTCCCCGAACCGATGCGGTCCGCCTTGGAGGCCTGCGAGCAAGAGCTGGACCTCTCGTCTCCGGGCGCAGGGTGGGACCGCGACCATGCCGCGTACGCTCCGGCGACGTTCCTCGCGCAGCAGTACCTTGCGATCGTGACGACGTTGCCTTCGACCAAGACGGCCACGAGCGCCATCAAGGCGCACTTGTACAAGTTGTTCCGACCCGTGTGGGCGGCAGGACGACATCCCGAGATGAGGGAGTCGCTCGGACGGGCGGGCGGCATCTCGGGCACGATGGAGTACCTCGACCGCGTCAAAGAGTTCCAGGACTGGGTCGACCAGTTCCGCGAGCTGCTCAAGGTGGGTTCTGTTGTCGTCAGACAGGAAGATGGATGCGTTGTTGACACTGGACTCGCCACCCCTCTTCCAAGGCGGACCGCGCAGGAGGACTCTTGCCCGCCGACTCGAACCGACCGCTCACGCACGCCGAAGTCCAGACCCTGTTCGGAGGCGTTATCCCCTACTCTCACAGCCAGCCGTACCTGCGTGTGACTCAGCCCGCGGGAAGCAAGGAAGAGCTCGAACTGAAAGCGGTCGACGATGCGGCCAAGCGGAAACGCGAAGTGGAAGAACTCGGAGCAATCGGTAGGTCTCGCGGTTGTCTTGTCTTTCCTACTGGAGTGTGACATCAGGTCGATTGACTGCTCGGCTCTGTTCGCGTATCTACAGATCCGGCAGCCGAAGCGAAACGGAGCAAACCCTCTCCTGCATCCCCGTCCACCGTTCCCGCAGTAGGCGAAGCCGTTCCCGCTCCGTCGACCTTCCCGTGCACCACCCCTTCTTGTACGAACGCCGCCGCCGGCAAGTGCAGCAACCGGGTCTGCAAGACGTGCTGCGCCTCGCTCCGATCTCCCGCCCCTGCTTCCGCCTCCGACTCCGCCGACAATGTCGCACCAACTACGGACGTCACCGTCGCCCCCGTATCGACCCTGTACCCGTGCGAGTTCCACGAAACGAAGGAGGCAAAAGAGCGCGAGTTGGCCGTGCGGCGCAAAGAGATGCAGAAACTGAAGCGGCAACGGGGCAAGCTCAAGGCGGTCGAGAACGATGCCAAGGTCAAGGCGCTGAATGAGCAGAAGCGCAAGGAACGGAGGGAGGCAGAGCAATAGCAGAAGAAGAAGGAGCAGCAGGAGGAACAGGCACCGATGGCATCGTCCACTTGCTAAAGCTGCCCACTGGTTTCGTCCGTCTAGATTCGCCGCATAGATCTTTTGTTGTCATACAAGCATCTCAACAACCATTCCAGACGGATCAGGCATGACTTCGTTTGCAGCCGCTAAACTACCACCGGCCGCCGACACTCGCTGCCCGCTGTCCTCCCCTCTTGTCTTGCGCGGCCGAAACCAACGTGCGATGCAAGTCTGGGAACGAAGCCACTTGCTCGACGATCGGCTTCGGGACTTGGAACGGCTCGACGGGCGGATCGACGAGAATCTGTTTAGTTTGCAAGTTTCAGTCTAGGTGACAAATCCGTAACCACGCGATCGGAACGCACCACGATTCCGTGCGGCATCAGATCAGTCGTCGTGATCGGCGGGATATGCGCCGTCTGTCGAAGCGTAAATTCGAGCACGCGGAGGAGAAAGTCGTTCAGCTGCGCTCGCAGTTCTGTTTGAATCCGCGGCGGTCAGCTAATCCGTCCAAAGGCAAGACGCGGTGAAAAATCGTACTATCGTCAGTTGCGCTCGGTCTCCGATCCCGACTGCTGTAGTGCCCTTCCGGCAGCGCTTCAAACTCGATCATCCAACCCTCGAAAGGTTTCTTCCCTTGCGCCTTGACCCATTCGACCATCCGCATCTCTTGCTCCTGCTCCTCCACAAGCGCCGCCCCCGCGCCCGTCGAAGCCGTAAGTGCGGTAGAGTCGTCTTGCGCGACGCCGCTCGTTCCGGCTCCCGTACCGATCAAAGCCGCGCGCGCCGAGGCCGAGAACCATCCGAGAGCAGAAGTGACCGCTGCGGGCGCCGCTTGAGCGATCGCAGCTGCCGAAGCCCTCCGTGAACTCCGCGACGGACTTGAGGAGGTTGTCGTCTCCGGTTGGGCGGCCGAGATCGGAGTAGGGCCCGCAACGGTGGCAGGAGAGGGTGCGCGTCGGATGGGAGAATAAGATCCTCCTCCTCCGGTACGCTGTCTCGCTCGAGCGGCAGGTGGGAGCGCCGGTAGCGGTGTCGAATACAGTGAGATGTAGAGTCTGACTCGTTTCGATGTCGTTGCGGAGGAGGCGGTCGACCCGAGGAGGGCTCGGCAGATCAGGTCGGATTTCGCGGCGATGATGGCGTCGACTTCGGCAGCGGCCGGAGCGGACTGGGTGGCAAGGGTTCGCGATCAGCTCCACTGAAGCCCTCGATGGAAAGTAAAAAGGAGTCCCGGGTACAAAGGTGACGCCGCAGACTTCGAGCGTCGTCGGCTGGAATCCTCCGAGGGCACGGTGGAACAGCACAGTACTCAGAACGGCTGCAGGGTCGGACCAGATTAGAGCTCATACCGGGGTAGAATGATGGCTACACTCACCTCGCACGACGTCTGTAGCCCAGCGGCGCTCGAATGCCTTCGGGATGTGGGGGATCAAGTTGGGTCAGCGGGTGTCTACGCGCGTGGGCCAGGAGCACAGGCTGCCGACTGGACGCACGAGTGATGTCTGAAAGACTAGAGGCGAAGCCATGAATTCCGTGGCCAAGGCGAGGAAGAGGTTGAGGTTGAAAAGGCGACGAGAAGCTCGTGCAGATGCGACGAGCCAATCAACCCCTTATTGTCGCTTCGCGTACAGTGAGCCCACAACGCTCACAAAAGAAGGAGAGAGACGCAACCAAGGCCACTCCGGAGGCGAAAAAGGGACACAAAACAAAGCTAGAACGTTGCACTGCGACTTTTTGGGGGGTTTTCCCTTCCTTCTAACACCTAGAGACGACTCCTTCGCCGAATCCCCGTCACCGATAGAGCCAAACGCTCGCGAGATCGGAGTGGAGAGACGAAACGAGAGCGAGTTCACTGCTTGTCCGAGAGGGCCGAAACACCCGGAAGGTCCTGCGCAGTCATTTCAACAACGAGTCAGTTCCGGGCCAGGTCAACCTTATGCATACAGTCTCGCATGGCCTTTCGTGGGAGACATTTCACATGCCGGAGCGAGGCGGAGGATACTGAACTCACCTTGCCCTCGAGGAGTTCGAGCGAAGCGCCACCGCCGGTCGAGACGTGCGAGAGCTTGTCCTCGGCGCCGTACTTGGCGCAGACGGTCGCCGTGTCGCCTGTGCGCGCGCGGAGGCCCTTGTCAGTACATTTTGCGACTCTTGACTCGAGGGATCGGGGCCGGGAGCGGAGACAGTGGAAAGAGTCGGAACGCACCACCACCGACGATGACGGTCGCGCCGTTGTTCTTGGCCTCGATGCACGCATCGAGGGTCGCCTTGGAGCCTCCGGCAAACTTCTCAAACTCAAACACGCCCGCAGGGCCGTTCCACAGGATGGTCTTGGCCTTGGCGATCGCGTCCTTGAACAGCTTGCGGCTCTCCTCGCCGGCGTCGAGCCCCTGCCAGTCGGCGGGGATGCCCTCCTTGTCGGTGGCGGTACCGGTGTTGGCGTCCTTGTCAAACTTGTCGGCCGTGATGTAGTCGACCGGGAACACGAGCTCGACGTTCTTGCTCGTGGCCTTTTCGACGAGGGCCTTGACTTTTTGCGAACCGGCTTCGTCAAAGAGCGACTTGCCGATCGAGACGCCCTCGAGCGTCTTCTTGAAGGTGAAGGCCATGCCGCCGCAAATGATGAGCGAGTCGACCTGCGGGGTGACGAGATCAGTCACTCTCGCCCGGCACCGCATGAAGTCGCGTTCGCACCTTGTCGAGGAGGTTCTCGATGAGCTGGATCTTGTCCGAGACCTTTGCGCCACCGAGGATGGCGAGGAAGGGGCGCTCGGGCTTCTCGAGGGCCTTGGCAAAGTACTCGAGCTCCTTGGTCATCAGCAAACCGGCGGCCTTTTGGGGCAGGTCGATCCCGACCATGGACGAGTGGGCGCGGTGGGCCGTACCGAACGCGTCGTTGACGTAGACGTCACCGAGCTTGGTCAGGCTCTTGCGGAACTCTTCGACCTTTTTCGGGTCCGCCTTGGTCTTGTTGCCGTCCTTGTCCTTGGACGAGCCTTCCTCCTCGATGTGGAACCGCAAGTTTTCGAGCAAAAAGATCTCTCCGTCCTGGGCGTTGGCGACGGCCTTTTCGGTTTCGGGGCCGACGCAGTCGGGGAGGAAGTGGATCTTTTTGCCGGGCAAGAGACGCTCGAGTTCGGCGGCGACGGGCTTGAGCGAGTACTTTTCGACGACGGCGCCGTTCGGGCGACCGAGGTGCGACAGGAGGGCGATCGACTTGGCGCCGTGGTCGATCGCGTACTTGATCGTCGGGAGGGCGGCCGTGATGCGCTGTTCCGTTCCGGGAGGGCGGGGTCAGCGGTCGCCTTGGCCAGGGCACCCCGAGATGCGAGACTGACCTGGTTGTTGGTAATGTGACCCTCACCGTCAAAGGGAACGTTAAAGTCGACGCTGTTACGTTATATCGTTCGAAGGTTCCGGAAGCGAAAGGGTTCGAAAGAAGTCAGTTCTTTGATCCCGTCTCCAAAGACGCAAGAGGGAGGGACTGACCGCATGACTACGCGCTTTCCCTTGAGGTCGACATCCTTGATGGAGAGCTTGTTCGAGAGCGAGACGGGCATTGTTGGAACTGGGAAAGCGGATGTGGATGTGGAGCAGGACGAGAGAGAGTTGTTGGATGGAGCGATCCAGGACGCGATCGAGCGAGGACAGAGGGCTGGCAGTCAGTCCCGAGTCTGACTCTAGCCGATCTGATCCGCCTTGCGACTCACCTTGGCTGTGTGTAGTGGACGAGAAGAGGACGACGCGGTCGGAGCAAGTCGGCCTTCCGTCATCGATTACACCCAATCTGTAATCCAATTACAAACTTGTAAATTGAACCCCCCTTCTAATCGAGGCATTACAAACCAATCCTTATCCCCGACAAGCCTGGACTCTTTGCGCGCTTCTGTCTCTCGCTGCAGCCCGCGTAGGTGTCTAGAGGGTAATGGCGAGCCGCGAGTCTGTGCCTCTGTCGTCGACCCATCCGCCGCCTCGCCCGCCCGCGCACTCGTCGCAACACGGCGCCGATCCGCCCGCTGCCGCCGCTCCAGACGGCGCTCACCCGGACGCTTTGATTCTTCACCTCTTTCACCTGTGCGACCCGTCCGTACAGCAGGCGTTCGAACCTTCCCATCTCACTCGAGAGTGGCTAGACTCGCTCCCCGTCCCGCCCGGGTGCACCCGCAGGCCAGAGCCGAGCTCGAACGAGCAGTGGGCCCTCGTCGAACAGTGGAGGATCGCGGCCGGCACCATACGCTACTATGCCCAGTTTGCTACAGACACTTGGTACCAGCATCAGTACTGGCAGCAGCAGCAGCAACAACAGGCCGGTCCGTCCATCGCTCCCTGTCTGCGATTTTCTCCAAACTGACCCAAGTCTACTCAACAGCCGCCAACTCGCTGCACAATCCGCCGTGGGGTTCCGCTTTCGAGAACGACGTCCGCGCCGAACAATACCGCCTCTTTGGGTCCGCTCCGTTGACCGAACGAGTCGCCGCAGCTGCAGCCGCCGACGCTGCGTTCCTCGGCGCCTTCAGCAGCCACCCGAACGGTCAACAGCATGCAACGGCCGAGTGGCTCGCCTCGACCGGACATGGGCGGGAAGAGCTCGACGGGGAGGAGGAGGAGGAGGAGGAGGAGGAAATCGAAGACGACGACGACGATGAGGACTACGAAGACGAGGACGAGGAAGAAGACGATGATGGTCGCGAGTTTTCGTTCCCGATCGACCTCGCCGCGCTGGCCAAGTCGGCCGGGATGCCCTTCCCGACGTCGGGCTCGGGGTCCGGACATCAAAAGGGAGGAGGCGGCGCTTCGACCTACGAGGATATCGTGAACCGGCTCGCGCAGGCTCAGCAGCAAGTGCAGCAGAGCGGAGGCGACCGCGGCTTCACCCCCGCTCAGTTGTTGCAACTCCAATCCGCGGGCGCAATGATCGAATCCGACGTAGGAGGAGTCGGTGAATTCGGAGCAAACGGTGGTGACGGCCATCTCGTCGCCGCCGACTCGGCCAACGGGATCCTCTCCGACTCGACCGACCCGCTCTCGCTCGGTCCGGCGAGCCTGCCGAGCCTGATGGCCGCCATCTCGGAACTGGAGCAGTGCGTCGCGCGCTTGAGCCTCGAAGCGAGCGAGGCGAGGTCCCTCCAGCGGCGGATGCGAGACGAGCTCGGAGCGCCGCCTACCGCCGCCGCGGGGGCAGACTTGGCGGCGTATGGAGAGGTCGGAGAGGTTGCGGGAGGGGAGGAGAGGTTGCGCGCGGCGTTGGAGAAGAAGAAGATGCGGAACAAGAAGAAGAAGGACAAGAAAAAGGCCAAGGCGGCAGCTGCTGCGGTGGCGGCGGCAGAAGCGGAGGTGGCGCATTCGCAGTCGCAGCAGGAGCAACCGCTCGCGGCGTCTGTGACGCGAGATGACGATGCCGAGTCTGCCTCGTCCGAGGAGAATGGAGGAGATTCGGGTACAGCGGCAGCAGCGGCAGCAGACGGCGCGGATCATCCGGACCACTTGCTCTCCGCCGTCGCGCACGGACAGGCCCCAATGGCGGCGGGTGAACAGGCCTCGCAGCACAAGAAGGAAGACGGCGAGTTGATCAAGGCGCTGCAGAGCGTGAGCATGCTGGACCGCCGCGCGGACGAGTACCGCGAGAGGTTGAGGGTCCTCAAGGTGAGATCGAGAGGCTGCTTCTTTCTCTCTTTATTCGCGCCAGTTTCTTTCTCGGAGCGGACGAGCGCTGAACCGAATGACCCCGCGTGCGTGTTGCAGGAGCAAATCCACCACCATGCCGCTTTGGCGGACGCGCTCGCCGCTTCGTCCTCTTCGCCGTCTTCGTCTTTGGCCATTCCTGCCCACGCCGCCCCCGCTCACTCCCACCATCACCACCACCAGAACGGCACCAGTACCTCGAGTGGACCGACGCTCGGATCTCTCAACGCGGCGGCGGCGGTCGCGAGCGCGACTGTCCCGCTGTACTATGACGGGGCGCAGGGTCAAGAGGGACAAATTGGAGAGTATGACGACGACGAGGAGGAGGAGGATGAAGGGGACTTGTACGAGGAGGAGGAAGAGGAAGAGGAGGAGGAGGAAGTGACGGAAGGATCGCACGCATCTTGAGCAAAACACGCAGTCGCATTTCGCATCCATATGCAAACCCCTATAGCTTGCATTCGCAATCATCGCAATGATATGGCGTGCGTGCGAAGAAGAGGGGAAGCCGAGACGGCAAGCCGTGTTTGCGCGGGGTAAGCCAACGTGAGCTGGCGCGTGGCAGCTGATCAAAGAGCTCGTGCGTTCTCAGGTGCTTGCTTGCTCTTGTCTCTCACTACACGCACGTACACACGCAAGAGCTACAGTGAGACCACAGGTCTTTGTCCGTGTGAAGGAATCAAGAGGAACTTTGGCAGTCTCCAACAGCGCTGCCCAGTTTGCTCAGGTCTTTCCGCCAAGCCGAGGACACCCACCTCGTTCAACTCGCCAAACAAGATCCGTTCAACCCGGATCTCCACTTCTACAGATACAATGACTTCTGCTGGTACGCCACTGTTGCCCGCCCGCCCGGCGATCCACGACTCGGCGCTGAGCCTGATCGGAGGGACGCCGCTCGTCCGCCTCGACCGGATCGCGCGCGAGGAAGGGCTCGAGTGCAACCTCCTCGCCAAAGTCGAAGGCTTTAGTGCCGGTGGTTCCGTCAAGGTCAGTCTCGGGACGACTTCCTCTGTCTATGGAAGAAGCCGGATTGACGTTAGAAATGCCGCGTGCGAACAGGACCGCATCGCGAAGCGTATGGTCGAAGAGGCCGAGCGAAAGGGCGTCCTCGTGCCTGGACACTCGATCCTCGTCGAGCCGAGTGAGTCGGGAGTGTCTGATGCTCAGCGCCTCGATGCTGTCTCGCTCGCCGACGCCGCGCAAGACCGGATGCTAACAACATCGCTGTCCTGCTCACAGCCAGCGGCAACACTGGCATCGGACTTGCCCTCGTCGCGGCGCTCAAGGGTTACCGCTGCATTATCGTCATGGTGAGCCTAGGCTCTCTAAGAGACTGCCTCAGCGGAAGTGACGAGACTTACTCGCCTTCGAAATGCGACAGCCCGAGAAGATGAGTCGCGAGAAGCAGAACACGCTCAAAGCCCTCGGTGCGTAGCCAGACTCGACATCACTCGGCCATACTGCATGCAGCGCGGTATGCTGATAAACGAATACGTCGTCCACCCGCACAGGCGCCGAGATCTACCGGACCCCGACCGAGGCGGCGTGGGACTCGCCCGACTCGCACATCTCGCTCGCCAAGCGCATCGTCGCGACCACGCCGGGCGCCGTCATGCTTGACCAGTACAACAACGTGGCCAGTAGGTCCTTCCCCGCCCAATGCGATCGTCTCTCTCTCGCTCCGTGATCTAATGAAACGCGTTGTGCGTCTCTGCAGACCCGGACGCGCACTACTACACCACCGCTCCCGAAATCCTCGACTCGCTCGCCGCTGTCCCTTCGACGACCGAGCGCCCCTCGACCGAGACCGTTGACGTCGTCGTCGCCGGTACCGGAACGGGCGGTACCCTCTCCGGGTTGGCGAAGCGGTTGCGCGAGGCGAACTCCGAGTTGGTCAGTGTTGGAGTGGACCCGGTTGGGTCGATCCTCGCGAGGCCGGAGAGCTTGAACGAGCTCAAAGAAGGGGACAGTCCGATTTACAAGGTGCGTGGTTGGCCTCGAGTGAATGCTTGCCTGCGGAGACTCTCGTGACCTCGGTTCGCGGGAGAGCTGTGTTCGCTAATCCGCATCCGCATCCGTATCGCGCACAGGTTGAAGGCACCGGCTATGACTTTGTCAGTGCTCCTCACTGTCTGCGCTGATCATCAGGCTGCGCGAGACCGAAACTTACCGAACCGCAACGTCCACAGGTCCCGGCCGTGCTCTCCCACCCCGACATCAACTACTGGGTCAAGACGCGCGACGCCGAATCGTTCGCCATGTGCAAGCGCCTGATCCGCACCGAGGGTTTGCTCGTCGGCGGTTCGTCGGGCGCGAGCGTCGCCGCCGCGGTCGAGTGGCTCAAGACTGACGAAGGCCGCAAGGTTGCGGGAGGCGTCAAGGGCAAGAACGTCGTTGTCGTTCTCGCCGATTCGTGAGTCTTCCGCCTTCCGCTCTCCGCGTCATCGACTTGTTGTTGTTGTCGTCGCTGACCCATGAATAACAAAACAACACAGCCTCCGGAACTACATCACTTCGGAGTGGCTCAACGAGGAATCGGCCTCGGCTCCTATTCACCATCTCGGAGTGGACTCGCTCTCGCTCAAGGACCAGCAGTCGGCGGCGGCGACGACCAACAGCGGCCTCGTCACGCCTCCGCAGGAGCGGGCCTAAACCGCCCCCAATTCGTTTCTCCTTCCCCCCGTCGGCCGACTTTGCACCATTCCTCTTTTCTCCTTCCCTCTTCGACTTCTCTTTCTCCCTCGCTCCTCCTCATCCATTGAAGCGAACCGCCGAAGACAGAGTGGGTTTCGCGCCTCCCCCTGAACGGGGGAGAAGCGTCCCCTAACGTTTCCAACAAACGGCTCTAGAGGCGAGTTCGGCTTTACACTTGTTCAACCAAACGGGGAGGTTTTCACTCTTCCCCGTCGGAGGAGGAGTCACCATGTGCCACAGGGAAGCGCGCGATTTTTTTGTCTGGTTCCCCTTTTTTACGCTCTCGTTCAACCCGAGGCGTGGGGATGCGCACTCTTTGTCCATGAGGGAGTCAGGGATCGGAGGAGGAGGAGGGAGGGAGGGGAAGGGAGGTTTGGTCAATCGCTGGGCGAGGCGAACGAAGAGGTGCACGGGGCTTGACCCGAGTTTGTGTATGGACGTTTGTGCCTTCCCCTCTTCCCGGAGTATACCGTTCATCTCGCATCGCTCATCCCGTTGTAACATTCCTTTTTTGATCTATTTCGACGCTATGCGTGATCAGTGGGGAGGGAGACATCGGCTGGTACGGTGGTTGATCGTCGATCGGCTGCGCGAGTGGCGGCGCGCATGTGACAAGCCGCTCCTTGCTTGCGAGCTTTTCCTGAAGGGAGTCCGGACGATCATATGCAGCACGTGCAGGTCGAGGAGATCTCGTGAGCACCAGAGATGCCAGCGCAACCCGGAGAGAGCGGTCCGCTCGCGGCCACATGAGGGTGCAGCTGCTCGACGACGGGTGCAGGAGAGATAAGCGAGCGTAGCATGCAGGCCCCTTCAAAGGGAGCAAGTTTGTTCAGCAGCGGTCGGTTTTCGGCAAGTTGGATGGACCGAGAGTGAGGTATGGCTCGTCGTGGATTGGCTGCCCGCCGATTGAGGATGGGGGAGGCACCTCGATAGCAGGAGAGAGCCACGATCTGCTGTGGCCTAGCGATGCAGCCGCTCCGGTGGCTCGGGAGAGTGACCGCCGGGTGAGCAGAGGTAGCGAGAGCTGTTTGGAGGCTATAGCAAGCGAGCCGAACGAAGAGAGTCGGCACAAATCGCTTATCTCTCTGACCGGAGGACGGAGGGCGGGGGCGCAGCGGCCGAGTTTCGTCAAATTTTCTCGCTCTCTCTTTCCTTTGCCTCTTGCCCATTGCCTTGCTCTGTCCCTTTCCTTGTAGCGCGCGCACGCACTCGAGGCAAGCAAAAGGGAAAAGAGCCGCGAGTACAGCCAGCCACGCCTGCATCCATCGCCAGGGCAGACGCGCTCCCTCTCTGATCCCGAACACCAAACCCCCACTCTCTCTCTCGCAAACAAACGACGCTCTACATGGCCCCGAACGGCATCGAGCAGCTCGTTAACCACCAGCGCAAAAAGCTCGTCGGCTTTGCCGATGACACCCAGTTCGAACCGCGCGTGAGCAGCCTCCGCGAGACGTTGCCCGCCGTTGCCGTCGGAGGCGGATCCGGCGTTCATATCGCCGCCAAATCGGACGGCGAAAACGAAGAAGAGGAGCAGGATCACGCTGCGAACGTGATTCGGGACTCGTTTGGCAACTTGCCTGCCAAGCAGGGTCTCTACAACCCGGATGAGGAGAAGGACGCCTGCGGGTAAGTCCGGCCGCACACCCGACCGAGAGATGCACGTGCACCTCGACAACAGCCAATCCCCGGCGCGCCGTATATCGCCAGTCCTAGTTCACTGACTCGGCGATATGTACAAACAGTGTTGGCTTTGTTTGCCACATCAAGGGAAAGCCGAGCCGCAAGGTGAGTGCAGGGCCCCCCTCTCCCGCAGCGGCGGACTTTTTCGGCAACTTTTTCCCGCTGACCTATCATACCCCCTCTGCAGATTGTCAGCGATGCCAGACACCTTCTTTGTAAGTCGGAAAGGTGAAACGACTACTCGGGAAGAGGGATGACTCACTGACCTCCTCCGCAGGCAACATGACCCACCGAGGCGCGACCGGTGCCGACGCCCGCGACGGTGACGGTGCCGGCGTCATGGTCGGCATGCCTCACTCGTTCTTTGTCCGCGAAGGCGAGCGCGAGATCGGCCACAAGCTGCCGAAGCAGGGCGAGTACGCCGTCGGCAACGTCTTTTTCCGCAAGCCGAGCTCGCCCGACTGGCACAACGACGCCGCCATCAAGGAGCAGCAGGCGACGTTTGCCCGCATCGCCGACCAGCTCGGACTCCGCGTCCTCGGATGGAGGCACGTCCCGACCGACAACACGATCCTTGGCCCGGCGGCGCTCTCGCGCGAGCCGCTCACGCTGCAGCCGTTCGTCGTCCTCAAGAGCCACTACGGCGCCAAGAGCAAGAAGTCGCTCGATGGCGTACCCGAGGGCACGAGTCCCGCCGATGCGGCGGCGGCGGAAAAAGTCGCTTTCGACGAGCAGCACTTCCAACGCCAGCTGTACGTCCTGCGCAAGCAGGCGACGCACCAGCTCAAGCTCGAGAGCGGGTTCTACATCTGTTCGCTCGCGCCGCAGACGATCGTCTACAAGGGTCAGCTGTCGCCGCCGCAGGTGTACAACTACTACCACGACCTGAACCACGCCATGTTTGCCTCGCACTTTTGCCTCGTCCATTCGCGGTTCTCGACCAACACGTTCCCGTCGTGGGACCGCGCGCAGCCGATGCGTTGGGCCGCCCACAACGGCGAGATCAACACGGTCCGCGGCAACAAGGCGTGGGCGCGGTCCAAGGAGGGCAACATGCAGTCGCAAAAGTTTGGCGCCGACCTCGAGTTGCTGTACCCGATCGTCGAAGCCGGTGGCAGTGACTCGGCCGCGTTCGACAACGTCCTCGAACTGTTGACCGTCAACGGCATCTTGTCGCTCCCCGAAGCCGTCATGCTCATGATCCCCGAGGCGTGGCAGAACCAGCCCGACATGGAGCGCGAAAAGGTCGCCTTCTACCAGTGGGCGTCGTGCCTGATGGAGGTGAGTCCCTTTCGATTGCTTTGTTTCGTTTGGCAGTATCTGAGACGCTGATCCCCCGCCGCCGCGAACAGCCCTGGGACGGTCCCGCGCTGTTTACCTTCTCGGACGGTCGCTACTGCGGTGCCAACCTGGACCGGAACGGTCTCCGTCCGTGCCGATGGATCACGACCAACGAAGACATCATGGTCTGTGCCTCGGAAGTCGGCGCGATCACGATCGAGCCCGAAAAGATTACGCGCAAGGGTCGCTTGTACCCGGGCAAGATGCTCCTCGTCGACACGGTCGAAGGCCGCATCGTCGACGACAAGGAACTCAAGATTAACTGCGCCAAGCGGCAGCCATTTGCCAACTGGATCGGGAGCGAGTTGCTCCGGTTGCCCGAGATCGTCGCCAAGGACAAGGCCCGCCACGGTGCCAACGGCAAGACCGACGACGTCAACCTCGACGACACGACCGTCTCGACCGACCCGCGGTTGCTTGCGGCCGGTTACTCGTTCGAGCAACTCGACTTGCTCCTCCGTCCGCTTGTCAACGAGGGCAAGGAAGCGCTCGGCTCGATGGGCAACGACGCCCCGCTCGCGTGCATGGCGACCGCCCCCCGCGTCGCGTACGACTACTTCCGTCAGCTGTTTGCTCAGGTCACGAACCCGCCGATCGACCCGATCCGAGAGGCTTGCGTCATGTCGCTCGAGAGTAACGGCGAGTCCGAGACGGTTTCTTTTTTCGGATCCGACGGGCATCGTAGCTGACCGCCGACAACCATCCCCGCAGTCGGCAACGGTCCCAACATTCTCGAGATGAACGCCAAGCAGTGCAGCCGGCTGCAGCTCCCTTCGCCGCTCCTCTCGATCGAGGAACTCGCCGCCCTGCGCCGCATGAGCGCGACTCAGCCCGCCTGGACCTCGCGCACCATCGACATCACTTTCGACAAGTCCGAAGGCGTCCAGGGCTACGAGCGCTGCCTCGACCGCGTCTGCGCCGAAGTCTCGCAGGCGATCGCCGACAACGTCCGCATCGTCATCCTGTCGGACCGCGCCGTCGCCGCCAACCGTGTTGCCGTCTCGACCGCCGTCGCCGTCGGAGGCGTGCACCACTACCTCGTCCGGAACAAGTCGCGCGCCAAGATTGCGCTCGTCGCCGAGTCGGCCGAAGCTCGCGAGGTTCACCATGTCTGTGTTCTCGTCGGGTACGGTGCCGACGCCGTTTGCCCGTACCTCTGCTACGAGGCGATGCTCAAGCTTCGCCGCGAGGGACTTCTCAAGGGCGACCTCTCGGACGAGCAGATCATCCAGAACTACCGCCACGCCGTCGACAACGGTATTCTCAAGGTCTGTTTTCCTTTTTTTCCGGAAAGCTTCTGCTCAAGATTGGCGCTGACTCGTTGCCGGCTCCGCAGGTCATGTCCAAGATGGGCATCAGTGTTCTCGCCTCGTACCGCGGTGCGCAAGTCTTCGAGATTCTCGGCCTGAGCGAAGATGTCGTCGAGCGATGCTTCGTCGGCACCGCCTCGCGCATCTCGGGTGCCACCTTTGAGATGCTCGCTCTCGACGCTCTCGACCTCCACGAGCGCGGCTACCCTTCGCGCGAGACCGTTCTGCCGCCGGGACTGCCCGAGACGGGCGAGTACCACTGGCGCGACGGCGGCGAGGCGCACATCAACGACCCCGCCGGCATCGCCTCGCTCCAGGACGCCGTCCGCGAGAAGAACCAAAAGTCGTACGAGGCTTACTCGGCCAACGCGCTCCGTCAAGTCCGCGCGGTCACCCTCCGCGGTCTCCTCGAGTTTGACTACTCCAAGGCTCAGGAGATCCCGCTCGAGCAGGTCGAGCCGTGGCACGAGATTGTCAAGCGGTTCGTCACCGGTGCCATGTCGTACGGTTCCATCTCGATGGAGGCGCACTCGAGTCTCGCCATCGCCATGAACCGCATCGGCGGCAAGTCCAACACCGGCGAGGGTGGCGAAGACGCCGAGCGATCCGAGATCATGCCCAACGGAGACACGATGCGGTCCGCGATCAAGCAGATCGCTTCCGGCCGCTTCGGTGTCACGGCAAACTACCTTGCCGACGCCGACGAGCTCCAGATCAAGATGGCGCAGGGTGCCAAGCCTGGCGAGGGTGGTGAGCTGCCCGGTCACAAGGTCTCCAAGTCGATCGCACGCACGCGTCACTCGACTGCCGGCGTCGGTCTCATCTCGCCGCCGCCTCACCACGACATCTACAGTGTCGAGGATTTGAAGGAGCTCATTTACGACCTCAAGGCGGCGAACCCGCGCGCTCGCGTCTCGGTCAAGCTCGTCTCCGAGGTCGGTGTCGGTGTCGTCGCTTCCGGTGTCGCCAAGGCTCGCGCCGACCATATTCTTGTCTCTGGACACGACGGCGGTACGGGTGCATCGCGCTGGACCGGCATCAAGTACGCCGGTTTGCCGTGGGAGCTTGGTCTCGCCGAGACCCACCAGACCTTGGTTCTCAACGACCTCCGAGGTGCGTTCTCGCCCTTGATCTGCCGATATATGACATGCTTCGGTATGCGAACTTTAACGCTTGTGCGGGATGGCTGACCCATTTTGCGTTCCGCCGTCTCCGCAGGCCGAGTTACCCTGCAAACCGACGGGCAGATCCGTACTGGTCGTGATGTGGCCATGGCCTGTCTACTGGGCGCAGAGGAGTATGGCTTTGCCACCACTCCTCTTATCGCAATGGGCTGCATCATGATGAGAAAGTAAGTACACGCGTCTTCTGGGCAGTTCGGAGGCGAGATCCGCTGACAGTCTGCCCTTTTCCCACCCACGCAATAGGTGCCATCTCAAGTGAGCCGTTCGATCTTAGAACTCTACTACTGCTCCTCGTCACTAATCACTGCGCCCTATAGCACCTGCCCAGTCGGTATCGCGACTCAGGACCCGGAGCTTCGCAAAAAGTTCACCGGCACGCCCGAGCACGTCATCAACTTCTTCTACTATGTCGCCGAGGAGCTGCGCGGCATCATGGCCAAGCTCGGCTTCCGCACGATCAACGAGATGGTCGGCCGCGCCGACCTGCTCCGGGTGGACGACTCGCTCCGCAACCCGAAGACGGCGAACCTCGACCTTTCGGCGCTCCTCAAGCCCGCGTGGCAGATGCGCCCTGGCGTTGCGACCTACAAGCTCAAGGCGCAGGAGCACAAGCTGTTCAAGTGAGTCTTGCGGCGACAACCGTGAGCGCGTGCGACCTGACCGCGCCTTTCCCCGCAGCCGCCTCGACAACAAGTTCATCATGGAGGCCGAGCCGTCGCTTGTACAGGGGTTGCCCACTCGCATGGAAGCTGAAGTCGTAAACACCGACCGCGCGCTCGGCACGACGCTCTCGAACCACGTCTCGAAGCGTTTCGGAGAAGAGGGTCTTCCGAAGGACACGATCCACATTTCGCTTCGTGGCTCGGCCGGTCAATCGCTCGGTGCCTTCCTCGCGCCCGGTGTCACCATCGCGCTCGAGGGCGACTCGAACGACTACCTCGGCAAGGGTTTATCGGGCGGTCGCATCATTGTCTTCCCGCCGCACCAGTCGACATTCAAGGCTGAGGAGGTGAGCTTTGCGTTTTGCCTTCAATTTGGTTATGGAGCTTACCCCGAGTCGTCACAGAACATCATCGTCGGCAACACTTGCTTGTACGGCGCGACGTCCGGTCAGGCCTACATTCGAGGCATCGCCGCCGAGCGGTTCGCTGGTGAGTCTCACTTCGGCCCAGACTGCCCGCTCTCGAAATCCGTGACTGACACACCCGCCTGCACATAGTCCGCAACTCGGGTGCGACTGCTGTTGTCGAGGGCTGCGGTGACCACGGCTGCGAGTACATGACTGGTGGTCGCGTCGTCGTGCTCGGTTCAGTCGGTCGCAACTTTGCTGCCGGCATGTCGGGAGGCATCTCGTACGTCCTCGATGCGACCCGCGAATTCCACAACAAGGTCAACGCCGAGATGGTCGAGCTCGGTCCGGTCTCGGACCCGCACGAGATTGCCGAACTGCGCGGCATGATCGAGGACCACAAGCTGCACACCGGCTCCGAGCTCGCGGCCACCATCCTCCGCTCGTTCAACCAGTACCTTCCTCGCTTCGTCCGCGTCATGCCGCTCGACTACAAGGCAGTCCTCGAGGCGGAAGCCGCTCGCGCCGCCGCCAAGAAAAAGTCGCGCTCGGCCAACTTGCACAAGCCGACCCCGGTCCCCGCCGCGCAGGCCGCGGCGGTACCGCTCGAGAACGGCAAGCACGTCGCCGAACCTGCCGTCGGTGACCTCGAGGACTCGCTTGTCGAGGGCGAGACGGCTAAGAAGCGCGTCGAGACTCTCGACAAGGTCAAAGGCTTCATGAAGTACAAGCGCCTGGCCGAGCCGTACCGCAACCCGCGCAAGCGCGTCCAGGACTGGGCCGAGCTCTCGACTCGCCTCAACGAGGACGAGTGCAAGGTGCAGACGGCGCGGTGCATGGACTGCGGCGTTCCGTTCTGCCAGTCCGACTCGGGTTGCCCGATCTCCAACATCATCCCGAAGTGGAACGACCTCGTCTTCAAGGGTCAGTGGCGCGACGCGCTCAACCGCCTCTTGATGACCAACAACTTCCCCGAGTTTACCGGTCGCGTCTGCCCGGCTCCTTGCGAGGGTGCTTGCGTTCTCGGCATCAACGAGCAGCCGGTCGGCATCAAAAGCATCGAGTGCGCCATCATCGACAAGGGCTTCGAGATGGGCTGGATGCAGCCGCGTCCGCCATCGACTCGCACTGGCAAGCACATCGCCGTCATCGGATCCGGTCCGGCAGGACTTGCGGCGGCGGATCAGCTCAACAAGGCCGGTCACACCGTCACCGTCTACGACCGCAACGACCGCTTCGGAGGCTTGCTCATGTACGGCATCCCGAACATGAAGCTCGACAAGCGCATCGTCCAGCGCCGCATCGACCTGATGGCTGCCGAGGGCATCCACTTTGTCAACAACGCCCATGGTGCGTCGAGGCTTTCTTTCACAGTTTCCTTGCCCCTATACTGATTTTGAGGCTACGTGAATCACCTGTAGTCGGCGTCACGCACGACATCCACGAAATTCGCGCCGAGAACGACGCTCTCATCATGGCGACCGGCGCGACTTGGCCGCGCGATCTCCGCATCAAGGGCCGCGAGGGAGACGGCATCCACTTCGGTATGTCTCGTGCTATCAAGCTCACAAGGAAGCGAAACTGACAACCTGCTTCCGCCGCGACAGCCATGGAGTTCCTGCAAAAGAACACCAAGTCGCTCCTCGACTCGAACCTCGAGGATTCCGATTATCTCTCGGCTAAGGGGAAGAGGGTCCTCGTGATCGGAGGAGGCGATACAGGCAATGACTGCATGTACGTCCCTCTATACGCGGCGGCGTTTCCGTCCGAGTCCGAAGGAGCTGAACTCGTCCCTTTTTCAGCGGTACTTCGCTCCGACACGGCGCCACCTCGATCGTCAACTTTGAGCTGCTGCCGCAACCGCCTTCTGCTCGTGCTGGCGACAACCCTTGGCCGCAGTGTACGTGGCCGAGCCGAGCCGAAATCCAGCGCGAAGAATGCCAAAAGTTGACTACTTCCTGATTTGCATCACAGGGCCCAAGGTTTTCCGCACCGATTACGGTCACAGCGTACGTACAATGACACTTTCGCTCACTTGACGATCGGCTGCTAACGAAGCCGCGTCTTCTCGCTTGCAGGAGGTCGCCGCCCACTTTGGCAAGGACCCGCGCGAGTACTCGATCTCGACCAAGTCCTTCGAGCGCGACGAGGACGGCAAGCTCAAGGGTGTCAACACCGTTCGCGTGCAGTGGGAGAAGGACGCCATGGGCGCATGGCGCATGAGCGAGGTTCCGGGCTCGGAGGAGTTCTTCCCCGCCGACCTCGTTCTCCTCGCGCTCGGCTTCCTCGGTCCCGAGGACTCGGCGATCAAGGCCCTCGGTCTCGAGCAGGACGGTCGCTCGAACCTCAAGACGCCGGCCGGCAAGTACACGACCAGTGTCGACGGCGTCTTTGCTGCCGGTGACTGCCGACGCGGACAGTCGCTCATCGTCTGTGAGTTTATTGCATGCTCCAGCGTATCATCCTTGAGTTTCTTACTGACGACACCTGAACCAGGGGGCATCAACGAGGGCCGTTCGTGTGCTGCCGAGGTCGACCGCTTCCTCGTGGGCGAGTCGCGACTGCCGAATGCCGGCAGCATCCGAGTCCGGACGTTCAAGCCCCCGCAGCCTTTCAAGCCCGTCTCTCAGCCGGTCCAGATTGAGGCAATCGCTGCCTAGATGGCACTCGCTGTCCCGCGGGAAAAAGGAGCACTCCCTACCGCTCCAAGCTTTCTTTCTGATTCTCCTCGTTCCCTACGATGTTCGCAACAATGCTTCCGCGGTCGTACTGGCTCGTTTCTCTTATCTCGAAGCTGCACCCCTCTGTTGTACGTAGCCCTGAATTTCCATTGCGTTTTCCCCTCTTTTCGTGTTGTCTGTTTTCCGTAGCCCGTCTACGACGAGCACTCCTGTACGCAACATGCTCCCTCGTGTACAGCGCTCGTGTGTTTTGTCTTGAGCGATCGAGCGTTGGAGAGCAAACGCTGCGGTTGCTCGCCCACATCCTGATCTTCCTAAAAGATTCGCCGTCCGGCGGCAGGGCGCGCCTTCTCCGTACGGACCAGAAGCACGACCGCGGTAAGGTTGGTCATGCGACTCTGTCTTTCAAACGCCTTCATCGCGAGCTCACAAGGAAGCGAAACTGACAACCTGCTTCCGCCGCGACAGCCATGGAGTTCCTGCAAAAGAACACCAGTCGCTCCTCGACTCGAACCTCGAGGATTCCGATTATCTCTCGGCTAAGGGGAAGACTGTCCTCGTGATCGGAGGAGGCGATAGGGAGATGACTGCATGTTTGTCCCTCTACACGCGGTGTCGGTTCCGTCCGAGTTCGAAGGAAGCTGAACTTGTTCCCCTCTTCAGCGGTACATATTGCACTTGAACACAACGCTACCTCTCGACTCAAGCGGTCGCGAGAGAAGAGTTTTCTGCTCAACAGGACATGAGAGTGAAGCATGCAGCTAAAGAACACTGATCCGAGCGCTGGTTGCGAGTCGAGTGCGGTGAAGTAGCTGAGGGGATCGCTTTCGCCGAGATTGATCAGCCAACATCACGCCGTCGTCTTGACCACAACCCGGCCGCTCACGTCTTGGTCTTGAGTACGAATATGTGACCGTATAGTTTGTGCAGGATCAAGTCAGCGGACGCTCGAAAGGGAACGAGGGGGAGACTGGGCAGGTGAACGGACTTTGTGGAGCGGGCGTGCATTTCCCCCCTCCCTCCCTCGGATTCTTTCGATAGTCCGTCGATAGCTAGCACTCCTTTGTGCAGCAGAGTGATTCTTCAAGAGTCCGCCCCCGCCCCGACGGTGCCGCACGCGCCTCTTGCTTGGCTCCGGGATGTCCTCGGAGGAGGCACTCCCTCTTGACTGACCTCCTTTGTGATGGCCCTTCGCCTTCTTCTGCTTCTCAACGCGTGTTTTTGCGTTGGGAGCAAAAAGATCATTGGCCTACGTCCACCCATATGGACCACAGACCCCACTCCGAATACAGCGACGGTGGCGGACCTCCTGCGCGCTGGCAGAAATCTCCAAAATCGCCCCTTGACCCAAGGATTCGACTGTTTCCGCCGCCGCCTGGGACTGATAACACGCGGAAGCAGTACGAAAGGCAAGGTGGCAGCGGACATGTACCCCGACCTCCGTCCGTCTTGACACAGCATAACAGGCGGCGGAGGGGCCCGGGCCGTGAGCCACGCCTGTCACCTCGTGCTGCGGTCGCCCCCTGGACCGCAAAGGAGCGGGACAATAAACGCAAGTCGACGGGCGGAGTACGAGCGACCGGGGCCAGTGGCCAGCAGGAACGCTTTTGGACTGCGCACGATCCGCCGACAGATGACGAAAGCGCCATAATTCCTCACCACTTGAGCAGTTCGACAGATGGCTATTCAACCTCGGAGTCTTCTGATCACCATCGTACACGCTCCTCTTTGTCTGATCACTGCATCAAGGACACATCCTTCTTGTGGTCCGACAGCGAAGACGAGCCTTCGGAGGAATCCGACGACGGCCGGAGCTTCGTGCAGCCTAGCAGGAGCGTATCCTTGCACCGCAAGGGGCCAGACCGACCGCACAGTCCTTCGACATCGCATGGTACACGCCCTACCTCGGGGACGCCCGAAGCGCTCCGCATGCATCCGGGTACCCCAGTCAAGCCGGGCACTGGAGTTTGGGCTCCCACACACGATTCCCACCTTCACGGGGCGGGTGGACGGCGAGGATCCCGCCACGAATCGTTCGGCGATGAACGTCTGACTCATTCCCACCTCCACAGCGATGAAGACTCGCTGACGGCTCTGAGACCAATGCCTCACCACGCAAGTCACCATAAAGAGACGCCAACAAGTCCGCTTGATAAGGCGCGTGCTGAAGTGAAGAAGGATCCCTCTCGCTACCGAGCTCGCAGCGCTCGCAGCGCTCACGAGAAACGCCGGCGGCTGTGGATCATTGCTGGTTGTATCGCGGTGCGTTCTCGCGTGTTTCATGTCTTGCAGTTGCCCAGGACTGGATTTGGTGCTGACTCACATGCCGGTGCTGACAGCTTTGCGTTGTGATCCTCGTGGCCGTGGTCGTGGGAGTCTTGGCAATAAGGGGTGACCTTAAGGATCCTTATTCCGCGGGCTGAGTCTTGACTCTGTCAGGCTTTGCGCCTCCATCCTCGGACTCAAACATCGGAACTACACCAACGGACAAAGAACAGATGTACAGAACATTTTCGACCCTGTAAGACTATCGCTGTAATTCTCGGACGTCTTGGACAACTGCCCTGCTGCAGAAAGTGGCAAGAAGCGTCGGGAGAATGGCCTTCTCAAGCTCAACTTGAAGTGCGGCGAGATTCTTCTCGTCAAACATGAGCATTCTGCCTGCGACCTTGGGCAGATGCAGTTGCTTTACTGTAGCTCTCAAAGTCGATCTGAAGGAGGCTGTGCACCCGATAGCTCCTTTTCGCGAGGTGCGACCGCGCCTCTCGCGGACAAGCTGCGGACTCTCTTTCACATCCGTCCGACCCACCTTCTCTCTTGTTCTCCGTAGCATTCAGAAGAGTGTCAAGTTTGCTGCGCACTCAGGTCAAAGCGAGACCAAGAAGCAAAGTATGTCCTCTTCTACTCGCCGCGCGAGTGACCGCTACGAAGGCTCCAGCGCGAGCAATTCCGAGCGGTCGTGGCTCGACAAGCAATTCGAGCCGCCGCACCGCGAGCGCAGTCGTAGCCGGACAAAACAATGCAGGAGGGGCGGGCGGCGGAAGCCTGAGCTCCGGTCTCCTTGCCGAACGACCGGAGAGAGCTGCGTCTCTCCGGTTCGAAAAGGCGATACGGACAGATCCGCTCGCCATCCCCAACTCTGCGAGATTAACCGCAGCCGAATTGCCTACATCTTGATCCTTGATTTTCAGTATGGACCGTGATGATTTGTGCATGACCAAGTCAGAAAGAAAACGAGGGCGAGAGGCTCAAAAAGACTTTGCCAGACCCGTTCCCGCATTCTCCCCTTCCTCTCCTTCCTTCTGTCAAGTCCCTCTGTAGCGAGCATTCCTTAATGCAACACACTATGCATGGCTAGAAGAGATACCCCGTGTCTTGAAGTGACACCCCGTGCAACGAGGCAGTCAAGTGCCGCACGCTCCTCCACCTTGGCTTCGGGATGTCCTCGGAGATCCGTCTCACCTTGGCCGACTTGCACTGTGAAGTACCTCGATCTCCTCGCCCATACATTGCGTCGCAAGTGAAGAGATCAATATGCCTCGCAAGCATCCGCCTCCGCCGATTGACGTAGGACCCGGGACCAGAAGCTCAAACGCTGACGAGAGCCCGCAAGAGCCCCTTACTCCTCTTGAGTCGTACTTGCTCGAGGCATTTCCTTCTCCGAAGAGTCCAGGGTCAGTTCGCCCCCGCCCACAGCGCGCAACATACACAAGGAACGGCGGCAGCGGACGTGCGCCCCGACCTCCCATTCTCTACCACAAATCCAAGTTGCGAAGGGTTCCACCAGGGAACCCGGGCGCTTTACCACTCTCACCGCCGCCCTACGCGATACCAGAAGCCAGCTCGGACTCGGGGAGCGAGTCCCCTCGAGGTCGTCTTTACCACCAGCATAAGGACGACCGTCGCCGGTCCAGGACACAAAGCAGCAATGCACTTTCCGCTTCGGATCGCGAAGGCAGCACGGCGTCGGAGTCGGAGAGCGAGCCTCCTCGAGGCCGGCATCGCCACCAGCATGAGGATGGGAGGATGCCCAGGCCCAGATCAAAGAGCAGTGACACGCTGTCTCTCTGGGATCGCAAACGGAGTCGGGGAAGGGCTCCAGAGAATGAACGTTCTCAGGGCCGCGGTCGGGACCGGGAGGAGGAGACACACCATGCCTCGCCTCCTGACCGAGCGGAGACTCCCGAAGAGTTCCGCATGCATCCGGGTACCCCAGTTGGAGGCGATGAAGTGATCTGGGCGCCCGAGTACCCGTACAACTCCCATCTTCACTACGCGGACATACGGTCCAGGCAGGGAGCGGTTTCGAATCGAGATCAAGAGCAAGCCCCTTCCCCTTCCGACAGCGATGATGAGTCGCTGACGGCTTTGCCACCAATGCCTCGTCACGATCATGAGGCAATGACTCCCTTGGAGAAGGCACGCGGCAAAGTGCAGAAGAATCCGTCGCGCTACAGAGCTGCCACCTCTCACTCGAAACGCCGGCGGTGGTGGATAATCGGCGGTTCTATTGCAGTGTGTCTCTCCTTGGTCTTCCAGTCAAGCAACCTGGACACGGCACTGACTCGAATGTCTATATTAACAGCTTGTTGTTGTCATCATTGTGGCCGTCATCGTGATAGTCATGGCAGCAAACGGTGACCTCTATAATCCCTATACCACGGAATGAGTCACTCACTCAATGTTTGCGCCTCCATCCTCGGAAACAACATCGGAACAACACAAACGAACAAACAACAAATGGAGAGTTTCAGCACCTGTAAGACTATTGCTACTATCTTTGAATGTCTTACGACGTGCAGGGGTGGCCAGAAGCGTCGGAAGACGGCCTTCTCAGGCTCAATTTGATTGCATCAAGGTTTCTCGTCAAACTTGAGCATTCTACCTGCGACCTTGAGCAGAGGCAGGTCCTGTAACTCTGAAAGTCGATCTGAACGAGGCTGTGCACTCGATATTAGCTCCTTTTCGCGAGGTGCGACCGCGCTTATCGCGGACAAGCCGCGGACTCTCTTTCTGACGTCCGTCCGACCCACCTTCTCTCTTGCTCTCTTTAGCATTCAGAAAAGCGTCAATTCTGCTGCACTTTCAGGTCAAAGCGAGACCAAGACAAAGCGAAACCAAGAAGCAAAGTATGCCCTCTTCTGCTCGCCGCGCGAGTGACCACTATGCAGGCTTGAGCGCGAGCGATTCCGAGTCGTCGTCGTCGCTCGACCCGCAATTCGACCTCCCGCGCCGTGAGCGCCGTCGTAGCCGTAGCCATACCAAGCGACCGAGGAGCGGCGGACGGCCGCAGCAGTCTCGGTCTCGCTCTCGTAGCGGGAGGATCCGAGAGGAGCGCGTCCTCGGCTGGAACCGCGGCCCCGGCAACAAGGGATACGGACACATCGACGCGCCCCCGCCCACTTTCGGACGTCATCCTCCGAGTCACCAGGATCCCGCGCAGTCTCAGAGCCGTTTTGATTTCACCGATGAGGACGACAACGAGAACGAGGGTCGTGGTGGCGGTTGGGGGAGGTCACGCCGCCGCGGCGCTAGCAGGTCTGGTGGCGGTTGGTGGGACAGGCAGATTTCGAGGCCGATCTGTGGCAAGCACGTATCGCATGGCGCGCTGGTCCTATTCGGTGTGGTGAGCCGGCAGCGAATCTGCCCTCGAAGGCAGGGTTGAGGTTCGGGAATCCGGAATTGGCTGACCATAATGATTATCGACAGTTCGTGGTGTTGGCCGCGGCGACCATTGTGATTGCGGTGGTGATGACGGTGAAGCCAAAGCCCGCATGAAGCGAGAAGAGCGCGATGTCTGTAGTACAGCGTGCTGGTCAGGAGATCGAGTTAATCGCGTAACAAACTCGTGCTCCTCCGTATTCCGCGCTCTAGTTTCGAACGGGTCAGCCCGCTTTATTGTCGCCAACACGAGAGAAGCTTCGTCGGGAGGGATGGCGTACAGACGCCAGCGCGACGTTCACAAGCTGCCTGCAGAGGAAAAGATTCGGTGCCGATCCAGACTCTCAGCCGCTGAGGCTGTGCACCCGCTCTTCCTATATGAATCACCTGTGCGGAAAGAGGTCGTCACGCGGAAGGACGACCCCAACCGCACGAGCGCGAGCCCCAACAGGCGACGAAAGCGCTACCTCTCGAGTCGAGGCTGCAGCCGGACGAGAGGCGCTCGGAGCACAGGGCGAGCTGCGCTACACAGCTGTCACGCCGGGAATTTGCAAGGGTGGTTCGGTCGGAGAGAAAGGAGAACTCGCTGGCAGGACTTGGTCCGATCCTCGGATATCCGTCGCCGCGAATTCCCCTCACCCGCATCATCTCTCTAGGAACGATTTCCTTCAGAGCCTGTGATAGGCGAGGCAAGGTCGTGCAAAGGCTTGTATTTAGCTTGAAGCTCCTTTTGTCCAAGATATTGAGGGGACCGTGCTCAGGCGGACATGCCGCGGACCTGCGTTGGCGTTTGTCGAGACGGACACCCAGATCCAGGCGGACCTTTGCCTTCCTCTCTGGCTCTTAGCATTAGCGAGAGAGAAAACCCTAGAGGCCGTGACGTGACGCGAGTCAGAGCCAAAACTAACTCTGGGAAGCATGCCTTCGTCTAGTCGTCGCCGCCATTCGATCGACCGCTACGACGCCTCGGATCCGAGCGCCAGCGACTCGTCGGAGCGTTCGCTCACCACCAGTTCGACCTTCCGCGCGCGAGAATCGCGGGCGTAGCGGTCACCATCCAGAGCAGTCGAGGAGGAGCGGTCGACATAGTCGGTCTCGCGGCGGGATGGAGCAGGTCGAGCGGAGTCTCGCCCACGATGCGGGCGCGTACGCGCCCCACGGCCCGTACGCCCGGATCCGCACGCCGTCGCCGACCCGCCCTCGCGCACAGCGCCATCCTGAGAACACCTTCGACGTTGACGACAGCGGCGTGGAGCCTCGCGCCGAGCGAACGTCCCGCAGCCGCCGCGCCGTCAACTGGTGGAACAGGCGTGTGATGCGTAGCCGTTCGCTTACGTGGTTAGCACTGATTTTGATATTGGTGCGTCGCGTCAAGCCGAGCGAGCTCGCTCGGAAAGGCTGACCGAGATGGCCGGATGGGCAGCTGGGAATTGTTGCGGTCGCAGGACTCGCGACGTGGGCGATGCTGGCGATCCTGAACCAGGCTGCCAAGGCCGGTGCAGAGCGCTGAGCGGTGATCCGGCGTAGGGGCACTTTGCTTTTATCGTGTCGGATCGTGGTCGTGCAGCAGCCGTGTCGAGTGAGAGATCAGCAGCAGCATGCAGCTGGAGATGAGGACAGCGAGCCGAGGTATGAGCGAGCGGGGCTCTATGCGGATCCAGCCATGCGAGCAGTCATAAGCCAGCCTGGTAGAACTCTTTTCCTGGTACAAGTCGACGGATCAGCCAAAGCGAGAGAAGTTTGAGAGCAAAGTCGGCGACGGGTTTCGCCTCGTCGACTCTCGTTTCAGCGATCCGACGATGCAGAACCAGGCCATTGTAGTCAACGGCAAGTTGGACTCGAGAGAACGCGCAAGCCACCCCGCTAACGCCCATCCACGCGCCCACAGTCGGCCCCGAGCGCCAGAACGGCCGCAAAGCCCAACTCGCCAACATCCAGGCAGCAAAGGTGCGCAGCTCATCCGGGGCAGGGACCACGTGTGTTTCTCAGGCTGACCCCTTTAGCCCCCGACCACGCGCAGACTGTCGCCGATGTGATTCGGACTTGCTTGTTCGTTCATCGCCCTGCTCCACCTTCGACCTGCTCTCAACTGACGCACGCCACTATGCAGGGGACCGAGGGCTATGCTCAAAATGATCCTCGACCGTGAGCACTCAAGCCTCAGTCACCATGTTTCCCCTCTGAGAGCTGACTCCCTTGATTGCGTTGGAACTCAGCCATGGGCGGAATCCTGTAAACGCACTTGTCCTCTCTCTCTCACTCTGACCGCATAGAGCAGCCGCAACTGACAGCCCTACCGCAGGCTCACCAACGACGGCAACGCCATCCTGCGCGAGATCGAGGTCGCCCACCCGGCAGCCAAGAGCATGATCGAGCTCTCGCGGACCCAGGACGAGGAGGTCGGAGACGGCACCACCAGTGTCATCATCCTCGGTGCGTCCAGCGAACACAGAGGAACGACGGAAGCTCGTGGAGGCAATTTGTTGCCACGCGCGTGCTGACTTGTTGTATGCGATGCGAACGCCCAGCCGGCGAGATCCTCGCGCAGGCGATGCCGTACCTCGAACGCAACATCCACCCCGTCGTCATCATCTCGGCCTTCAAGCGCGCGCTCGAAGAAGCCCTCGAGATCATTGACCAGATCGCGATCCCCGTCGACCCTTCGAACGAGGACTCGATGCTCGCCCTCATCAAGACCTCGATCGGAACCAAGTTTGTATCCCGATGGAGTGACATGATGTGCCAACTCGCGTTGCGCGCAATCCGGATCGTCGCGCAGGACGATGCCACGACGGGAGTCAAGACGGTCGACTTGAAGCGGTACGCGAAAGTGGAAAAGGTGCCCGGCGGCGAGATTGAAGACTCGCGCGTCCTCGACGGCGTCATGCTCAACAAGGACGTGACCCACCCCAAGATGCGGAGACGGATCGAGAACCCGCGCGTCGTCCTGCTCGACTGCCCGCTCGAGTACAAGAAGGGAGAGTCGCAGACCAACATCGAGGTCTCGAAGGAGGAGGACTGGAACCGCATCCTCGAGATCGAAGAGGAACAGATCAAGCAGATGTGCGACCGCATCGTCGAGTTCAAACCCGACCTCGTCTTTACCGAAAAGGGCATCTCCGGTTCGTTGCCCCTTCTTCTCGTTCCCAAACGGATCCGCTCGCTGACCCGTTGGAGCTCATCCCACCAGACCTCGCGCAACACTACCTCGTCAAGGCCAACATTACCGCGATCCGGCGGGTCCGCAAGTCGGACAACAACCGGATCGCGCGCGCGACCGGCGCGACCATCGTCAACCGCGTCGACGACCTGCGCGAGAGCGACGTGGGCACCCAGTGCGGCTTGTTCAACATTGAAAAGCTCGGAGACGAGTGAGTCTTGCATCTGGTCTCTTCTCGCGCAACAGCGTTTTTCTCGCTGTCTTCTCGGTCACGCCCTATAAACCGCTCACAAAACCAAAACCCCGCTCCCCGGAATGATTCAGCTACTTCACCTTCCTGACGAAATGCCAGAACCCGAAAGCGTGCACGATCCTCCTCCGCGGACCGTCCAAGGACATCCTGCACGAGATTGACCGCAACCTCGCCGACGCCATGGCCGTCGCTCGCAACGTCGTGTTCGACCCGCGGTTGGCGCCCGGAGGCGGTGCGACCGAGATGGCCATCTCGGTCGGGTTGGCCAAGAAGGCGAGGACGATCGAGGGCGTCGAGGGGTGGCCGTTTAGGGCTGTCAGCGAGGCGATGGAGGTCATCCCGAGGACGTTGGTGCAGAACTGTGGCGGGAACGCGATCCGGGTCCTGACCGCTTTGCGGGTGCGTTTTCGCTTTCTTCTCCCTGCGCATCCGTTCACGGGTGGCGGCTCTCTCGAGACTCTCCCTGAGGGTGTGAGACCCGATTGCTGACCTCGCTGCGAACGTTGGCGTGCGCACAGGCAAAGCATGCGGCGGGAGAGCACTCGTTCGGTGTCGACGGCGAGACGGGCAAGGTGGTCGACATGAAGGACCACGGCTTGTACGAGTCGGCGGCGGTCAAGGTGCAGACCCTCAAGACGGCGATCGAGGTGAGCAGCCTACCAGAATGTTTCGCTCTCAACACTTTCTCGAAGTCTCGGTTGAGCTGATTCTTTTCCGAGGTTCTCCCTTCTCACAGTCTGCATGCTTGCTCCTCCGCGTCGACGACATTGTCTCGGCAAAGCGACCCCAAGGCGAAGGTGGCCCGGGTGTGCAGCAAGGAGAAGTCGGCGAAGAAGGCGGCGGAGCATGAGCGCGCTCTCTCTCTCTCCTTCACCTTCCCTTTTCTTTCTTAGACGACGCCCTCGCCCTGCCCGCCCGCCCGCACGCATGCGCGTGGCAAGGCTCTTGTACTCCAGAATCTCCATGGCTGGTGAGGGGGAAAGAAAGCAATTTGCAATTTGACAAAAAGCATGCATGTACGACAACAAGGGGTTTTTCAAAGCGAAGAAAGGAGGCATTTGAAAGAGACGAAGTCGGGGAGAACAAAAACTCTGCGCTCACCTTTACCGCTTGCGCTGCGAAGTAGCACCCTTGGCTTTGGCTTTGGCCGGCGCGAGCGTCTTGAGCGGGTAAATGTCGGCGAGCCAGCGCGTCCACTGTTTGCGCTGCTCGGGCGTTCCTTCGAACTTGAAGTTGATCTTTTTGATTTCGTCAAAGCCTGTGAAGGAGTCGCGTGAACGGGATGTTTCCAAGTCAGCGAATCCGGCACTCTGAATAGTCGACTATGTAGTCCGCGCAAGAAAGGAAGGGGAGAGGCTCACCTTCGCTCGGGGTTGGGATCTCGAGGTTGGACCGGAACGTCATGAACGCAATCATGGGCAGAACCTCCCTCGTCTTGCCATTCCCGCGATCGACCGGTTCACACAACGCGCGATACACGGCATTGTGCATCGCGAGTTGCATCGGCGCCGTAAAGTAAAAGCAGCGGATTTTCGTACCCGGGAATTGGGACCGGATGAGCGAGACATATTCGGCGCGGACGGAACGCGAGGGAGAGGTGTTGTCCACGACGCAGGATTTTGGAGGCGAGGACGAGAGGCACGACGAGACCAGGTCGAGGCAGGCCGAGCGCGTGCGAAGCGTGTCTTGGTTCTGTGTTCAAGGGAGGGGGGGATTCAGCACATCTCTTCTGAGATAAGGAGAGACGTGAGCCAAGACAGAATCAAACGCACGACGTGGACGTAGCCCTTCGGAGCAAAGTGCGTCTTGTAGAAACTCGTCTTGCCCGACCCGGGGAAGCCAACAAAGATGACGACTTCGGGCGGGTGGTCGTCTTCGAATTCCGAGTTGCGGCGCGGCAACAAGGGTGACGAGGTCGGCGAGAACAGCGGGCCTGCCGGGAAGTGGAAAAAAAACGCATCAGTTCTCCCTGCGCTGTGCTCCAGACGGTTGCAGCGCGAAGTGGGAGTGTCTTCGGGCAGGTCAAAGGTTTATGCGGGGAGAACTGACCATCGTGATCATGCGTCGAAGGGTCCCACCCTCTCAAGGCGAATGGCATTGGCGGCTTGTCCAAAAAAAACTCTTCCGGCGTCAAGAACTTCAAGCCGCAGTTGAGCGCGAGTTCTGTACGAACGCACATCCGTTACTTCGAGGTCAGTGAGCAAGACCCTTTTTGATGCGATGGGTATGCGGCAGTGACATCTAAACCACGAAGGGAAGGGGCCGACGTACTCCGGTCCGTGTCGTTGTGGTCGCCGGCGCGACCGGCGGCATCTCCGACGTAGAACGACTGCTCGTAGTCTGTGCTCGGGGGACAACGGCGACAACTTCATCGTCAACATACAGTCTCGGTGCTGAGGTGAGAGACGAGTTCATCTCGCAGGTTCCACCCGTACGCACCGACTTGAAGGCCGTTGTTAAAATCTCGCACGAACGCGTCCCACATCGCGGTCGAACTCTTGCGGTACTCGTCGTGACCCCACGCGGCCAAGACGCGAACAGGCACATCAAGGACGCGGCACATGAGGGGCATCTTGTTCTTGAATTTGAGTTGCTGGCTCGAGTTGCCGGCTTGGTTCGAGATCCAGACGATGGCGAACCTGGCGGAGAGGGGCATCAGTTCTCTTCTCTATCATGCTCATCCGGAGTTGACCGCGGCCCGCGCGTACCCATCTTGGTGGCGTTGGCGCAGTTTGGGGACGACTTGAGGGTTGAGCCAGGTCCAGTCGGTCTCGTTCTTCGGGAACTTGCGGCCGTCTCGAGGGACGATCAGCGTCCCGTCAATGTCTGGGACCGGCGGTGTTTCGGCGGGTTAGCCCCACGCTTTCCTTGCCTGAGCAGGAAGACTAGCTGCTCACCAAACGCTGCGATTTTGGTGCTCGGTTGCGGGTCGTCCCAGACAAAGTGACCTGCGCCTCCGATCTTGCCAGTCGACTTGCGGCGGATGTCAGGGAGCCAGCGTCCTTTGCTCGACGCGGGCGGCTGAAAGATGGAAGCGATCACAGTCTTCTTCTTGGCAGCTACAGCTCCTGCCTGGTTCGTTTCACCGCGGGCCGTGGTGGTCTCGGAGGCGGTCAAGTCGATGTCGACCTTGACGCGTTTGGCGGGCGCTGCGACGCGGAGAGTCAGCCTGAAGTCTTGATGGACACTCTCTGTCGACTCACGCTGCTCCATCCCGGGACGAGTCTACGCGTGTCCGAGGCGAGGTGGTCGGTCGTGGTCCAAAGTCAAAAACGGAAGAGAAGACGCGTCCACTTTTGACATTCGCTCTCTCCCCGTCTAAGCGCGCATAGTGCTCCATACCGCCATCCAGCAGCGCATTCAAGCTAGTCCAGTCCGCCGATCGCACCAAGGAACTTGTCCGCGCCATGCCGGGTCCACTCCGCGTCAAGCAAGTCACCCTCAACTCACTCATCAGCAAGCCCTATACTCGACCGACTCCGGCTAAGGGCGACGCGGGGGACGACGAGGACGTGCTCGTGATCGAACGCACAACCGATACGGACGCGTCCTTCGTGCTCGGAAAAGTGCCGCCGCCGTTCCCGCTCTCTTGCGCCGACAGGAACGCGTTCCGGCGACCGAGAACGTCAGCCAAAGTCACCGATTTCCAATGGAGGGTGAGCAGAGCCATCTCCGTTCATATACCTTTCACCGTCTGACGATGCCACTCCTCCCTCCCGGCAGCTGTACGACCTTCTCCTGACCATCCCCACCGGACGAGTCTCGACCTACGGACAACTCGCAACTCTGCTCGCCTCTTCCGCCCGCGCGGGTGAGCTGCCTGTCTGCCTCTCTCCTCTGACCCGCCGCAGTACACCTGCCACAAAGGAGATCGTGCGGGTCAAATGTCGTCGCCGGCACTTGCTGATCCGATCCATTTACATTCCACAGTCGGTTCCGCCCTCCGCGAGAACCCGTTCGCGCCATACGTACCCTGCCACCGCGTCATCGCCTCGACGCTCTACATCGGCGGATTCGGCGGCGAGTGGCTCCCTGCCGCGCCCGCCCCCGCCAAGTCTGCTTCTGCAAAGAAAAGCGCCACAGGTACGACGGCGACGAAACCCGGGCAGCGACCGAAAGACGGCAGTCGGACAAATGAGAAGCTCGAGTTGTTGAGGAGGGAAGGCGTCCGGTTCGACTCGAAGGGGTACTTGGCCGACGAGACCAAGTTGTGGGACGGTCGGCCCGCCTCCGCCACCTCCGAGTCTTTGCCTTGATTCGCCCGGATATCACATATCAGTACCCCTAGTAGTACAAAGTTCCCTTTTCTGTTGTTTGTTCCCTTTGTCCCGGCTCACAATGTGTCTTTTGTGCAACGCTGCCTCTCAAGCGTGTGGTTGTTTCTGAGCTTGATTCCGCTTTCTCCTCCCCTCGCTTGCCCTTGCGGAAGACCTCCTCTGTTTCCAGAGCACGCGCGAGGTCATTTGTCTATACCGGCGAATCTCCGTGAGACAAGAACAACTTTGCCCTGCTGCGGGACGACTGCAATCCAACCGCAAAGTCCATCTTCCAAATCACCCCCGTGAACTTCGAGCGGGGAGAAAGCGAGAGAGCAATGTTCACTTATTCCGACTTGCGTTCAATTGGGCAGGGAGGGAACAAAGGCACAGACAGAGTCACTGCGAGACTATTCCCCGGACAATGTGGATGTCCCACACCTTCTGGGACAAACAAGCGAACGTTCTTCTCCGCAGTACAAGCAATGTATGCAGAACATGCAACTCCTGCTTCTCATACTCTTGTTTCCGGCCCATCTGCACTCGGTAAGGGTCCCTCAAAAACAAGGCAAGTGAGCAGCGGTAATATTCCAACGCTCACTTCCTTTCCATCCATCCACAACAGTCTGAGGCATAATTGCCATCTATCGGCGCGAAGGGACGGCAGGAACCCGGTCCGTGTACGCGTGTATGTACACCGCCCCTACACCGCCCCGGGATCGATCCGCCTCCGGCTTGTCCGTGGACCGCAACGAGCTCAAACAAGCTTAAGGACCGACTCTCCCTTTCTTCTTCACCTTTCTCCCTCTCATCTCTGCCCTCTTCCACTTTCACAAAGATCACTACGCGACAGCTCCAACGCAGGCGATGTCTCGCCGCCGATCTGGTTCGTACTCGAGGGCCCGCGTCGTTTCAAGCGCTTCCGACTCTCCGTCGGAGGGCGGGGTCTCTCGCCGTAACGGCGCGCCCCCGCCGCGCAACTTGTACAGCCTGGAGCATGGTGGCCGCTCCGGATTACCAGCAAATTGCAACCCTTTTGCCGATCCACATGGCACTGGTATTGAGCTGGATCCATACCCACCTCCACCTCCCGTGCACAGCAGTCACGGCCGATCCGAGTACCAGCCTGAGACTGACCACCAAACACCTACCGCATTCACAAGCTCAAGCTCGCCTCCGGGCCATTCTGGGAGGCCTCATGTTCGCAGCCGTTCCGTTCAAGCCAACCCTCCAGCCGGTCCGCACATCATCCTGACTGACCCTGAGGGACGCACGACCGGGTACATTCCTCTCCGCTGGTATCAACGAGGAGTCAATGTGGTGCGTTGTTTCCACATCAATTTCACAATGTGCTCATGTGCTGACACGTCCTTGGATTGGCTTCAGGCACTCCTGTGTGCTCTCTTTTGGGTGAGAGCCACGTTTTTTTTTTGCTACCGTTCACACACATGCTTTCACGGATATTGACACACCTTTAGGTCAGCTTCTCGGAATTTTGGTCGGCTGGTTACTGGGGCGGAGGCGGTCATGAACAGGGTCTATAGCTGAGCGGCAGCGGCGAACCTTGAAACAAAACCTGTAGATGAGCGCGCGAGTCTGCTCATAGCGAGTGTGAGTAACTCTTTGGCAGTATATGAAACGCATATACAGAACTACGTACCTACTCGTAGCAAGTGTGAGTGACAGGAGGTCAAACCGCTCAAGCAGGGAATCCAAAGAGTGGATTTGCCTTCTCGATCGACTAAATTAGCTAATCACCTCCGTAGTCGATCCACCTCGCTTTTGTCTGCAATCATAAACAAGCACTGCAAAAGACCTCGCCGAGCCACTATAGCCGGAGCTGCAGCGGAGCGGAAAGACCATGTCCGCGGAAGACTGGCCTCTTTGACTCTCTTCCCCACTACGTCCTGCAGTGGTTCGGAAAGCATGCCTCCTGAAGCTGTTTTATCAGGGAGCGACACCCTTCTTAACTAGTTGCCTTTATAGAACTACAGCGCCGACTTTTCCAGTGGCCAGTTGGCCTTCTTCATCTAGCTCACGCTTGCGTAACCCCCAGCGAAATTGCACCCGTACGTTCCAGAACCGTGCAAGAAGAGGCCGAAATCGGACTCCACTCCTTATAATGATTCAGCACTGATGATCAAGGATCCACTGTATGGCCGCTTGATCAACGCGCTGCAAGGTTATAGATTGCTGCGGCGAGCGTCCAAGAAGCCCCTGCCGACAACAAGTGACTCAGTCGGAGGCATCGCTCGCCTTGCCGCTTGGTAGGCGGTGCGGTTGTTCGGAGCGCACTGATGAGAGAGGGTCTAACCGCGCCAGAAACGCTTGCAAGTAGTCCAACAGGCAGTCTCGTAGTCTGCCCAGTCTCTCGATACTCGGAACCGCAGCGCCGAAGACAAAGAGCGAGCCGGTGACAGACGAAAGAGCGAGAGAGAAAGCGAAAAGAGGTGCGAGCAGAGGGAATCGGTTGCACATTTAGCTAGACACAACAAACTCCGAGAATCTGCAATAGCACTAACTGGGATAAAGCCGCTTGTGTGTATTCAAGTCCACCGAGTGAGTATGGGTATGCGAGAGAGGAAAGGGGAAATACAACAATCAGATAGGTTCGCCCGACTCGGGGCAGAGCCACTCGTGCCCGCACGGCAAGTCCTCGTTCCCGATACTGCGCCACTCCTTGGCCAGCCTCCGACCTTCCTGCACGCCTCTAACGCGGCGCGAAACTTCTTCCCTCCACGCGACCGCATCCGCGAGGATCGCCCTCGCCGCGTCCACGTCGTCGGCGTCGTACTCCATCGGGGGCGAAGAAGCCGAGTCGGTCAACCGTTCGTACAGTTCGCCGGCTCGGATGACGAGGTACGCGTTCCCCGTCAAGCCGTACGCGCCGCCGCGGACAATCTTGTCGTCCGCGAGGTGCCCGAGCTTCTCGATCAAAGTCGTGATCCTCGCCACGCTCGGGTCAAACGTCGGCGCGTCGAGGTCGAGCGAGAAAGCGGGTTGCGACAATTCGTCCGGTTTCTCGCGCGTGACCTCGTTCTCGTGCTCGTGCTCAGAGTGCAGCAGCTGACTGAGATCCGAAACGTCGTACCAGGTCCCGACCGCGCGCGAATAGTGCTGGACGTGACGAGGGTTGTACGGCTTTTCCGAAGTCGAGTATCGCGCAAACTTCTATTAAATACAAAGAGCGTAGACCGTCAGTTTTAGCAACCCCCATGCAGATGTTCGTGTGTGGGCGAGAGAGACAAAAGCCACACGCACAAGAGGCCAGACTTTGCGGGCAGAGTCCTTCGCCGTCGACTTGCGCCTCGCATTTCTCCCCTTCTTCTCCTTCGGCGACCCCTTGCGCGGGGTGGCGTCCCCCTCCCCCTCTCTCCCTCCTTCTTCACCGTCTTCGTCCTCGACTTCGCCACTCGATATTTTCGGCAACGGCTTGAACGCGAACCCGACGCGCACGTACGGAATCCCAGCAACGCCGTCCTTGCCTCCGTCGAGTTTCTTCGGCTCGCCTGACGACGTCTCTTCCTCCGGGAGGAGCGGGTCCACCGTCGGCAGTGCCGAAATGCCGAAAAAGTAGCTCGGGATCGTTCGCTGAGCGGTGATTGGGGCGATGGACCGACTCCGCCTCGAGAGGGCTTCGAGGGCCGGCCAGGAATAGATCGAAGGCGCGATCGGGTGCAAGGCGTCGATGGAGAAGAGCGAGAGCGGGTGCTTGGCCGGTTGGGTATCGTTTGCTGGGATTCCGGGGTAGGCGTCGTCAAAGACGTAGACGCTGGCGGACGAACGACGGAAGGCGCGCAAGAAGACGTCAGCTAAGACTCTTAGTGCGGGCCTGAGATGGGTTTGTACCGAATACTCACAGCTCGGGATCTGTCGTTCTCGTCGTGAGGCGGTGAGTGGTTTCAGCGAGCGCACATCGCGTGCGAGAACACACAGCCGGCCTCACGCACCCTTGGATAGCACCATGGACTGGTGGTTCCAGTCCGTGTGGTCCGTCTTGACGCGCTCGTTTGGACCCATCACCTTGCACGGGCCCTTCCACGCGGGACTACGCTACAGAAAGTGTGAATAACCTGCGTGCTCACGGGGAGGATGGGGTGGACTCACTTGGACGGGTGGACGTCCTCAAAGTCGGTACGGGCGTACAACCACGAGAGTTGGATCCCGACATAGTTGCTCTCGGTCCGGTTGTCGCCCTCACCGTGTTTGAGCTCCGCCGTCTTGGAACTGTTTCACGAGCAAAGCCCAGCGCGCGAGCGGGAAGGGTTCAGCTCATGGAATCTTATGCGAAAGAGGGTGCGCTGTCTCAGAGAGAGAGAGACGACGACGAGAGGAAAGGACGCACGAGATCCGCTCGATGACGGCAAGCCAGGAATCGCTGCCCTCGGACGGGCGCAACTTGACGACGTCTCCGACCCCAATCGGGCCCCTGTACACATCTCCATCTGCAGGCGCGCGCAGCACGTCGAGAACCCGGGGATCGGTCAGAGGCAATCGAGAGGTCAAAGGAACGAGGGGGGCAACAAGAGCAAGAAAACGTACTGCGCAGCTTGGTAAAATGCGAGACGAGTTCCGGGTTCTCGAGGTCTGCAATGTCCGCCTCGGTGAGCTGGACGAGTTCATCCTCGGACGAACTCGCCGAGTTGTCAATCGCGTCGCCCTCTCCCTCCTCCTCCTCCTCCTCCTCCTCCTCCTCCTCCTCCTCCTCCTCCTCCTCCTCCTCCTCCTCCTCCTCCTCCTCCTCTTCCTCCTCGACGGCCTCTTCTTCTTCTTCTTCCAGCTCATCAACTTCCTCTCCCACGTCGGCCGCGACACCTGTTCTCCGCTCAGAGACTTTTGTAGCCTTCTTCATGTTCGTCGCGGGTGCCGTGTTCCGCGGGCGGCGGGTCATGCTCCGAGTCGACTTTGACGCTGTCAACGCGACTGCCGCCGTCGATCTGCGGGGGGCGTTCCTGCGCAGCCTCTTGGCAGGAGTACCGTCATCTCCGTCACAGCCGGCGTCGTCGTCGTCGTCGTCGTCGTCCGAACCTGCTGCTGCATCGCTCGAGGAGACGACCTCTCCACGACGGCGCTTCTTCTGCCGTGTCTTCTTCTTGTTCTCCTTTTTGCCGCCGTCTGAGTCCTCTTGTTTGCCCTGCTCGATCTCGGCGTCATCCTCCTCCTCTTGCAGATCGCCGGCGTCTGCGTTTTCGTTCCCGCCTTGGACATCGTCTCCCCCGCGGTCGTTCGCCTCGCCGGCTGCCGAGGCGTTCGCAGCGTCCATTTCGTCGTCGTCGTCCTCCTCGTGGGCATCGGCATGATCGTTAGCAGCCTGTCCCGCCGGCGTGTCTTTTGGCGGGTCGTTGTTGAGCGAAGAGGTGGGGCGTCGTGGATCGCGAGAAGCAGCAGCGTTTGCAGGCTCGGCGGGAGCGCTCGAGAGGACATATCCGGCGAGACTCTTGAGTGTGTTCATCCGCGACTGCTCTCTGGCGGGCTCGACCCCACTCGAGCGGAGGATGGTCGGAGGGAAAAAGAGGACAAGCCAGCCGATCTTGACATTTCCGCCTTACCCGCGCAGATCATCTGGAAGCGCAACCAGTGCACAGACGCACTCTGTCGTATAGCTACGACTGCCCGACGCAGCTCTGAACCACTCTGCGTGCCCGCCCACCGAGAGAGACTCTCCCCTCTTCCGTCTCCCCATCGCAATGTCAACCTCGACCGGCGCTTCTCTCGAGGCAAAGCTGCAAGCTGCGACGTCGATCTACACAAAGCTAGAGTCTGGTCCGTTCCCTCTCGCCGCCCTCCTTCCGGTGGACCCTCCAGACCGCGGTCTGGCTCGGATGAGGGACCGGTGTTCATAAGGGGGACTCCCTTCCAACTGACCATCCGCTTTTCTCGCTGGCAGACTACGCACGAGCAGTCGAAGCACGCCAACTCCTCGACGCACAAAAGACCGAGAACGAGGCCGTGAAAAAGGTGCGTTAGGTGGCTCGCAATCTGAGGGAGCTGCTTCCTTCTTTCAAAGGGGTCGGACCAGCTGCGTCCTGCAGTGCTGCAGCAGAGCGATGCAAGCTGATCACCGCCCATCGCCTCGCGCGCAGGAACTCGCCTCGTTAACGGAGCAGAACAAGGTGTACAAGCTCGTCGGACCCGTCTTGATGAAGCAGGAGCAGTCCGAAGCCAAGCACAACGTCGACAAGCGCTTGGAATGGATCAACGACGAGATGTGAGTTCCTGACGCTTTTCCTGCCCTGCTCGAATGGTCCGTCGTCCCAGGCTTGATGCCGCCGACACTGCCGGAGGAGAGGCTCTTTGGACAGAATGGGCTTTCGCGCTGCTGGTCCGGAAACACACCCCTCGCTGACTTGTGTTTTTGCTCCCCCCCGCTCAACAGCAAGCGCGCCGAAGCCAAGCTCAAGGACGTTGGTGGCAAACTCGAAGAAAAGAAGGTCGAGGTAAAGCCCTCTTATTTCACTTTGGCTCTCACCCCTCACCTCCGGATCGCATCAAAGGCCTTATTGACTTTCTGGCTGCGGCGCCCCCTTACAGATTGTCAACTTGCAGGGACAGTACCAGCAACAAACGCAAGCGGCGGGCGGCGGCAGCGGCGCAAAGGTCCCTCTTCCCGTCGCCGCCGCGTGATCGGCTTCCGCGATACATCCCTCTCTCATTCTCACACAGGCGCACCGGCATTCAAGTTTTGACCCTCTGTTGTTACTTTTTACTCCTCGCAATGCATCGCTCTCTCGAGGGACAAGCACGTCGATTCCGTCCCCGGCCGGTCAAGCTATATAGGGTGCATCGTGCAAGCTGCGCCTTTATGTGATTGGGCTCCGCCCGCCTTTCTTTCGTCGACAAAGCACCCTGATTCAAGGCCATATGCATGCACTGGCAAGGGAGTCCGGATCTCGCTTGCTCATGTAAGCCGCAATGATGGGCCCACCGTAGGAGTCGATCGACGGAACTCGAATTGAAGTCGTGCAAATCGGAGATGACGTGTCGACCGCTCGCCTCTTCAACTTTTCCGTTGAGAAAAAGCAGCGAGGTGTCCAAGTGGTTTCTTGAGTTCCTACACTCCTGTACCTTGGGGAAGCCTGCTCCTCCGCTGATAGCGTCGAGTGGGAACCAGAGCTTAAGGACGAATCCGCGCCATGAGCCCTCGAGCCTCCAGCTGCCGAGTCCGGCAAACGTCAGCGTGTCCGCGCTCTCCTCGCTCGGCCTCGACTCCAGGAAAACGGCTCCACACCCTCGGCAAAGCGCTACCTCGGGCATCTCGACTCCATCGCACGTCACAACGTCGCATAGGGACTTATTATGTATACACCCGTGCTTGAGTCTGCTATACGGACTCGGCATCAACCTCTCAGTGCTGAAGTGGAAACGGCGATGCTCCTCCAGGATGACCCTTCACCTCGACGGACGGAAGTCAAGAGGTTTTGGCTTTCACCGAGGGCTTGCTATACTGCGATTTTCGTTCCCTGCTAAATCGACCAAGCGCTATAGTCCGGCGTCATGGTAAAGAGCTTTGACGGACGCAAATGCCCAACGGGTTTCGTCCGTCCGTCCGGCAGGGAGGAGTTTTGGCCCCTTGCTGGATCCGCGCTTCCCGAACCTGCGTTCGGTGACGCCCGTCTTTTGCTTGTCATCATCGCCTCGGGCATCTTTGGTCTCGTCCCCTTCCACCCTTCACTCCTCGTCGTTTAAGGCTTTCAGACCTCTCTCACAAGCTCGAGCGCGTCTATTCACGTCTACGAGCTCGATCGTCGGCGCATCGCTCATCGTCCTCATCCCAGCGCACGAACCCCTCACAACCCCCAGCCACCACCCCGAATCTAAAGCGACCATGGGCGGCATCGAAGAACGAGAGTACGAGCTCGCGCACCCGCCCAAGAAGTTTGTCATGGGCGCCAAGTCGATCGGCTACCTGACCCTGACCGGGTTGACGTTTGGCGTCGCGGCGGGCGCGCTCGGCATCACGTCCTACTTCCTCCAGAAGTACGGCAACATCTACAATGTCCAGCGCTACCCCGACCGGTACACGATGCGTGAGTGTCGCTCAAAACGAGAGGATTCCGATGTCCAGAGCCATATTGACGATGATGGCCTTCTCTCTCGCGCACGCGGACGCCGAACAGACACCATCAACCTCGGCTTGTTCAACAGTATCTGGACGATCCTCATCTGCCTCGGCGCCTACGCCCTCCCCCTCATCTTCCTCGCTTTCCTCGTCTTCACGGCGCTCGTCATGTGTGAGTGACCCGTCCCGTGTTCGCTCAAGGAGGAGGCGGGCGCCTCGGCTTTTCCCGCCTTTCTCGAGGAAACTGCCTCAAAGCCTTTCAGTAGCGTAACATGGCCGAGACTGACGCGTTCCCCCTCGCAGGGGCCTGCGTCGGTGGCATCTTCACTGTGCACGTTCCGTTCTCGGCGTCGAGCTGCTCGACCGACTCGGCCAAGTGGGCTCGGTTCGTCGGCTCGTGCAAATACTACGTCGGTCTCGAGGCACTCGCATGGACTCTCTGTACGTGTGTGGTCATACCACCTGTTCCCTTTCGACGGACGAGACGAGTTGCTAACCCCCCCCCTGTGTGTTTGCTCCGGTTCCGCAGTCGGTCTCATGTTTGTGTGGTTCTGCACGCTCATCGCCGACGTTGTCATGACCAAGCGCAAGCGCCACTACATGCTCGGTAAGCTGTGCCTCCAAGCGGTTCCATGTTCTTTCGGCCCCTGCCACAAGCTGACGTCTTTTTGCCTCCCCGTCCTGCAGGCGAGTAAAGCGTTGCGGTCGACCCTTCTCGCGTGCAACATGCAACGTCAGCCTCATGATCACCACAGCCCCGAATGCCGCCGCTGGCGCCCTTCTCTTGCCCTTTCTCCCTCTCCCCCGCCGCTCGGGTTCCTTGGCCTGCTCCCTCAGCAAAATTGCTGTACATATCCCGGACGCGCCTTCTTTTCGTTCTTTCATCTAGACTTTTCCTTCCCTCTTTCGCAAACTTACATATATAGCTGCAAATCTTAATCTCCTTCCGCCAAAAGGTTGCGGGTTTTTGCGGGATCCTCATCTTGCAAAAGTCCGCGGTCTACACAGCGAGAGTCTCACGGATCACTCGTTGGCCGTGGTGCGAGTCGATGATAATCTACGTTCGATACTGTAGACGGCATTAAGCTACGAGAACTGTAGATAGCTGGACATGATGATGAAAACCTTTCCGCAAGGGGCCCAGCAGTGGAGGCGTCTGCTCGTCATGATGGCACTCTGGCTTTGTCCCCATATCAAGTCAAGTCAATAACGACGAAACGCGTACAGGGAACTCGAGCGACCTCTATACCCGCCAGGCTTCTTGCGCTCGACAGGCCCCCGAACTCTGCGCAGTCGTCTTGACGGACGCCGCCTTTGACCGCTGCTGGGCATCCTTGCTGCCGCCGCCGCCGCTGCTCTACGCCCGCCGCGGACCCACTAAGCAGGCCAGCACTCGAGGCATAACTTAGAGCAGGTCAGTCTGGGGTCGACTCGACGTCCACGAATTTCGGCGAGACACAGAACTGAACCGGCTCTGGGTCGTGCAGGCGAACGAAGAGATCAAAGGAGATTCGAGGAACTGAGCGATTGCATTGACGAGGGGCGCACGCTACGCTGGATTCCAATTGGACAAGAAGTGCGTGCCCGGCTGTACACCCTCGAGAGGGGAACGATATGGGCATGTCGAAGCTGACAACCTTAAACTCCCGGGTTACCTTTTGACTCCGATAGCGCGAGTCGGCAGGGGTCTGGCCTATGTCCCTGCTGCCCACAACGATGCTCATCCGCAAGAGTATGCCGAGCCCACGAGTCCGACTCGGTCAGTCCCTTGGCCTGCAATCACGTTTCAGTTTGCAAGCTGACCCGATGCCCGATTTCGTATATAGCCGCGCAAGTTTGAGCCTGCACCCGCACATGAGCCTCCCCGAGTCGGTCGGAAGCTCTTCCTCGCGCAGTATCTCCAACTATGATCCGTCCATCTACTCTCACCGGAGCGAGGAGCAGCCGTCTGCGCCGACCTTCTTCAAATCGATCAAACGAGCCATCGCCAAGGCTGCGACGTCAGGGTCCGAGCCGACTCCGCACCACGACGCGGCAAAGGACAAGGGGCGAGTCGCCTCGTCGAGTCGGAACGCCGGGGTCAAGCCAAAGCGGAGCGTGACGGCCAACGAAGTGCCGCTGACGGCAGAGGCGACCGCAGCACGACGAGAGCGAGCAGGACCCGCTCCCGGGACGCCAGGACCCGCAGCAGCTGCGGCCAACTCGTACGGGATCGCGGGGCCCTCGCGCGGCGGGTTCATCGTTCAGACGCACAGCAAAGCAGTCCCGACCGTCGCCACCACGACCGGCGACACCACCTCGCTCGACGACCTGCCCCCGTTGTCGCTCCCGCCCCTCGCGACCGTGTCGACTCGCGACCTCCCGAAAAGGAAGCCGACGCTCGAGAGAGCCGTCTCGGTCGATGTGCTGCCTCCGCCGCCTTCGTGTCAAATCTCGACAACGGCAGTCGATCCGCACCTCCCGCCGTCGCTTATTCTCGCCCGCATCGCCGAATTGACTACCCAAGGACCCAAGCTCGACGCGTTTGTCCCATTGATTCGGTCCCTGAGGAGCAGCATCGATACCTTTCCGTTCCCGCCTCCCGCCCTCGCTGCGAAACGGCTCTCGGAAGCGCTCGCGACGCACACTCCCGTCATGTACGAGTACCGAGGCACGGAAGAGTACGCCGCGCCGAGTCCGACCCCGGCTCGTCTGTACCTCTCGCAGGCCCACTTCCTCCGACCAGAGGCGCCGCCGGCGTTGCGGGCCGCGATGCTCGAGTTGATGGTCGCGTGCATTACCGCTTCGCTCGAATCGACGGGAGGAATGCGAGAGGCGGAAAAGGCCCTCTTCTGGGAGGAAGCTCGGCGGTGGGCGGACGAAGCTCGTGTCGAGGTGGACGACGGGCAGGGCGGTCGGCGATCGGTGCTGCCGGATTTGGATCGCGAGGCGCTCGTCAAGGTGTTAGCGGCCTTGACGCGCGGTGGTCGCGACCTGTCCGAAGTGCCCGGCCTCGTCACCCTCCTGTGCACCTTTGTGATCGAGGCGTTGCCGGTCCCGCGTCCGCCGTCGCCCCTGTTCGACCCGAACCTCGCGACTCCCTTCATCCGCCAGATACCACACCGTCCTGCACCACACGCCAGCGCGCTCGCTCTGCTGGTTGCACTTCACAAGTTCTCGGCTCCGCACATCTACACCACCTCGACCTTGTTGGCGCTCCGAGCTGCGCTCGAAGTCGCGAAACTCCGCGAGGAGCAGGACATCGGCGGCCGGGATGGCGTCTTGGACCTTCTCGGAGCGGTGATTCGTTATGGCGAAGTGACGGGAGGCAAGGCTGCTCGCCATCGCATCAAGTACGACCCGAAGCAAGCGCAACCGGATCCGGCACTCGAGCTCACCCTCCAAGAAGGCGACGAGATCCTCCGCGAAGTGGTCTCGTGCGTCGCTCGCCTGATCGGATGCGAAGGCCTCGTCAGCGTCATCGAACTCCGAGACGGTCAATCCCTCCGCGACGTCGACACTTCGCCGAATTCGCCTGCCGTCAAGACGTCGAACCTCCCCGCCCTGGCTCTCGACATCATGCGCGACTTGATTCGCTCGCCTGCGAACCAAGCGACCAAGTCTCTCCGGAGTGCCCTGATCGGTCCGCCGCTCCGAACCGAAGGCGCTCGCCCGCCGGCACCCGTTCTCCTCCTCGTCGGTACCCTCCGCTCACTGCGGAAAGCGATGGCCGAACATTCTGCCGAGGTTGAAGCCGTCATCATCGAGACGGGCGGTCTCGGTAACAGTGGCGGAACCAGCGGCGGCGAATCTCGCTGGCCGTCGATGCTCTCCCTCGGGTTGCCGTTCCTCTGGAACGGGATCAAGCGCGTAATGCAGTGGGAGAACGGCGCGATCGACGCCGAAGTCCTGCGACTCGTCGAAGAACGGCTCGCCGCCGCTGAAACGGCCGAAGATCTCGCGATCCGGTACGCGGCCTCGAACGCGGGGAACCCGACGACCGGCGCTGCGGGCAGCGTCAACAGCGGCGCGCCCAAGGAGCCCGAAGACGTTCCTCGCGGGGTCTCGTACGAGGAATGGAACATGGCGATCGAGGTGCTCGACCGCGTCAAGGCTCACATCGGTCTCTGGGAGCAAAAGAACCTGCGGCAGTGGATCCTGTCTGACGAAGGTGCGCGGTCCCTTCCCTCCAGTAATTTCCCACATCAACTCGGTCTGATTTGACTCTGGAAGAAACCGCAGACGAAAATGCCGCCTCGCCGGTCGACGAGAAACCGCCGCCGAGCGCTCAATCTGCGCAGAATCGAGGTAAGAAGATTCGGACACAAAACGTGGACCCCGGAGCAAGCCAGCTGATCCATACCTGCGTTGCACAGCCATGGGCAGCGAGCGCACCTCGGAAACGACAGGGACGCACTTCCTGCAGCGACCGGGCGTGCTCGTCGCGTTCTCGTCGCTGCTCCGCAAGGTCGTTCGCGCCGCGCTATCGGATGACTTTACCGGCCCCGCCGACGCAGTGTTTTCGCTGCTGGTCTCGCTCGCGCCGCATCTTTCGGAGGACTACGCACACCTCACCCTCGATCAGGCACGGGTCGGCATGCTGTGCCTGCCAACTCACCCCGAGTGGCTCACGCGGACTCAGCAACTCGTCGACGCATTCTACATCCCGCCGACTCGATCCACTGGCGGCCCGCGATCGCTACGACGCACGACGACGCCTGCTCTGCGCGTCCGCATCGTCGAGGGGTTGACCATCATTCATTCGCATGTGCGCTTCTTACCGCAACAACGACGCGAATTGGTCGACCAAGTCATCGTTCCGCTGCTCGAAAACGCTCTCGAGCAAGAGACGGATGTCCAAGTGACGGAAGCTCTGGTCGGGCTGGTTGTCGAAGTCGCCCGCGACATGCTCGACTCCGAAGGCGGCATTTCGAGCGAACAGGCGGAGCGATTCGACCATCTGCGAACTCTCCTGGTCAAGATGGCCAAGGCGCCCGAGCGAGTTCTCAGCCGGCGCCTAGTATCGTCACCGACGACCCCGACGAGTCGTCGAAACGCATCGTTTGCACCCTTGTCCCGAGGGGACCGATCGCCGGCAACTCCGAGCCGAATGCCGTCCTTGTCGAATCCGCAAAACGGCGCTTCCGACGGACCCGAAGTCGCTTCAGTCGCCGTGATGGGCTTGATGTCGATCTTCCACCTGTGCCTTGAACAGTCGACGGCCGCCTCTTCGCACAAGGCCATCCTCGTCTTCCGCGACTTGCTTGCCCTTTTCGCATCAGGGCACGAAGGAGCGCCAGACGGACCCAGCGAGATACCGGCAGTGTCTCTGCGTGTTCGACTGCTGATTCTGCAGTGGCTCGTCCGTCTGCGAGCCGATGCGTCTCACCGCATCAACTGGATCGCCGACGTCGACATCACCGGCACTGCCAAGATCCTCGGACGCGTCACGGACAACGGCAGCGATGCTGGGGCACCACTGAGTACGCAAGCGTCCGAGGACGGTCACGGCGAAGCGCGCGGGCGGACCAGCCGAGAACCGTCGACGAGCATTCGGGGTAACGATGCCGCAGCCACGACGCGGTCTCGCAGTGCGAGTCGACTCCGTCGTCAGCTCAAGGAGGATCGCAGTCCGACGCGGACCAACTCGTTGCGCCGCGGATCCAACGCAACCTCCACCGCGTCGCCCATCTTGTGGACTGTGCCGGAGAAGATCCCCTTCGACTTTGGCCTCGCCACGGCTGCGACGGGCAGCAAAGCCCTGTCCTCGTTCGACCACAAGCGGATGCGAAATTGGACCGAGGAAGAGGACCCGGGCACGGGCGCCATGAAGATCGTCGAGGCCGACGAGACCTTGCCACCCGAAGAGTGGATGATCGTCCTGCCCATCTCCGAGTACCTGCGCGCCATCGTCTACGTCCTCAGCGCCGACCAGGAGTGGGAGCTGGTCTCCTATATCCTGTGTCACCTGCCGGAACAACTCTCGAACAAGCATTTCGCGTGCGGTCCGCGATGCGCGCAGCAGATTCACGTCCTCCGACGCTTCTTGTGCGAAAGTCTTCGCGCGGGTGACCGAGGCGAACGCATCTTCCCGACGACGCTGCCGAGCGGGATCAAGCGTGCCGAAATCCACGCCGTCGCCTACCAATGCCTGACGGCCCTCATCGCCTACCGCAGCTTGTTCACAAAGCAGCAGCAGGACGACATCGTGACGACGCTTCTGCACGGCCTCGGAAACCCTCGCGACACGGCCAAGCCGTGCATCCACGCGCTTACGATCGCCTCGTTCGAGCTGCGACCCTCGATGACCAAACTGCTCGCCGAGACGGTCCGGCACCTGCAAAAGATCATCTCGTCGGCCACTCTCGGGGTCCACATTCTCGAGTTCATCGCCGGAGTCGGTCAGGAGCCGGCTCTATACGCAAACTTTACCGATGTCGACTTCCAGACCGTGTTCGGCATCGCGCTCAAGTACATCCAGGCCCACAATGAGCGCCTCGCGGACAAGCCCGACGACGTCGACGAAGGTATCGAGTACGCCTTTTCGCAGTACGTCTTGCTCCTCGCGTACTACAACATTGCGATTTGGTACCTGGCACTGCGACTGGCGGATCGCCCCAAGGTCGTCCCGTTCCTCACTCGTCGCCTCATCCAAGCGAACGAAGGCAAGCCAGAGGTCGACGAGGCGACCGAAGTCGCGCTCGACATGATCGCCCGTTATGCGTTCTCGAACGCCGATCCGCGCCCGCGAGCGTCCAAGTTCGACGAGCTGATCACGGCGCCGCAAACCTCCGCCACGGCGCTGCCGCCGCCCAAGACCTGGGTTGTCGGCAACGGTACCGTGACGATCCGCAAGGTTCGCGCCCCGGCGTGGGTCGAAGTGACGGTCCGAAGACCGTCGGGCATGGTGCGCATGATGTGGGAGCTGCAGAACATCGGCATGACCTCGTCGGCACCCGAGAGCGACCTGATCGCTGCGCTCTTCCGCCACCGCGAAACGGCCAACATCATGCACGGCCTCCACTCGACCGTCTGCGACGCACTGGATTCGCTCGCGTCCAAGGATACTCCGCCTGTTCCTCTCGTTCGGCCGCGGTCCGCGTCCTTCTCGGGCACTCACAACGCCACTTCGACGCCTCTCGATGACAAGCTCGAGGTGCATGCAATCGCAGACGCGGCCAATTCGGCGGCGCAGGACGTCCAGCAGATCACGATCGAGTCGGGCGCCTTGTCGGTCGATCCGAGCTTCTTTGCTCTGCAGCTCTCGTCGTACCCGCATGTCGGCGCTGCCCGTCCTTTGCTCGTTCCGAACGACCCGGCCTCGCAGCGAGCCGTAACGATGCTCGACACGATCCCGATCGTCGATTTCCACAAGATTGGCGTCTTGTTCGCCGGTCCCGGTCAGACCAGCGAGGTCGACATCCTCGCGAACACGCAAGGCTCCAAGGCCTATGTCGAATTCATCGCCGGTCTCGGGACTCTTGTTCGCCTCAAGGGTAGTCGCGAGTTCAACATCTACACCGGCGGCCTCGACCAGGAGAACGACTTTGATGGCAAGTGGACGTACTGCTGGGACGACGACATCTCGCAGATGGTCTTCCACGTTGCGACGCTCATGCCGACAAACCCCGAGACGGACGCGCAGTGCACGCTCAAGAAGCGGCATATCGGCAACGACTTTGTCAAGATCATCTGGAACGAGTCGGGCGGCGAGTTTGCGTTCGACACGCTCCCGGGCGATTTCAACTTTGTCAACATCGTGATCCAGCCACATACGCCTGCGGGGAACCCCTGGATCGGTCCGGGCATGAGCAACAACACCGAGTTCTTCAAGGTGTCGATGCAGTGCCGCCCTGGGATGCCCGAGATCGGCCCGCTCGGCACGTTCAAGATGGTCGCTGGCTCGTCGCTCCCGTCCGTTGTCCGCCAGCTCGCGCTCCACTCCAACATTTTCGCGCAAACGTTCCTCGCCTCGGTCGGGTTCGAGACGGGCCGGCCCGCCGGTCACAGCGGCAAGACGCACCGGATCGAGTACTCGTCTAACTGGCGCAAGCGGCTGCAGCAGATCAAGTTGCTCCGACAACGGATCCGAGATGCCGCTCGTAGCGAATCGACCAACCTCGCGAGCGAGGCTGTCGGCGGCGGAGAAGCTATCGCTCCAGCACCGGCAAGCCCGCTCGACCTGGAGCAAGCCGAGGCTGCTCGCCTCTTCACAGCCTGGTCGTGATCTCTCGCCGTGGCACGTACGTCTGCTTTCCCCGTCGCGATTGTCTGCCAGTAGTTGCATGTTGACAAGGGGGTTCGCACTTTGACAGTCGACGCATCTCTGCCCAAAATAAAACGCCACTCTCCTCTTCGACCCTTCTCACGCTCTTTCTTTCCGCACGATCTGAACACGAAGAAAAAAGTCCTACAGCTGTTGCCTTCAGACTCCCATGTTGTCGTTACCTCGCACTCACCCCCTCCGAGTCCCTCTTGTGTAAATGGAAAACGTTCAACTCTTTCGCTGTCGTTGCTGCTGAGCAAATTCGGACTCTCCTCGGCGCGGTGCGCGAGCTGTAGAGAGACGCGTACGGTGCCAGTGTAGGTACGCTGCAGCTCTTACATCGGCGAAATCCCCTCTCGGATCTCAGCCGTCAAGTTGATCTCCTTTGCAAGAACGCCGTCTGCTCTACCGCCTTGCAGGACTACTCTGCGGGTTCAAGCACGCGCTACGGACACAATGCCTCCAGTTGGAATCTGCTTCGTCTGCGACAAGCTGGCGTCGTCTCGCTGCTCCGGCTGCGGCGGTCCATCTTACTGCTCGAAGGAGTGCCAAGCCTACGTCAGTACTGCATCCTACGCGCTCACCAGGGCCTAAACGGCTGGCGGACAGGCTCATATGTGCAGGTCTGGTCGACGCACAAATGGTGCTGCAAGCAGGATGAAGCCGGACGCAAGGCTTTCGGTTTCCCACCCCTCACGACATCAGAAGCCGACATGTTTGACGACAGCCGGGGCCGAGTCTTGTCCGCGCGATGGATCAACGCCACAGAAGGGTCCTGTGACTGGCTGATCTGCGTGGACCAGGTCGGTTGGTACCAATCCGACAAGAACGCCAAAGGAATGCGGATGCGTTTCTTTTCCATCCCTTGCGTGCAGCTTCTTCGGCGCCCTCGTTTGTTTCCTGAGCTTACTGTGCGGCGCATGGATGAGCTCGCTAATCAGGTCACTGAGCAGGCCGACCTCCTGCGCGACCTGCAAAAACCGAAAGCCGACTCGGTGGCGGAGCCGGAACGGTCCTACATCCTCTCGCTCCTCAACGTGGTCTTCTACACGTTCCAAGCCGCGCACGACACATCGACAGATCTCAACGAATTATCAGCAGGCCCCTTCCACATGGCCGGACTCGACATCTGCACCATCATCCGCCACACCTACCAGAACGACTGCCTCAACCCGAACTTCTTCAGCTTTTACAACGAGTTCTTCCAAGAGATTCTCCTCTTTCACACGGTCGGACTCACGAACAAGGTCCCGAACGAGATCCGCGGCACCTTTACCAAAAAATCGTCGGCGCGATTGACCCAGCTCGCGGACCACATGCCGTACGACGACCCGAAACTCAAGGAGGCGTTTGTGAGCTGCGCGGCTCGATGTCAGCACACGGCGACGGGCGTGTACGATTATGTAGATGAACTGCAAACGCTTGTCGCTTTTCAAACGTCGTCTTCGTCGCTCCCTTTCTTCCAGAGGAAATTTTTCGTCACGCGCATCTCCGGTCGCTAGATCGATCTGGGACAACTCGACTGGGCGATGCCATAGCTTACAGGGCAGCGCCTTGTTCGGACTCGGCCGGAGAGCGAAAAAAGCTTCCTTTTCTTGGAGTCCGTCGGAGTCGGAACTTTCGGACTATCGGATCCGGATAATCGCGGGTTGCTGATAAGACGCTCCTTGCGCATCAGCTGCTTCCGAGGCAGCGTGGCAGCTATCTTCTCTTCTTCTCTACATCTCGTGTACACCCTGACGACTTGAATTTGTGTATCGTCTTGATCGAACGCTCTTGCTTTGACTTGCTCGCCATGACTATTCCTCTTCCGCCTGCCGCCCATCTCGGCGTCCAACCTGTCCCATACGCCAACTCCGTCGGCAAGCGTCTACGTAACGAGCAATTCGGCGTCGTCGTGTCCGGTGTGCGCGACATCAACCACGTGTCGTCGGAGGAGTTTCAAGTGTGCGTCCGTGCGTCCGCATCTACATTCCCCGCTAAAAGGCCTAACGCCAAATCCCCTTGCTCTCTTTCGCAACGCAGGATCGAGCAGCTCCTCTACAAACATGGCGTCGTCGTCTTTGAGGATGTGGACCTGACGCCGGCGGGTCAATGGGCACTCACCGGCGCTTTCGATCCTGCCGCAGTCGAGTACGGTCACGGTCCGGTGGGACGTCCGGACAATCGCGTGAGCAGGCTGCAGTTCTCGGGCGTTTCTGGTTCTCCCCGCTGACGCAACTGCAAGAAACAGTCCGTTCTGCACAACGACTTGAGAAACCTCTCCGGCACGCCGGTCCAGCTGATTGGGAACGGCGTCGTCACGGACAAGCACATCCTGCAGGGCATCCCGAGCCCCTGCCAGCTCAAGCACCCCTCGCATCAATCTTTCCACAAGACGCGCATCCCGGACGAAGACTCCGAGAAAGGATACACGCGCTTCTACCGCTGGCACATGGATGCAGCCCTGTATGCTTTTCACGTTCCTTCGCAACAGGGACACTCCCTAACCCTGTAAACTTACGGACGGTAGGTACCAGCGGGATCCGCCGAAAGTGACGACGCTCTACGGACTCGAGATGCCGACCAGTAGGCGCAACGTTGTCCGGTATGATGACGGAACGGGCGACGAGCTCGAAGTTCCGCTCGGAGGCACAGCCTGTATGTACTCTTTCCCCCTCTTCTGCCTCTGAATACCTCGAGAGCATTCTCCTGACCATTTTACGCCCCCCGGTAGTCGTCTCCGGCAAAGTCATGTTTGACCTGCTCCCGGCAGAGTACAAGTCGCTGGCCGTGCGCATGCGCGTCAAGTACATGCCGCACCCGTACATCGCGATCGGGACCGCCAAGAGTCGACCGACAGGGCTCGGAATGGAGTCGGACGGCCTCGAGGTTCCCTTCGAGGATTTGCCGCCGTGGGAGGAGAAGCACGTCAAGATCTTCCCAGTGTGCTGGAAGAATCCGGTCACGGGTAACTTGCACGTACAAGTCCACCCGAGTGGAATTCACGAGCTCGTACGTCGTCCTCATCGCTCTCCATCTACCGTAACCCGAGACGAACCCCAGTAAGAAAAGAAGCTCACGCCCGCCCGAAATCCACAGCTCATCGATGCTTTGCCGCCAACTGCAGCACGGACAGAGTCGACGCTCTTCCCCGACGGAGCGCACATTGCCGACTTGAAAGAAGCGCGCGACCTCCTGTACAAGTTGCAGCGACCAGGAATCGCTCCTGAGCACGTCTACGTTGTCGACTGGAAACCCAGGCAGCTCGCCCTGTTCCACAACCGCGGCTGCCTGCACTCGATCACCGGAGCATTCGCTGTGCGTTCTGCTTGAAAAGTTCTCCGGGTCTGATCAGGCAACGCGATGCTGATCTCTCGTTGCCCTTCCGCAGCCTGACGAGGTTCGCGCATTGTATGTCTCCTCCTGCCTGAAACAGGTCCCACAGCACATGACTGACCCTTTCACTCCCTCATAGCTGGCAATGCAACCTCGCCAGCACCGACTCTCCAGCAGGTCCGAGCGAGCAAGACCTGCAGCTCTATGCCTGAAGGCTGCTGATGAACGACTGTATATGCTGCGATTGCGAGATGTGTTGCGATATTGCTGCTAGATCTAGATGTGCATTATATACTCCGAACTCTTTCACGGTGCTGTACTTCCGACCGACCCGAGAGGCAGAGTGGCGAAAGCTTCTGCCGTTTCTGCTCCCTCGTCCTCCTCGATCCCGACCTCGGCGTTGTCGTCGGCGTCCTCCACCACCGTCGGCGCCGGCTCCGACGCGACCGACGCAACCTCACGTCGCGCCTCGATCCGCTCCGCGTCGTCCCTCGCCATCCTCATCTCGCGCATCTCGCCCTTGATCTCCTCATCGTCCCACATGCTCTCGCCTCGTTTCCCCCTCCGTCCATGCGACTTGCGCCACCGGTCCCACTCACTCTCGAGCGCGACGAGGGTGCGCCACCACCGCTCCTGAACGACCTTGGCGTCTTCGAAACGACCGCTGAGCGCCAACGTGCGGACAAGGCGCGCCGCTTGATGGCCGCGGAGACCGAACCCTCGGTCCGCCGCAGCCGTGAGAGTCCGATGTGCCGCTTCGAGAGTGATTTCGCGCTTTTGTCTCCCGACGTGGTTCGAATTGGCGATGCGAAGGAAGCCATGGACGAGCAACGAAAAGGTTTCGCGGTCGGGGTGCAACGCAGCTGCTGCTGCGTCGCCATCCCCGCGCCGACCGGCCTCGATCAACTGATTGTAGACGACGCCGGCGTCGTCGAGATCTTTGACGGTGAAGAACGGATCGGGGCGCCAGACATGAGCCGCGAGGAGGGCATTGTACGCCGCGAGGTCGGGAGCATGACCGTCCCGCAGGAGATGGCGCCAGACGACTCGCTGCGCCGGTCTTTGATCGGAACGAGACCGCGCGAGAGATCTCAAGACGGCCGTGTAGCCTGCGAGGGGGACGACAAGGTACGGTGACGAGGCGAGGAGGGCTGGCGACGGGGCCGATTCGCCCGGGCGGATGTAGCGAGATCGAAAGTAGCTCAGCAGCCGCAGCGGAGTCGTCGTCCTCGTCGTGGTTGTTGTTGCCGGGGATTGTGCGGGTCGGATGCTCTGGACTGGAGGTTCCGCCGCTGCGCCGAGGACAAGGGCACTGATCCGACCCGCAATCTGGCCTCTCCCCGTCTCTTCCCAATCCCCAACCACGCGCGCCAATTCCTCGACCGACCCCCTTCGACCGAGCGCGCGCCAAAGTTCGTTCCAGAGCCCGTCCGGGAACGAGAGGCCCGAAGCGGCCCAGGAGAGGTATAACCGGATCGGGAGCGAGTCGTCCTTGCCCTTGATGATGGCGGCGGCGCGCGCGACAGAGGACAAGAAGAGCGAGACGAAAGTCGGCAAGAGGTCGAGGGTCCACGTGAACGGCGGGTGGTACGCCCGCCGACGAGTACGATGAGTGTGTTGGGTGGACGAGGCGAGACGCCGAGGAGGATTGGTCAACACGTCAAACAAGGCGAAAGCGAGATGGGGCGCGTTGGCCGAGACCGTGACGGCTCGGAGCAGGCGCGGCGAGTGATGCACCAGCACCTGATGCTGCATATATTTGCTCGCGAGCTCGAGCGCTCTCTCGATCGTCCTCGACGCCGGCTGCCTCTTCCGACCCCCACCGTCCACCGCCGCCGCCGCCGCCGCCGCCGCCGCCTCCGTCTCGAGCTCACACGCCTCGAGCACGAGCGACTCGAGCAACCTTGCGACGGTGCTCCTGGAAGTCTGCAACGCTCCGACCTGGAACTCGTCCCTTCCCTTGACTTGGGACACCTCCCACAAGCTGAGCGCGCACTCGAGCGCCGCCTGCCTCTCCTCGAGCGCGAGCGCGATTGTACCGTCCGAGTTGTCGACCTCACGACGACGGTGCCGGTGCCGCGAGCGGAGCAAACCGAGCCAGCGGATCATGTACAGAGTCGGTTCGTGCGCGAGCGCTTCGGCGCGGTCGACCCGCTCGAGCCGTTCCTGCAAGAGCGACTCGAGTCGATCCAAGCGCGACGACGAGTCGGAACCGTCGCCGGCGGTGGTGGTGGTGGTGGCGGCGGGAGGGCGGTCTCGATGGAGAACGGTTCTTCGTACAAAGGGGGACGGAGAAGAACCGACTGAACACGCCTCGTCGAGGACTTGACGCGCTCGCGCATACACAGCTTCTTCTTCTTCTTCTTCCTCCTCCTGCCCGCGATCCCGTCGCGGTACTCGTCGCGCCTCCTCTGCTTCTTCTCCTTCCTCACACGCGTCCGTCCTCGCGCCCGCGTCCGCCGCCCATGCCACCCGAGGCGGATCTCGATAATACGCCCTGACAATCTCGCGAATGGAAGCCGGAGTCGGTAAGCGGCCTTTATCGAGCATGGCCTGCAAGTGCCGGATCCCCTTTAACGGGTCGTGCGAGAAGAGGACGGGCAACGGGGTCGAACAGAGTGGCGAGATGACGGGTTCTTCAGTAGCGGTGGCGGCGAGAGGGGCGCGCAGAGTGAGCGCGAGGAGGAGGAACTGGGAGGCGCGGTCGGCCGTCCTGAACGAGGAGGAGGCGGTTTCGGCGGACAAAGACGACGAGCGTTCGACGAGTTGTTGAGCATACGTCTCGAGGACGTGAGCGTCTTCTTCGTCATCTCGTGAATCTCCCAACAGATCGTCCCTCTCCTCGACAGTGGCGGCGGCGGCCCGTCCGACCGGCCTCCTCGACCGGACCGATTCGAAAAACTCGTCCGCGCACCGATCGAGGTACGCCCTTCGACCCTTGAGCACCTTTCCCTTTCCCCTTTCCTTTCCCTTTCCCACTCCCGCTCCCACCACCGTCTGCGCTGCCACTCTGGACTCCCCCCGCGGCGGGGCGCGTCTCGTCCTCAACCTCGTTTCGAATTGTTCTTGCGCCGATCGGGCGGCGACGATTTGCCGTTTCTGCTCGTGCGAGAGTGGTGCTGCGATTGTCGAAGTCGCACCGTCGTCACCATACGAGCAGAGTGCGAGGTCTCGGAGTCGTTTCAGGATCGCGGCCGAGACGGCTGGTTCGAGGGTTGCGATCCGGGACCAGAGCGAATCAAAGTCGGCGCGGGGGAGGACAGTCGTCGTCGAGGCCGTGGCGGACGAGATGGTTCGGCAGATGGCATCGCGGGCTGCGAGGCGTTCTTCCCGAGTCTCGAGCGCGAGGAACTGTTCGAGTTTAAAGTGCAAGTCGGTGAGGGTCGAGTTTGGCGGTCGAGATGATGGCACCGAGGCGAAAGATCGGGAGGGCGTTTTCGGTGGCGGCGTATATGGGATCTTTGAGGTAGATGGCTATAACGGGCGCACCGGATCAGTCAGCGGCTGGCTTGACCAAGAGGGAAACGAGTTTTTTGACGCACCAAGGACCAGTCTCTCGAGTCGAATCGCACGACCTGCTGGGCGGGGGGCGCATACCGAGGCGGCTGCTGGCTATACGACGAGGAGCAGCAGCATTGCTCCTGGTCGTAGCACGAGGCGCGACGGGCGAGAGCAGCAGCAGCGACAGCGACATGCGAGCGAGCGCCGCGCTGCAGGAGCATTCCCGAGCCGCGAGGGGCGGGGGCCGGGAGCCGGGCGAGCGGGGGCACGCGGGACACGCTTCCTTAGAGGTAGCGGAGCTCGACTCTTTCACTGACCAGTCCCTCCCGAGTGTCGAGTGAGGGTCAAGAAAGCGAACCTGCTGAACTTTTTCGAGAGAGACGAGTTCGAGGTTTCTCCCTCAGCGCTCTCGAGAGTCGCTAGCCTGCACACGGCGAGACGATGGACTCGTCCTCGTCGGCACTGCGCCCGTTGACGCTCCGGTCTCTGCCTCCCCGACTCGCCGAAATCTCTTCGCTCAAGGCTCGCCTCGCTCAATCTCAAATCGCACTCGAACGCTACGCTCAGCTCGAGTCGAAACTCGGAACCTTCACAGACGAACCAGTTTGGAACGCTTGGGTCAGTCCAGCGTCCTCCTCCTGCCGGTGATGCTCTCGACCCGGCTCACCCCTTGGACCCCGATCCTCCTCGTGATCAGATCCCGTTCGGACCACTCGCCTACTTCCCAGGTCAACTCGTACACACCAACAATGTCCTCGTACCTCCCACCGCAGCCCTCGAAGCGGGAACCGCCGCCGCTCATCCGGAACCGGAACCCCACCAGCAACCTGCGTCAAGTCTCCGAAGCGCCAGACAGGCACGCCAAGACGCCCAAACCCTCGCAAAAGGTGCCCGCCTCAGAGTTACTGCATCTGCTTCCTTGATCACCCTTCCCCCAAATGTCGGGGAGAGAGCAAGTGACTGACCAAACCTCCCGTGCAGCGCTCGAAAACGAGGTCGCCGCCCTCAAACTCGAGATTGCGCAAAAGGAGGAACAGCTCTCGCAGCAACGTCGGCAGGAGCATAGCCAAGCTGCACCCTCCAAAGGCAAGGGCAAAGCGCCCCTCGATTTGGATCTCGTGGCGGGCGAGTTGGGTCAAGAGGACTGGACCATCAACGAACGAGGAGAGGTGCGTCCCCCGTTTTTTTCTTCCCTCTTGTAGAAATCAACTCTTTTGCGCCCATCTCCTAATTGGCCTTATTTCGCCACGCACGCAGGTCATCAACGAAGAAGGCCTCCCCATGTTTGACATCCACGAAGACCTCCCGCCCGATGATCCGGAGCCAGCCTCTCGCAGTGACAAGCCAGCGGGCGCTTCGGGTTCCGGTCAAGCCCCGCCGACCCGTCGGTATTTGATCAAAAAGGGCGGGAAACAAACCATCGGTGCGTTGCTTCCTCCCTTTCCTCTCCTCTTTCCGGTTCCTCGGGGGGACCGACGGTGAAGGGACATATGCTCCAAGATCTGGCTACCATCAAAGAGGATCACAATTTCTTGACCGACTGCACCCGACCGGGAAAAAATTGGCGCGTGTTGTAAACAGGCACCCTCAACCCGAAATCTGCACCACCGCCAGTCTCTGGATCTGCTCCTCCCGCTCCCGCTCGTGCAGAGGAGGGAGGACCTGCTCGCCAACTTTCGACGACCGCGACGGACGACGAGACTGCTCGAGGTGGCGGCAAAGAGGAGAAGGGGAAAGAGGCGGAGGCGGCGCACGCGAACCCGATCCCGGACCGACCTCGACTCGACATTAAGGCCATCTTGGACGAACTCGAGGCCGAGGAGCATTTGCAATCGCAGAAAGAGAAGGAACAAGAGGAGGAGGAGGAGGCTGCGCCTGTACCATCGTCGGCGGCGGCGTCTGCGACCGCGCCGCCTTCTCCTGCAGTCAACACCACGCATTCCGCCGCCACTGTTTCTACTTCTGCGCCCGCGACCGGCACCGGGACTGGGTTCGCCGGGTTCGCACCCGGTTTCCTGACCAAGTCGTCATCGTTGAAGCAGAAAAGGCCCTCCAACTCGCTTACCACCAGCACCACCGTTCCCGTTCCTGCCACCACCACCACAACCACCACGACCCCGACTCGGACGGCGGTCCCTGCTTCGTCGTCGTCATCGGCGATGTCCCCGCCGCCGAACGACAAGTCGGCGTCCCCGCCTCCTTCTCTGGCGACGGCGAAGGTCAAGGTCCTTGCGGCGGCGGCACCGCCAGTTCTCAAACCCGCGCTTTCGAGACCGGTTTCGCCCTCTCGAGCTGCCGGAGGGAGAGGCAGCGGCGCGTCGACCCCCGTCGAAAAGAAGCGGGTCGCGTTCGACCTGCCACCTCCCTCCTCCTCGACGGTCGCGTCTTCTGCACCGAAACGGAAACCGATCATCCTCGGAATGGGAGATGCGACTCCCGAGTTTGAGACCATCTCTTCGGACGAGTTTAAAAAGGCCGCGTTGCCGTCGTCGTCGTTGTCGTCGTCTCAGGGATCTGCTGCCGTTGTTGAGCAGGAGGGGAAAGAGAAAGGCCCGCTCGACGATGCGGAAGAGAAGGAGGGGGCGAGAAAGAAATCGGAGGCGGCGGCGGCGCCGTTCCAGCGTCCGATCCGGGATACGGTGGTCGAGAAACCGTTGCGGAAACCGGTCCCCCCTCCGGCAACTGGACCGCTGTCGTCGTCGTCCACTGGTGGGGCAGGGGCAGGTGCACCTGTGCGGGAGAAGAGAGTGTCGCGCTTCAAGCGGATGAAGGAGGGCGCGCTCGGCGATGTCGAACATGAAAACCAGGGCGGCGCCGCAAACACCGGAACTGCAAAAACGTCAGCTGCGCCTCCTCCTCTTCGTTCCGTCTCGAAACGACCGCAACCTGAATGGGAGGGTCCACCCGAGATCGTCCCGACTGCCTCGAAACCCGCCACCGCCAACGAGGACTCGCATGACCAATCCCGGAGTGCGGCCGACTCTGAAGAGACTGCGGCAAAGAAGGCGACTGTGTCGGCGCCGGTACATACAATCTCGTTCGGGACTTCGAAGGCCGAACAACCGGTTCCGGAGGGGACCGTCTCTTATGCCGATATTCCTGACGACTCAAACGACGACGAGGATGACGAGGAGCCCTACAACGACGACGGTTCGGGTGAAGACGAGTTCGTCTACTCGGACGACGACGACGAAGAAGATATCGACGATGCCGAGCTCGACGTCGATGCGGCGTTGCATGCGAGGGAGGTCGCGCTCGCGTACCATCAACAGCGACTCAACCTCGGCGGCGGGCGCGGGACTGGAGCCTTGGGCGGATATCACGAGGTCGGGCAGTCGCCGTTTGGTAACATCGGACGTGACAACGAAGCGGTGCGTCTTTCGCGCTCCTTTGAATGCGATTTGCCGGACAAAGTCTCGTCGATGAGGTTGATGCTCATCCCCCACCCTCACGTGCGCAGATTGTCCCCGCCGATGCGACACTCCAATCTCTCGATCCCGAGATCGCGACCAACGCGTTTGGCTCGTATTCGCACGCCGGATCGGCTCAACTCGGCAAAGGGTCCCGGTTCCGCAACGCGACGCAGCATCTCGAATCCGCACAACTCATCATCCCTTCGCTGCTCGCCGCCGACCCGACTTTCACCATCTCGAAAGAGGCCCTCGGACCTGCCTCTTCTGGTCCAATCGACCACCAGGTCGAAGATGACGACGGACTCGACGAGACAGAGCGGGAACGGTTACGCAAGACGCTCGAAGCGATCGCGGAAGGTCGACCGCTCCCGGAAGATCAACAGCAGTACGAGCGACAACGAGAGATCTTTCTGCGCGAGGAGCTCGCGCAGGAGAAGGAGGAGCGGGAACGCGAGCGGCGCGCGAGGGAGCGGACGGCCGGCAAGAAACCGCCCGAGTTGGTGCAGCGGATCCCTCCGCCTCCTCCGCCGGCGGCAGCGGCGCAGTCACCACCAGCAGCCGCTCCTTCTGTCGCACCGATTTCAAACAGTGTCGTGGAGAAGGCGCCGTCCACTCTGCTCGCGTCAGACAAAATGCCCTCCGCAACCGCGACAGCTCCAGATGCAGCTGCCACCGAGGCTGAACCCCCGAAACGCATGTCACGGTGAGCTGTGCTTGATTGTCTCTACGCTCATGCTGCATCGCAGCATCGCTGACAGCTCGCTTCCGCACAGTTTCCGACAGAAACAACTCGGCCTCATCGATTGAGTGTCGTTTCGTAGCCTGTTCGGAGCAGGAACGTTCGTATAAAATATGACGCAGCGATCTAATTCAAGTTGATCTCATGCCTTGAGCGCCTTGTAGAGAGCCGTTTCCGCATCGAACCAGGCCTGCTGAAAGTGTGGCTCGTTCCGCGGCAGCACGTTCGAAAAGACCACGACGGCGACATCGTTCGTACGGTCAATGAACCACGGCGTGTTCTACAGATTGCGTTGTCAGCTCTCTCACCGAGGCATGGAATGGGGGACGAGAAAGGGCGCTACGTACCGCCATGCCCCGCCAGACGAGCGTTCCGGGTGCTCTCCCCGTCTTGAGCTCACTGGCGTTCAGCGCACCGCCAAATCCGAACGTCAGGCCTTTCAAGCTCTGTTCGTTCCTCGCCGGCACGGGATAGCCGATCTGGGCGAAATCCGGGCACGTCTCGCGCTGCCCCTCGTTGGTCAACTGGTCCGTAAACATCGCGTCGACGCTCTCTTGCGTAAGGATCCGCTCGCCGTCGAGTTCTCCGCCGCGCAAGAGGGCGCGCAGCATCCTGAGCCAGGAGCGGGCCGAACCGTGCAGCCCGGCGCCGCCGAAGTGGTCCTTCCCGCTCGTTGGCCAATGCTCGGCCAATTTGAATGGCTGAGCTGGGTCAGCTTCGTTCGCGTAGGCCATGTAGATTTGTTCCGGGTTCGGGTGGAACGAGGTATCGGTGATGCCGAGCGGTCTGTAAAGGAGCTTCCTGGATCAGCATGGTTGCCGTCGCCTTGAGGGAAAGAAGTTGCGCTCCACGGACCGGAAGATGTTTTTCTGGAAATAATCCTCGAGCGGGATTCCGCTGACCTTTTCGACGACGAGCGACATCCAGTCGAGCGAGGTGCCGTACGCGAACGCGGTGCCGGGTTGGCTGCCAAGTCGTGATCGTCAGCCTTGAAAGCTCGGGCGCGCAATCACGGCCGTACGACGTACTGTTTGAGGGGCATGACGGTGAACATTTCCTGCAATCAAAAGAATGCAGGTTTTGTTAGCACGGCGCGGGTTCAATGGAGAACGGGGCAGACAAGCAGACTTTGGTCGCGTCCTTGATGTAGAAATCACCAGGCACGCCGAGCTTCTCGGCGACCTTGAGCAGGTTCGGGTCGATCATGGCATACGAGAAGCCTGTCAAGTGAAGGGTGCTTGTTCAGTACTGCATCAGAACACGGATCAGGGCGTTAAATTTACCGGAGGTGTGAGTGAGGAGCATGCGAACAGTGACGGGTCGCTCTGGCTCGGCCAACTTGATCGATCCATCCTCGTTGAAGCCCTCCAAGACTTTGACCTGTCCGCACTCGGGGACATACTTGCGGATTTCGTCGTCGAGATCGAGTTTGCCTTGCTCGACGAGTTGCAGCGTCGCAATCGTCGTCGGCAGTTTTGTGCAGCTGTACAGCTCAAAGATGCTGTCCTCGGTGATCGGCTCGCCGTCTCGCTCGAGTTGCTCCCGGTCGACTGGAGTGGTAGGCAAGCGGGCGTATCCGCCCTTGCCCGAGTAGACGGTCTGGTCGTCGGTCGAAGCCGCCATGAAGACGAAGCGGGTCAACTCGTGATACGGGTCTTTTGTCGCCTTGGCGATGATGGCGTCGAGTTCGGGCGTCGACTTGAGCATTGTGTTAGGGCCTCTTGAAGGTGTCTATGCAGTGCGGGAAGAGCGAGACAAGCGGGGGCGAGCGTGTCGGCCGAGAGCGGCAGCAAATCTCCGAGTGTCAGGTGACCGCTCCGATTGAGCTGCTCGTGCAGGACAGCTTGAGAATTGAATGGCGCGCGAGAGGACACAGTGCGGTAGCTGCGCGTCGACGCATCGTGAAGACTCGCACCCGGCCCTGCGGCTTGCGCGACCGGCCGCGCACTTTCACTGGTTCAACTGCCGCACGCCTCTGCGAAGGCAGCGGCATGACGAGCGTCAAGGAGGAGCTGGAGCTGGGCACAATCTCATCACCGCCGCCATGCGATGAAGGGGCTATTGCGGTCGCTCCGGTCTCAAAACAGCCCACGAGTCCGCCCCAAACTGCTGAGGCAGACCCCATCGACGAGATGGACGACTCGTCGACAGCGCTGGATTCGCGCGCGTTGTGGTCTCTGTTGGCGCAGCACTTGTCGAGCTCGTGGGGCCAGAGGTGCTACGAATTCGCGAGCTAGTGAGTGGATCTCGTCCGAAGAGTGCCGACTTACAGTAAAGACAGAAACAAGTTGACCGACTTTCCTTGCACACGCACAGCCTGTTCCTGATCAAGCTGTTCCCCAACACCACGCTCCAACCCTCCATCTTTGGCTTCTTCACGACCGGAGCAGCGATTGTACTGTCCGGCAGCGTCGGCCACCTCGTTGACGTTGTTCCTCGATTGTGCTTCGTTCGCGGAGCCATCGTCGCCCAAAAGCTCACTGTCGGAGTCTCATACTCGATTTTCCTGAGTGCTTTCCTACGCCTGGGACCACACTATGCCGACGGGCCGCACAAGGCCGTCTTGACGGGCATGTTCGTGCTCCTCGTGCTGCTCTCGATGGGGCTGAACCTGGCCTCGGTCAGCTCGTCGATACGCGTGCAGCTACTACGGACCACCCATTGATGCCTTGCTCATATTCAGATCGGAATCTCGGTCGCAGTCGAGCGGGACTGGGTTACAACCGTCGCACAAGGAAACGGTGCGGTTCTCACCCGTCTCAACACGCAAGTTCTCTCTCCCGGTATTATGCTGCTGCGCTATTGGATGACGACTGACAATTTGCACACAAGAACAGATATCTTCGACGTGTCGATTTGCTGTCCAAGTTGCTCGCCCCGCTCTTTGTCTCGCTCCTTACGACTGCCGTTTCGTACACTTTCGCTTCCGCCTTCTTGCTCGGATTCGCGGCCGGCTCGATGGTCTTTGAATTCATCTGTACATCGATTGCTGCTCCTGACAGCGTACTCGAGAGTTGACTCTCGTATTCGTACAGGGATCAACATTGTCTATCGCCGCCTACCGATCCTTGCGCTCCGTCGCGCGCCACCTTCCCATGCTTCAGCGGGCGCCAACGCAGAAACGACGGCATCGAATTCCACCTGCCCTCAGGAGAGCTCACGAGCCATAAGCTGGGCAACCTGGACGAGCCGCGTCCGCCTCCGCGTCGTCAGCGAGTGGAAGAACTGGCGCACCTTTGTCCGGAACCCGATCTTCTACTCGAGCTTGTCGATCTCGCTCCTCTACCTCACGGTGCTTTCCTTCGACGGCTCTATGCTCGCATACCTCAAGTCGCACAGCTACCCGGACCCGTTCGTCGCCGGGATGAGAGGAGTCGGAGTCGTGACCGGGTTGATGGGCACGTTGGCGATGCCAATGCTGGAGAAGCGGATTGGTCTCGTCCGTACTGGAACGTGGAGCGTCTTGTGAGTTGGTCTAATGTCTCGTTTCATCGCATGCTACTTCCTTGTACGGATGGCGAGGTCCTGACTCGATCAGCGAATGCAGCTCAGAAGTCGTCACGCTCATCCCGGCGGTGCTCGCCTTTTTTGTCGCCACACCACCGGAGGGCAAACGCGGCTCGGTGGGCAACGATGCCATGCTCTTTACCGGTACGTTCCGGATCGACGGGAGGAAAGATTGCGACTCTTGGACTGCCGACTGACGCACGCGAGTGGCGGCGAAAAACTTGAAAGGCATGGCGCTCAGTCGGATCGGCCTCTGGAGTTTCGATCTCGCGCAGCTGAAGGAACTACAACAGGCGTTAGACGACCACCCGAACAGGAACAGCATGTAAGCTCAGCCGTATTCGTAGCCTTGCTCCAATTGCGGACAGCTGACAGCGTCTCTTCCCTCTCCTCGGGACTGCGGCAGCATGGCGCTGCAGTTCTCTCTTCAGAACATGCTGGACTTGGTCAAGTACGTCGTGACCATGATCCTGAACCAGCCGTCCGAGTTCAAATGTACGTGCTGCATACCTACCTCTTTGCATCGGCGAGATGAAGCCCTGACAAGCCGCTCTCATCAGGGGCCGTCTTGATCTCCTTTTGCGCCGTCGTCTGCGGAGCGGCTTGCTACCTCATCTATGCCAAGAAGGAGCGCGGCCATCTCGTTCACCTCGAGTGGACCGAACGCCTCTTGCACAAAACGAGATGAACCATGAACCGGTCTCAAGACACACTGTAGGGAATGCGCCAGCGTACAAGTTGCAACCGTGAGTGACTACAGCTGAACACTTGGCCAATAGAATGAGAGAGCTCATTTCCTCGTCTTGAGGATGTCCTTGCGGTACTGCACGAACGCCACGAGGTTGTTGAGGTTGCCGTCCGCGCGAGCACGAAGCTCTGGGAACTTGGACTTGTCGATCTTCTTGATCTGTAGTAGCCACGCACAAGAGTTAGTAACAAAATATCCAGCAGGCAAGCAGAGTCCATAGTTTGTCTTCGATCGAGAGAGACGCACAGCTGCCCGAACTCCCTGCACGCTCTTGTCGAGTTCGTCGAGCATCCCACCCTGGCGGAACACGGGGACATCATAGTCGCGTTCCTCGTCTGCGTACAAGTCGATGAACGAGTCGATCGCTTCGAGGAGGATGTCCGGCGTCGCAGCGACCGTGGGAGGAGCCGAATTGGTGACGACCGCGGCGCGCGATGCTGGCAGCAGGGAGAGCAGGAACCGGCCGATGGTCTGCATGAGCGTACACCGCTTGTAAGTCATCGAGAGCGGTAGCGCTTGAACGAGAGGGGCACAGAACTCACGGCATTCTCCTCCGCCGAAACCCCCTTTCGCCGTCCGATCCAGCCCAGAGCGCCGAGCGTGCGCACGCGGATCGCTTCGCCCGCAGGCGTCTGGACCGCCGCGAACGCCGAAGGGTACACGTGCTGAATTAGGAAGGGTGTCGTATCCGGACCGACCACCTGTGCGCAATACAACAGGAGAAGCGAACAGGTCAGCGCTCGGAAACGTCGTGATGAGCTCGAAAGTCCGGATCAGAAGTGCAGCGTACCAGCTTGCCGTTCCGTTCGGGGTCGAGACCGAGAATCGTGCAACCCCAGACGACGCCCATCCCAGCCATGACGACTTCCCTCCTCCGCTCCTGAACCTCGTCAACCTCTTCCTCCTGCTGTTTCTTCGTCCCGCTCCCCCCTCCACTCTTGCCCTTCTTGCCACTCGATGATGACGACGCCGCAGCAGCTGCTGCACCGTCGTTCGAGGAGGCCGAAGCCTGCGGCGACGCTTTGCCCGCGGCCTCAAGCGCGCCTTGCACCAACCCGAGCGCCGTCTCGAACACTTCCTGCAGTTCCTTCGGGTCGCGTCGGGTCTTTTTACCCCTCGAGAGCGTCACATAGAGGTTGTTGAGAGCTTCGATCGCGCGAACGTGGATCGTCGTGACCGCTTCAGACAAAGTCGACAGCGCTGCCGGATACAAAGTCGCGGCGGCGGAGCCCTCGACGGCAGCAGTGCCGATCAAGCCGTTGCTGCTGCCCTTGGAAGACGAGGCAGCGGTAGACGCCTCGTCGAAGGCGGTCAGAGGGAGGAACGAGAGTCGCGTCGCCGGACGCGAGAGCGCGAGGAGCTGCAGCGGCAACGAAGCCGCGAGCAAGACGCTGCTGTCCCCGTTCGCCGCCATCTCGGCCGAATGGTTCTCGTCCTCCCCATCTTCCGCATCCGAATCTGCCGTCGCGGCAAGATCGTCCAACATGTCGTCATCGGCGCCCAACCCATCGTCATCATCGTTTCCAGCACCACGCTGCATTCGTCGCGCGACCGCTTCGGGCGTGTCACCCCTGCGCCTCCGGATAACTCCGTCTTGCTCCTGCTTGATAACCGAAGCGTCTCCATCGTCGCCGTCATCGTCGTCGTCGGCCATCATATCCGCATCTTCCACATCCATCGCCGCGCCTCCCCATTCCTCGTCCTCGTCGTCGCCACCATCGCGCATCATGTCGTCCTCGGCGCCGTCGATCTCTCCAGCATTGGCCAGCAAAGTCGAGTTGGGAACGCCGGAAGCGAGCCACTCGCTGAGGACTTCGAGTGCGAGTTGGAGAGTCTGCGCGCGTCGCTCGAGAGCAGCGAGGCGGGCATTGGGCGAGTCGGACGAGTCGGCTGCACGGGACGGAAGTGCGGTGGGATCCTGATTATTCCGCCGATGCCTTGTCAGTTGTCATGTGTCACGAGTCCGCGGTGAGAAAATCAGAAACAGGGCCGCGAGCCGAACGCACAATCTGACCGGCCACAGCTCTGGCTTCCTCGACTGCCTTGTTCAGGTCGGCGTCCCTGGCCAATTCCAGCAAGACTTCCTGCGCCGCATCGGTCCTCAACTGCTCCCTGACCGTCTCGACATCCCGACGTTTACTCCTGCCCTTTGCGATCTCGAGCAAGACTCCGAACGCGAGGACGCGCAACTGGGTCCATTCTTCCGCAGCGTCGGCGGTGGTGGTGGTGCCGGTAGAGGTCGAGTGAGGATTGGGAGAGGAGAGGATCGAGAGGAGGACGGAGAGAGAGGGCGAGAAGGTGTAGGAGCCGGGAGGGGAGAGGAGCTGCGAGTGCGCGGCCGGATTCGAGCTGACAAACGCGTGGAGCGTTTGGGCTGCAAATTTATACGGGGAAGATCAGAGTCTGGCCTCGAAGTGAGGGTAGAAGCAATCGCGGGCTCACCTGCTGCAACCGCGACATACAGAGGCACTCGGCTCTGTTTCGGACCCGGCTGCTGCTTCCCCTTGCCTTTGCTCGCCGCTTGTGAATCTTCACCCTCGACAGTCGAGTCGATCGCATGCTGCAAAAAGGCGACGCAGAGTCCGACGATGGCCTGCGCGTGCTGGTTCAGGCTCGCGAGGATCTTGGTGTTGCTCTCGGCGAGACACCACAAGACGGTGAGGGTGTTCTCCGCCCAGTCCCAGAACGAACGCCGGAGAGTATCGTTCGCCTCGTTCAAGTCTTCGGCGGCGCGGCGGGCCCCGGCCGTCGCCGGCATGGATGGTTTGACGAGCGCGGGTGCGGGCCCGAGCCGGACAGGGAGGAACTGAGTGAGGAGGGGCAAGTGGACCGAGACGAGCGGCTGGAGGATACGCTTGTTGTGCATCTCGGACAAGAGGTGGGTCGGTCCCGATACGGCGAGGTTGCGCAACGCGCCGAGGGACTCGATCGCAGTCGCGAGGTCGTGAGAAGGCGGAGGCGGCGGCGGGGTCGCGGCATCGGCGGCGGTCGGCGGCAGAGCTGCTACGCGCTCGATGAGTTGGCCGATGAGGTTCTTGGAGAGGACGAGGCGGAGTTGGAGCGGCGGGAGCGAGAGGACGAGTCCTGCGAGGGTGGCACTCGCGAGGGTGCGTTCTCTGCCGTCCTGGCTGTTGAGTTGCTCGAGCAGCTGGGCCATATCTGCGTCCCTGCGTGCGCCCTTCTTCATGCCAGCAGCGGTGGGTGCTGCAGCATCGCCATTGTGCTGGGTAGAAGTGGTGCCGACGAGAGGTTGCTGCGTCGCCTGGAGGCGAGCGTCTCGAGTGCGCTTGCGATGCCTGACTTTTCCCATTCTTTTCTCGACTCGGGTTACCCTTTGGCTCTACGCGCGGTCGAGTATAAAAGTGACAGAGTCCAACGTTGTCCTCGAGCTCGAACGAGGCGGTGCACTCCCCGCGGTAATTCAGTCTCGACTCGTTCTTTTTCGTTTGACGTTTCCGGGGACATACTACTTAGAGATGCGCACCACTGTTGCTTCGACCACTGACTCTGCTGGCGCGCTGCATCGTCGAGCTGACTCTCCCCACTTGCCCAGCTCACCCGATCACGCTTCCGCGTCAACTCGCTCCTGCTTTCTCTCACACGGGGACTCGATCGACACAGCTTACAGGCAGAGAAATACTGCCAACAGAGACTCGTCAACGGACTCTGCATCGCTAAGACGTGCTCCGGGATGGCGACCGCTCAAGCCGATACAACGCTCGGCACCTACTTGTCGGCCGCAGGAGGCTCGTTCCATCCAGCGCTCGTCCCGAAACAAGGTGAGCGAGCACCTGCCTCGCACACGCGCGTGTACGCGGGGACCTGTGAATCCGCAACCCCGCTCGACCCGAACCTCTGTCAAGGAAGAACTAAACGCCCATCCTTTTTCCTCTTGCCAGATGCATACGGCACCTCGATCTATACCGAGCACGATCTCGCCATCGGGACTCGTGTCGTCTGCTGTCCTTTCTCCCTTGCCATCACTCCGACCCAAGTCCGCCGCGCACTGCCTCTCGACTTATTCCCACGGCCAGACGATCCCTCAGACGACGACGACGACCGCCGCTTGATGGTCCTCTACCTCGTCCTGCATCTCCTCCCCGCCGCCATCCTCGATCAAATCAGTACAGAGCTTGCCCTCGCCCACGAGCCGTACATCTCGGCCCTCCCGAGCCCCTCCTCGATCCGCACTCCCTTGTACTTTTCGCCAGCCGAGCGCGCCCTCCTCAGAGGGACCAACCTCGACGGCGCCACTCGAGATCGAGAAGAGCTCTGGCAGAACGAGAGAGCGCAAGCGCTCGCGCGATTGCAAGCTCCGGAAGAGGTCAAGAACGCAATCACGTGGGACAGGTGGCTGTGGGCTTGCACCATGCTTTCGTGCGTTCTCCGTTCCCTCTGGTCCTTCCCTCGCTCGTTCCCCTCTCTGACAAGAGCTCAAAAATATCTGTCGGCACATCCGGACAGCTCGCGCGCCTTTCCGAGCTCCTTGATCGACGGCGACCAACCCAACTCGACTCCGGTCCTCTTCCCCGGCATCGACTTGTTGAACCACCGCCCGACAGCCAAAGTCACTTGGTCTACCGACGTGCATGCCGTCCCTGTCGGCGGTGCCCGTCAAGCCGCCACAACAACGACGTCAACATCCTCCTCGTCGTCGGATCAAGACAAGGGGAGTTTGACGATCGTGCTGGATGAAGCAGTTCCGGCTGGTAAGGTCTCCTTCAGAGGTGGCGCTCTCCGTGTGTCCGAGAAGGCGAACATATGACTGATTCGGAAGTCGAATCCTGTACGCGCGGGGGAAAACAGGTTCCCAAGTCTTCAACACCTACGGCGCCAAATCAAACGAGGAACTCCTCCTCGGCTACGGCTTTGTCCTCACCCCTCCCAACCCCGCCGACATCCTCGCTCTCAAACTCTCGTTCCCTCCTCCTTCCTCCCCCGTCTATGCCCGGTTGCACAAAGTGTTGGCCCACCTCGGGATGCAAGAACCGAGGCATACGGTTCCGCCGAGTGGGGAGCTTCCACCAGCCCTCTTGGTCCAGATGAGACTCCTCGTGGCAGCCGGAAGGGCAACAGCTTCCGACGAAGCAGGAGACGACTTCACATCTCTCGCCGACGAGATCCTCAGCCTCACCGCGAACGAAAATGAGGATGGGGAGGAGACTGCGCGGCGGCGCAAGAGGGTCGAATTCCTCGGATGGGAGAACGAGCTCGACGTGCTGGACGCGCTCGAGGGGATGTTGGAAGCCAAAGCGGAGGCGTTGAATACCGTCGATCTTGACGCCGAGGCCGATTCTGACATGGGCGAGATCCGTCCGGAAGTGAGAGAGATGATCCGGACCTACCGAACAGGTACGCATTCGGGACCAACGCCGGCCAGTGCAGAGAATGAGTGCTGACTTTTTATACTCTCCCCATGCCGTGTCTTCTGATAAAGGTCAAATCGAGATCGTTAAAGCCGCGCTCGCACATCGCGAACGCTTATTTGACGAAACGCTCGCGCGCGCGCAGGCGGCGGGTATAGATCTCGCTTTCGAAGAAGACGAAGGCGACGAAGGGGAGTATTCGCAGGAAGAATGAGGCAGCGCAGCGAAAGTTCGAGCTCTACATAGACGGGTCGCGTATTTCGTGCCAAGGTTACTTCCCGCGACGTCTGTTCGTGTCCAGCAAGTTCCAAGAACTGAGAAAAGGGATCTGTATGGACAGGAGAGGAACGGAATCTACTCGTAACGCCTTTATCCAAAGTGGTACTGGAAGAAGGGGTATCTAGGGGGTGCGGCAACTATGTACGGTGTTTGTGGCGACTATGTGCAACGGGACAGAGGAGAGGTGGGTAAGATTTGGGACAGTCGCAGCGCCGCGGAAAAGACGATGCCCCGTCGTTCAGAGAAACATCGGCGACTGATCCAAGTCGAGGAACTTGGCGTCTTTGCCGACGCCGAGTAGCCGACTCAGACTGCTCGAGCCGTCCTGGCTCGACGAAGCGGCCTTCGGGAGAGTATCCGAGCCGACAAAGTCCATCGCGCACGGGGCGTCTGGCGGTTGACGGCATACGCACGCTCGTTCCGTCGTCGTCACTCCTCCTCCTCTCGCGTCTTCTTTCTCGACCGCCGCCGCAGCTGCGAGGAGATCCGCGAAAGAGTTTGACAACGGTGGAGAGGGCGGCAAGTGCTTGGCCGACGACGACGACGAGGGCGCTCGCAGAGGAACTTTCCGCCGCGGCAGGGAGGTCGTCGTCTTTGGCGGCGGCACGTCGACCAACTGTCCCGGGTGAGCGCGGAGAGGAGCCAGGACCGTGGGCTGCGGAGAGGGGATGCGTCGCCTGGTCACGTTTGCGGTATCGAGTTCGTCGTTCCGGAAATCGGCGTGGCTGCGCGCGTACTTCACACGCGGCCGGACACGATGCTGTGGCAGTACGTGTTCGGTTCCCACCGCCGATGCGACTGGGTGACCGGGAGGATGAGGCTGCGCTGCCGAAACGATCCGGCGTTTCGGGAGGCGGAAGTGATCTGCTGAAAGTTCGGCGCAGGCCTCAGGATCGAGCACCTCTGACGACGACGACGATGGCCGCACTCGCGGGTAGACCTTAAAATTACCTGCTCCGGCGGGGAGGTTCCGTGCGCCGTCCTGTGCCGGAAGACCATCCGTGTCCTCGACAGCTGAAGGGCGACGGTGTCGTTGATACGGAATGTGAGCTAGCGGCGTGTAGCACGGTTGATTCGGCCGAGATGCAAAAGATTGCGAGGGCGCTGCGCGAGGTTTTTTCGTCGGTTTGCGCTGGACGGAAGAGCGAGAGGTCGGCTTCGCGCTAAAGCTGGGAGATGCGGTGTCGAATCAGCATGCCGATCCACGGAGTAAATGCTCAAGCAAGGCGAGACCGACCTTGCTTTCGGTGCAGTATCTGGTACCGGACGGGCGAAAAAGTTGCGGAACACTTCGCTCGAAGCTGAAAAAGTGCTCTTCGTCAGAAAATGGACAAATGGCTGCGGTGACAGAGGAGGGCACGCACAATCGAGCAAGGGGAACCGAGCGTGCGAGAAGACTTCAAAGGCATCTGTTATCACGCTCGTTTTGAAGCGGACGCCGGAACTGCGCCGCAGGGGGGGGGAAATCGCGGAAAAGAAAGTCAGCGTCGGAATTTTGTTTCTCGAAGCGTCGAAAAAGCTAGCTCACACTGACAGCTCGTAGAGGCTCATGCAGAAGCGCCATCTGCCCTCGGCTAGGACGTTCAGGTCGGGAAAGGCGAAGCAGCTCTGGCCACGGAACTGCGACAAGCTGGAGAAGAGAGTTCCGTTGACGAGGTCGTTCCTGGCTTGCCGGACCTCGTCGTCCTTGCTTTGTGCATCCTCTGGCAGCAAGGTCGCGAACAAGAAGAGGTTGTGCGTAAGCCGAGAGAACGCGGCGTCGTCTCCCGGCTCCTCGGGTCCGTCGCCCTCGTCGTCAAAATCGGCAGATTCCGTTCGGAGCCGGATGACGGGCGGAGGGTCGAGCGGGCGTCTGCCGGTCCTCTTCGACGATTCGCTCAGGTAGGCCAATCGTGGTTGCCTGTAGTGCCCAGGTGAAATATGGCGAGATACGTCAGCGAGTCGGATGCACAGAAGAAAAAACCCGAGCGAACAAACGCGGTTCGGAACCAGCTGCCGGACGCTTTCGCCGTCCGGAGGCGGCATCGGGACGCTGGCAAACGTACTGTTGAACCTCGAGCCTGTATCTGCTGCAACTCCAGTTAAAGTAGGCACAAAGGGGAAACAAGGACCGAGGTCAGCATCCGAGTTTGTCTTGGTTCGCCTCGTCCGTGAGTGGAGCCTCGAGCCTTTGATAGGCGTCCCCCCTGCGCCGTACCGAGTGGGCTTTGCGGACCGCAGCCGTGTCATCTGGCTCCGAGGTGAGCCTATACCTCGGTCTGTCACGGGACTCGGGAGGGACAAAGGACGAGAGTCGCTGCCCACCCACGAACGACGAACGAAAAAAGAAGTCCGAACCTCGAAGCGCCCATTCACCGTCGGTCGGACAGCAGTTTCCGGGGAAAGGCGAACCCAAGAAACGAAGGGGCGCTTACCTCCGCTTGTCCGCCTCTTTCTTGCGAGCCCCGTCCAGAACGGCCGCCATGCGTAGGTCCGCAGTCATTGCCTGGTCGTACGGCGTCTAAGGAAGAGAAGGGATCAACTTGGATCAACACACGCCCCTCGAGAAGATCTCTCGACATCACCGAGCCTCAACGGGCCGTTTCACCCGCCATGTGTTTGTGATCGAGCTTAACATCATAACCACTAGTGGAAGGTTTGCAAGCTTCGATCGTTGATCAGCTTTGTCGCTCCTCAACTCAAGAGCTTTCTTTGACCTCAGCAGCAGGCAATCGACTCGCCAAAGATAGCATGAAGACCCTGCGAGCTGTATCGTCTGCTCCAGAAGGAGCTCATCCTCCGTCATACCTCTTTATAGACAGTGCAGCATGTATGCACAGGCCTTGCTGCTAAGTTTACTGTATCATGGGTTGCCCGCGCGAGCTCACGAATCGAATCAATCTAATCTGATTCACGAAAAGAACAAAGTGCCTCGAGGCTCGCACGCGGGATAAGATGCGACGCTCGCCTCCAGCTGCAGAGCTTACAGTAGCCTGAGCTCGAGTTAATGTACAGAGTTCCCCGCCCGACGCGTCGGCCCGAACGACGTCAGCGCTGCTGCAGAAGCCTGCCGGAGACAAAGACGCCAAGTCCCGTCGCGGCGGTAAAGATCCAAAAGACGGTCCCCGTCCCGCCGCTCCCTCGCGCCAGCGCGTCTCGCAGGGGCAAAAAGACGAGCCCGACTCCCAGATTCGCAAGCCAGTTCACTGCCTGTAGCACCGTGAAGAAAAGGAATCCATGGTCAGCTTCAAGCAGCTCCCTAGGGCAAGGTTGCGCGCGCGCGCGCGGGAGACGATCTGCCCGCCCGGCCGGAGAGCAGTTTCCGCTCTCTCTCTCGGCCGAGAAAGCGACCGACCAAAAGCCCTGAGCTGCAACTGGTCGGGATTACGCACCACGGCGATCGACGCTGTCGACGACTTTGCCTGCAACGAAAAAGGGGAACAGGAGCAGTCAGGGTTCCGTTTCGATCGCAGAGCAAAGAGTGAGTGATCATCCGCTCCATTCACGCGCGCGGACTTGAGAATGCACAGGTCCCAAAAGCTGGGTACTGTACAGTACTCGCGGGTGACCAAAGTGGGTAAGCGGCCGGCAGCTCCAGCTCGCGTCAGACTGACCCGGCCGCGGTTCGGATCCGGCCGCGCGATCAGCAGTGTCCCCGGGCCTGCGACCCAGCTGAGTAATGTCCGATCCCACATGCATGCATCTGCGGTCCGCGTGCGCGAGCAAACCCTCCCTGCAAGGAGAGCAAAGAAAGAGGAGAAAGAAAAAAAGAAAGAAATCGGCTCACCTCTTTGGGTGGCAGTTCGCCCACGAGGACGAACGGGACAGGTCCGAGTCCGAGAGCAAAGCTGACCACGAACGCAATGATGCCGGCGCTCGCGAGCCCGAACCGGTCGTGGTTGATCGCCCAACCGAGCTCCGCCGTCGAGAGCGAGAGGAGCAAGAGCGAGAGGACCAGGAGAGTCCGTCGTCCCACTCTCTGCAGTGGTGCACAATCAAGCGGGTCATATTGTCTGTCAGTCAAATGTCATCGTCGGAAGGGCTCGAGAACTTAGGAGAAGAAGTTTACGTCGATCAGGAAGACGGCCGGGAAGGTCATGACCAAGTTGACTGCAGGCCAGGCCAGGGGGGGGGGTCTCATTAGCGGTTGTCCTCGCATGCCATAACACCCATACGCACGTACCCAAGGTCATGAAGAGCGAGACCTTCTGTGCGCTCGTCGGGTTCACTGCCGTCAAGATCCTGCGCGGCCAGTTTTCATGAAAACCCAAACATCAGGGAGTGTTCCGTTCCTCACGACTGTGACGAAAGTCCCTTCAAGCGAGAGACCACCGTACGGAGTGCTATAGTACATGACCTGTTTGTGGGCCTCGCTTGGAAGCGGATCAGCTCTCTCCAGTCAATGATGGAAGTCTTGGAGAAGAAAGAACGACGAACAGCATTGATGCCACTGCGCCCCGTTGCCGAGAGACCCGCCCGCCGTCAGTCAAGGACTGATCACACTCAAGAGAGGAATAGAAAAAGGGACCGACGAGAGTTGTTGGAAGAGCATGATCGCCACCAAGGTCCACAGTGACTTTCGGACGCCGGCATCCGTCGACCGCAGGACCTCACCAATCGACAGGCCTCGTTCACCGTCGTCGGCATCGGGATCAGCAACGTCGTCGTCGTCTCGCTTGTGTCGCTGAGCGGCGACGAGGACGTCTTCTGCGACGGCGCACAAAGGGTTCGCGAGATAGACCTCAGTATGAAGAAGCAGAGGAGCACGAAAGAGAAAACTCACCGAGCGAAGACCTGCTGCTCGCGAGTGGTGCCCTCTCTTCCTCATCCGCCGATATGGGCTCTTCTCCAGTCCTGTCGTTGCGGTCCGGGATGAACCACGAAGTCCCGATCTGTGGAGGGGGGACCGGCGAGTTCGGGTCAGCGGTCAGCAGCTAAAATTGCAGGAACCAGCGCGCAGACTGACCTGTCCGAGTGCAACGGCGGCAGAAATGAGCTGCACGATTCGCCAGTTCCCCGTCATCGGTTTCGAGAGTGGGACTTTGTTTTGGTTTTTCCGTCACGAAGTGGATCAGTCTTCTTCTTCTGCCTGGTCGCGCGGTCAACCGGATCGGGGCCGGGGGCGGGGGGCTCACTCGAGAATGCTTGAGCGGCAAAAATTCCGACATTGATAGAGATCTGCGTCAAGATGCCTTTTTGGGCCAGAAGCGAGGTGGATTCATTTCCGCAGGAGGAAGGCAAGAACCGGCGCGACAGTAAGTGATCGTCCGACTCCAGCAAACGCGGAACGGAGTGGAAGGAAAGGAAGGAAACGCTCACCTATGCTTCCTGCGATTGCGGGTGGAGCAACGCTAGCCAAGTGCAGCGGAACCACGACCGTCGCGATTCCGCAAGCTGCGCGGATTTCGTGCTCAGCTTTCTCCTGTCTTTTTGGCACCCGTGCCTCCGTGCGGAGGCTCGAGGGCATGCGAAGGTAGGGAAGTAAGGGAGTAGGGGAGTAGGGGTAGGAACGTACCGATGCCGATCAGGACGCGGCCGAAGACGAGGATGCCGAAACTCGACCCGACACTGACGGCGACTGCGCCCTGTTCGACCCGAGAAGGAAGAGTGTGGATCGCTCGTTAGGCGCCCTCCCTCCCAACGCATACTAACGAGAAACAAGACAGAGAGACTGCCTGGCTGTAGAACTCACGAGTGCCAGGACCGCCGCCGCCTTGACGGCCGTGCCCCGCTTGCCCCACTTGTCGACCGCCATCCCGGCCATCAGACTCGCGCCCAACCCACCGACCGTATACGCGCTCGTGATGGCTCCGAATTGTGCATCGGTGATCTCGAGACAGGAAGGGAGAGCTGGTCCGGATGGGAAGAGAAAAGGGACGGGGCGAGGAGGGGCGGTTCGGGAGCACTGGAGGGACGACGCGAGCGAGTTGAGAGACGCGATGTGGTAGCCGTATTGGCTGCGAGAGGAGGAGGGTCTCTGTCATCAGTAATCCGCGTGTAGATCGAGTATGCTATCATCCTGTCGTACACCTGTACGCATTGACGAAGGAGGAGTCAGCGCAACATCATCATCGGTTCGATGATGGAACGAAGGAGGAAAACGAGAACGTACTGCGCTGACCAAGATCCACGCGACGAGTAACGAGAACCGAACGAGCCGTCGTCCTGCCATGGGACCCGCAAGCCAATACGAAATCGCCGAGGGTCAAGAGTCTCGAGTCGCGGCTTGTCAGAGTCGAGATCGCTCCTCCGAAACGTTCTCCAGAATCCGTAAAAGTAAGCGTCACATTGTTCGCATGCAGAGTCCCACTCGAGTAACCTACAACGAATTCCAAAAGAGTGCCACGAGGCCCGAAGCAAGGGAGGTGAACAGGTTTTCTGAGAAAGCCAAACTTCCCTTCATTCCACAAGACAACCCCGCACGAGAAGACGCCATGGTAAAATAGACACCCCTACCCCCTCAACAGCCCAGATACTAACCCACGATGCACCCCACACACCATCGGCTACCTGTTCTTCTTCTCCTCAGGGTCCGAGTCTTGCGGTGCCGGCGCCGGCGGTGCGACGGCCGGAACGGGCTGGTCCCACTTGTCGTGCGGTCGTTCGGCGTACCCCTGTGCGCCTTGGAGGGCCAGCACGCCCGTGAGTGAGACCTGCAGGCGGAGAAACGGCGAGGTCCGGTGTCAATTGCGACGAAACAGTTCCTTCCATGAGCGAGAACCGTGGAGAGAGAGACTGACTGCGATGATCATGTGGGAAGCTGCGACGCTCTGCAGCGCTTCTGTGAGTTTCGCCTCGCTGAAACTGTCGAGGCTGGCGGGGGAGAAGGACGATCCGGGGCGGACGAGGTCGAGGGGGAGGTAGCGCAACGCGGCGAGGACGTTGGAGGTGTAGACTGCGGCGGCCGAGGCGAGCAAGACTGCGTCGACGCGGGCGGGGGCGACGACATTCATCTCTCTCAAAGTCAGTGTTTAGCCTCTTGCTCCGCAGAACGAGGGAAGAACTCACGCGAGGTTCCTCCGTCAAAGAGCAAACCCTGGACGGGGTTGAGGATGAGTTTTGCAAACGCGGCGCCGAGGGCTGCGACTGCGAGTGAGGTGAGGGCAGTTGCGTAGAACCTCGGAGCGTGGTAGATGTGCGAGTAGTAGCGGAGTGCGCTGTTGACTGCGTCCGAGTGGATGACGGGGCCTTGCCAGATCAGGGCGTGGTCGGCGAGCCAGTGGACGAAAAAGGCGCCGAGGAGGATCGAGGTTGCGACGAGGATGACCTTGTTCAGGTACCACTGCACGGAAGGCATTGCCCCTGTAGCTCTGGGCAGAAGCAGAGGGCGAGAGCGGATTGTGACCGGACTCTCTCCGACTCTGCTTCTGACCCATCTCGCGCTCCCGGCCAGACCTCGAGCGTGAGCTGACAGAGAGCTGCGACAAGGAGCGTAGCCTCGACCCGCCCTCGGCGCCGCCTCACTGCCTGTGCAAACCCCGATCGACGTGCCACCCCCGTCGTCATCCTCATCCGCCCCCACCAAGACTCGGCCACCGCGACACACGCCCTTCCTGCCTGTGCGCGCCCTTAAGCCTGTGAGGCGGTAGAAACGAACCCCGTGAGTCAATTCACCCTCACTGCCCCTGATACTCCTGACCCTTGGCTGACCCCCACCCCCTGCAGCAGACCACCCCTTTCCACCACCGAACTCTCCTCAGCCGCCCAAGATGTCACGCCTCGCACCCGTCGTACTCGACAATGGTACAGGCTACACAAAGATGGGGTCAGTCCCCCTCTCCCTCGCGTCCTCTCCCCTTGCAGTGACCCTCACCCACTGACAACGCTCCCCCGGCCGGCCCTCCCCCAGCTTCGCCGGCAACTCGGACCCCTCTTTCGTCATCCCGACCTGCATCGCAACCCGCGGCGGCTCGTCCTCCTCGTCCGGTGCGCGCGGTCCCGCCGTCGCGTCCAAGCCCTCGGGACTCGGCGGCGCCTCGTCGTCGCACCTCTCCTCCAAGCGCGGCATCGAAGACCTCGACTTCTTCATCGGAGACGAGGCCCTCGCCAACAGCAAGACGTACAACATCAATTACCCCATCAAGCACGGCATGATCGACGACTGGGACCACATGGAACGGTACTGGGAGCAGTGCATCTTCAAGTACCTCCGCACCGAACCAGAGGACCACCACTTTCTCCTCGTATGTACTACGATCCTCCTCCTCCTCTCCAAAGAGATCGCGCGCCCAAGCGAGAGAGAGAGAGAGAGAGACAGGCAGAGAATCCGACTGACCTGTGCGGTCCGCAGACCGAACCGCCCCTGAACCCGCCCGAGAACCGGGAAGCGACGGCCGAGATCTTTTTCGAGTCGTTCAACGTCCAGGGGCTGTACATTGCTGTGCAGGCCGTCCTCGCCTTGGCCGCGTCGTGGACGAGCAAGAGCGTCCAGCACCGCACCTTGACCGGAACCGTGATCGATTCCGGAGACGGCGTCACCCACGTCATCCCCGTCGTAAGTGGGCACCCTTTCGTGGCTCTCCCACCTTGTGTGCTCGGACTCGCGGCGCGCGCGCGCGCGCGCGCGTAGGTGTTTTGGACATGATCGGGCGCTGATGATCTCGGTTCTCCCTCCCCACGCTGTCGTCCTCCTCCTCCTTCCTCCCTCACTCACGCTGTCTTGCTCGTCGTTCACATCCACGCAACCGGCCGAGCGTGCAAAAACAGGCGGAAGGGTACGTGATCGGTTCCGCGATCCGTCACATCCCGATCGCGGGCCGCGACATTTCCTCGTTCGTGCAGCAACTCTTGCGCGACCGGAACGAGTCGGGGATCCCGCCCGAGGATTCGCTCCGCGTCGCCGAAAAGATCAAGGAGGACTACAGCTACGTCTGTGGCGACATGGTCAGGGAGTTTTCAAAGTACGACCGCGAGCCGGAAAAGTTCTTTGCGAAATACGAGGGCGAGCATTCGGTCACGGGCAGGGTGCGTTTACCTTAGTCCTCTTTTCCTTTCTCTGTTCTGCTCGCCTTCAGTTTGGCTCGGCAGTGACCATCTACGAAATGCGAGACAACGAGATTTGCTGACACTAGAGTCCCTTTCTCATTTTCCCCCTTTTGGACCTTGCCCCTCTGTCGCACCCGCCTACGACGACAACGATAACGACGACGACGACGACGACGACGACGACGGTGCGCGCGTGCAGAAGTACTCTGTCGACGTCGGCTACGAGCGGTTCCTCGCCCCCGAAATCTTTTTCAACCCCGAGATCTACTCGTCCGACTTTTTGACGCCGCTCCCGCAAGTCGTCGATCAAGTGATCCAAAACTCGCCGATCGACGTCCGCCGCGGGTTGTACTCGAACATTGTCCTGTCGGGGGGCAGTACCATGTTTGATCACTTTGGGAGGAGGTTGCAGCGCGACTTGAAGGGGATCGTGGATCAGAGGATTGCGTCGAGCGAGATGGCGTCGGGGAGTCACCTCAAGGTAGGTAATAGAGCCACTGACTCGCTATGGTGGGGTCCGAGGACAGGGACTGACCCTTCTACACTGCTCTCTTTGCCTCCTCGCCCTGGCTTCACAGTCTTCGGGCCTCGACGTCAACGTCATCTCGCACAAGAAGCAGCGGTACGCGCCTTGGTTCGGTGCCTCGCTCTTGGCTTCGACGCCCGAGTTCCCGAGCTACTGCCACAGCAAGGAGGCGTACCAAGAGTATGGTGCGTGCTGTTTACATCTCACGGTCTCTCTCTCTCGCTCGTGATGATGGAGCTGGCGGCGTCTGGCTGCGCTCAAATCGTGACTGACTTGTGGCATGTTCCGCCCCTCCAAACAGGACCGTCTCTCGTGCGCCGCTTTGCCATCTTTGGCAGCGCGACCGACTAGAGTGCGGAAGCAAAAGGCCATGGAGGTGTTTGGAACGTGAGAAAGAAGCGGGTCTCAAGGACAAGATGGGAGGGGAGGATATCCCGTTGCCGCTCCCTCACGGCTCCCTCACGCAGTCGGACCCGAATCGAATGTGTAAAGACAGTTTATTTTTCTTCCTTCTCCCAGTCCTGATTGAGCGTGGCCGTGGAAGGAGCAGGACGGAGCTGCGGCCTTAATCTCGTGGGAAAGTGGCGCGTGCGCCATTCAGCGGATCAGGCTCTTGCACGGCGAGCAGAGCACGCTACACCTTCCGCAGCAAGTCTGAGCTGGGAAGGGCTGGGGGCTCTGTCGGAAATTGAATCGAGTTCGTCCCTGACTGTGCGTTTCGAAGTTCACGTGCAATCTGCGGCCCAGCTTGTCTCGAGGCCGCTCGCACGCCCTCGGGCTCCTCTTCTCCTTCAGTACTTCAGCTATTACTCTTGGGAACCCAAGATCACGCGTCAGAGAGACAGCCGTTTCTTCCAACACTGTATCGACCCCAAACTCCTCTGGCACGCTGCTGCTGCTCATCCGATCCGATCACAGGTCTTTCGCCCCCCTCGGCGCTGAACACAGCAGCGAATGGCCCCCGGGATCCCATCCGAGCCTGCCCGACTCTGCCTACTCGGCGCCCTCCCTCCCGCCGAGGTCGCTCACCCGCCTCGCGTCCGCATCGTCGGCCGGTTCGTCGTTGTCCTCTCCCTTTTCCCTGCCGCTCACTCACTCGTGCTGACTCTGGCGACGGTGGACGTCGGGCGTCAACAGCGTAGCGGCTTTGTTGCCTGAAGTTTCGCTCGCCGTCCTCGTCGATACTACGGACCCTCATGCCGCCGCTGCAGCTGTGTTGATTGATCTCTCTTTGCCAGTCTTGAGAGGCGGGAGGGCCCCTCCGAGACTCAAGGACCGGATCATGGTCACTGGACAAGTGACCCGTCCCGCCGTGAGTTGATGTGCCCACCCACCACGAGTTCCGATTTCGCTCCGTCTCTCTCTCTTTCTCTCTCTCTGACCGACTGACCCCATCCCCCCGACCCGACGAAAAAACGCACAACGCCTCTTGTCCACAGGAACCGATCACGACTCCGCCCTCGCTCCAAGTCCCTCTCTCCGTTCCGAACCACCAATCCCTCGATCTCGACACGGTCGTCCAAGTCGAGAGGTTCGAACCGTGCGAAGACCTCGACATGGAACAGTGGCGCGCGGCCGCCCGAGCTGTCCAACAACGACAACATGGACTCGGTGGTCCTATGTCGCATCAGCGGACGTGACGTGGCATCAATCAAGTCGCCGACCGTCCGCGTCCGGACATCAAAGGCCCCTCGACGAAGACGAGAGCAACGAAGATATTCCTCCATGCAGGCGACGGCGGCGAAGGAACCATTACATGCGCCCTTCTATATTCTTCCTTCTTCTATGTGTTTTCTATGCTCTACCGAGCGGGGATCGTCTAAGGGGAAAGGGGGAGGATACTGCGATTATTCGGTCGGATCTAATCGAATCAAATCATCGCCAACCCCTCTGTTCGACCTCTTGCCGCAACGCCTTGATCGCGCTCGGTCCGGCCTTGCAACAACCCCCGACGACCACCCCCGCCCAGGGCGAGGGCGAGGGCGACGCAGAGGCCGGGGCGGGGGCGGGGACGGCATCTTTGACGGCGTCGGCGACGAGTCGAGCCCAACTCGAGTCGGTCAAGCCGGTCGGGTGGTGCCACGACCTCGAGACGACGTCGTACACGGCTCCTCCGTCGGGGTAGACCAACAACCACGGCTTGTCGTCGTCGTTGTCCGACTCCTTCTCCTCCTGTTGTTGTTGTTGTTGTTGTTGTTGGAGTTTGGCCACCTGGTCGGACAAGAGGCGTACGACCTGTTGCGCGTGGAGGGGCGACGTGCAATTAAAGCCGAGTCCGCCCGGTACTGCGTAGCCGGTGTTTGAGTCGAGCAGGGCCGCTTCGACGAGGAGGGGGATTTGGTCCGCCAGGTTGGGGAGGTGGGCGAGTTCCGGATCGGGGAAACGGACCGCGTCGTCCGAATCGGACGTGCGTGGGAAGACGAGCGAGATGTAGAACGGCAGTGGGTTCCCCGAGGAGGAGGTGGTAGTGGTGGTGAAGATGTGCATGGCTTTGCGGATGGCGCGGATCTCGGTGAGAGACGGGACCGTCTCGAATGCGAGGACGTCCACGTTCTGCGAGTCTTGATCATCTTGATCTTGATCTTGCCCTCGGCTCAGGAGAAAGTGCTGCAACCGTTGCAAGTGCCACGCCGCGAGGTGCACCTCCTCTGCTTCCCGGTCCTCGTCGTCCTCCTCTTCTCCGTTGGTGCCCGTCGGTGGGTAGGAAGCGCGTACCTGCTCGAGCGGGAGCGGGCACACCTCGCGCGCTTTCGCAGAGCACGCCGGTCGAGCCTTGTTTGCGGCGGCGGTTTGCGCAGGTCCGAACGGGGGAGGGTACGCTCCGGTGTATTCTTGACCGGGTTGGAGGGCCGAACCGTACGGTCCGAGCGAGAGGGCGACCCGGGGCTTGCTTCGTCCCGACGAGGTGGAGGTGGAAGATTGGCACGCTTTGGCTGCGACGGGGAGGGCTGCGGTCATGGTTTCGAGAGCGGTCGAGATGGTTTCAGGGGACGGAGCCGAGTCTGCTGCGGGCAGGAACAGGGGCAGGGTCGACTGGTAGCTGTGTGCGTTGGGTGTGTGCATTCGTTTCGCGAGCTTGTCAGTTTCCGCCTCCCTCCCACGGGCCGAGTGACTGAATTTTCGGTGGCCCGGGACTGACGTGCAAGTCTGGACCCAGTCTGCGCCTGCTTGGATCCAGGTGTGGTGCAGGTTGGCGAGTTGGTGCCTGCCTGCGTCGGTGGCGAGCAGTTCCGAGGACCACAAGGCTGAATCGAGAGCGAGGTTGAAGGGCGGAGCTTGCAGAGTGGTTCCCATTCCGCCGTCTGGGGCCAGCAGTAGCGGGTCATGACACAGTCAGCCCCATGGTGAAAGTGTTACAGAGAGACGGGAATGTCGCACCGAGGACGACGAGGCGGGGCGTGTCGGTGGACTCGGACGAGAGTTGCCATACGTTGGAGAGCGAGTGCTTGGTCATGGTGATCGCTGCAGGTCAAGTCGCGGTACCCAGAGTGCGTACAGCGAGAGCAACGCGAGCCGACCAATCAACCTCTGGCTTTGAGGAATCGCCTCGCCTCGCCTCTGCCTCTCCGACTCTGTCGCTCACGCTCTCCGACTACTCTCCACCCGGATCCAGGATCAGGATGTTCTCCGCCCTGTTTGACTCGCTCTTCTCGTCCGCGACCCCTCTCGACTGCGAGGCCCCGGGAGTCCACGCCGGCGAGAACCCTTCCTCCCAGTCCGACACTCCCGCCGACATCATCTCGGACCCCGAACAGGCAAAGGAGCACAAGCAGCAGCTCGGTGACAAAATCCAACAGGCAGACGGCGCCACCGCCGCACCTGCAGACGACGACGAGGAGGAGGAGGAGGAGGAAGAGGTTCCCGATGTCAGTGAGAGCATACTACCCTCTGCAGTGTAGGCCTGGTACTGACCTGGTGACCTTGTTGCACTCTATCAGCAAGGCGAGCAGATCCGGGAGGGTCAGTCCGCGCCTTCTGCTTCTTCTTCTCCCTCGGCATCTTGCACCGCCCGCCTGCTCGACCGCTGGACCCAGACCCAGACACACGGCCGAAACTGACTCCGAGTTCTAACCCCCACGCGCTACAGCCTGCGGCCAGACCAAGGCGTGCAAGACCTTCCTGCACCACCTCGAAGAGTGCGGTGAGCGCCTCGCCGAAGGAAAGACGATCGTCCAGAACGAGACCTGCGTCGAGGAACTCTGTCAGTCCCCCACAGTCTCTCTCTCTCTCTCGTCTGCCTCAATCGGATTGGGAGCGTCCCCACCCTGGCGGGGTGCCGCCACGGGCGTCTGGGCCGGCAACGAGAAACGCACGCCCTTCCTGAGCGATGCTGTTGCTGACTCGACGACTCACTCGCCGCATAACACAGTCCACTACATGCACTGCGTCGACGAATGCGTAAGTCTCCCTCCCCCTTGCGCAAAGATGCCGCCGCCGCTCTCCTAGATCGAAGCTGATCCCCCCTCCCCCCCCCCCCCCCTTCCACACACTCACTTGCAGGCTGCGCCCAAGATCTTTGCCGCCCTCAAGTAAAGAAAGCCGGACGACAGGCAGCAACGCACGCGCGCTCTGACGCTCAGGAGGGCGTCATTGGTCGTGGTTTGTGGAACTAGAGGAGGAGAAGGAGGAGGAAGAAAGGAGGAAGGAGGTTCCTGTGAGAGAGCGAGACCGACCTGGTGATTATGCAACCCGAACGGAAAAATTCACCCGAAAAGGTTCCTGCCTCGGAGATGGCGAGAGTTGATTGTCCAAAGGAAACGAGACCTTATACATGCGGAGGGCGGGCAACGCGAGTCCTTTTTAGCTGGTTCAAGGTCATCGTTTCCGCTTTCTTCCCTCTTGTCGTCCTCATCTCGTCTCGACGCCCATGCTCTCTGCGGCGTTCTCGAACCGGCTCGTTCCCGCCTCGTCGTCGACAGCAGAGCACGCCTCTGTCGTCGTCCTGAGCGACTCGCAGTTCGAACCGTCGCTCGTCGTCCTGCGGCAATTCGTCCACTCGGCACTCGAGGCTCCCTCCTCTGCCAGTCTTGTCAACCAGAGCACCACTTCCCAGCAGAACGATAAGCAGGCTCGGTTCGGGCGACAACAACGACAGAGACAAAGACCTCGCCCGCAGGAGGAGCAGAACGTCGTCTTGATCAGTCTCGAACAGGCTCCCGAACGGATCCTCCCGACGAGTCCAGCAGCACTGCTACGGGGTGGTCGGGAACAACGAGTCCGGATCATCGATGCGACGCCGCTCTCGGGCCTCTACGCTCCCGCTCTCTCCTCCTCGCCGACAACTCGCCATGTTGACTTGTCCAGCGAGTACGGGCAGCACGATCCGACGACGCTGCTCTTGGATGCAGTTCGGGACTCGATCGCCGAGATGGACAGGAGCGCCCGCCGAGGAGGAGGAGACGGGAGCTCACTAGTACCACCGCCGCAAACACAACAACAACAACAACAACACGAAGCAGCAGCAGAGGATGGCGAGCAAAAGTCGAAGCGGCCTGTCCTGGTCGTGATTGACTCGGTCAACGCGCTTGCGGACGAGTTGGCCTCCTCGACAACTGGAGGGGGAGGGGCGGCGGCCGCGGCGAGGTGTATCAAGCGTATCTGGGAAACTTTACGAGGCAGGAGAGGTGCGTGAACATGATGTCGACCGATATTCTGCTCCTCTATTCGCTTAAAGGGGCAACTCCCCGATGCCTGAAGCAAACCCCTTATGGTTGAGGCTGACATCAAGGGGAAACCGCGTGACGGTTCAGGTTCTCGATTGCTTCTCGTCCACCACGACGACTTTCCTTCGTTCCCCGCCGGAGGACCCTCCACCTCTACCACCACCACCTCCTCCTCCTCCCTCCATCTCCTCTCTTACCTCCTGAGCCCTTCCCTCTCCCCCTCAACTCTGCATCTGACCCTCCGCCCCTCGGCTCACCTCGAACTCCTCTCGCGCGAATACGGCCTCCCCGCCGATCCGGACGAGATTGCCTCTGATCCGAGAACGAGAGGGTATTTGGAGAGTTTGGGCAAGAGGATGGTGGGCGAGCCGTGGACGAGGCCGGAACGGGCGGAGGAGGACGACGAGAGGATTCAGGTCGGGAGGTTGTTGGTGGCGGGTGTGGGTGTAGGTGGTGGTGGTGGTCGTGATGGCTCTGTTACTGGTGCGCGTAAGGAGGAGGAGGAGGAGGAGGCGCAAGAGGAAGATGAGCGGGGGAAAGGAGGAGGAGGGGGTTGCATCGTCGAATGGTCTTTGCGCGGACTACTCGAGCAAGATTCCTCTCCTGCGTCGTTCGGCCGATCTACTCGCACTTCGACTCGAGGAACAGCAACGCCCTTCGGCACGTCTTCATCGTCGAACGATGCAGCCGGCCCCGGCGGGAGCGAAGTGAAACGGGTAGTCCGGATGGGGTATACCGCCGTGCAGGCTGTGCGCCGGTCAGGATTCACGGCGACGGCGACGGCGCTCGAAGTGAGAGAGGTGGCGGTCGGGAAGGTGCTGGATCCAAGGAGGATGGGGGTACGAGCTGCTGCCGCCGGTTCTGGAGGAGGTCGCGGCGCGGACCAGGTACGTTTCGGAGCTTTTCTCCGCTTTCTCGGTCTTTCTGCCGAGTGACTCTGATATACGAGTCGATCGAGGTATGTACTGATTGAGTTTCGCGATGTTGGAACGTTACAGGCTTTCTCGTCCATGGCAAAACCGAATGCTCGTCAATCTTCCGGACCGACCTCGTCCTCGGTCGACGTCAAGTCAAATCCAAGGTCCGGTGCAACTTCAGCCACCACCACCACGACGACGACGACCCCGACTGCGCTGCCGTTCTCGCTCGACCTGACCGAGCAACAACGCCTCGCGCGCTCGCGAGTCCTGAACCCGTACGCGGGGATTGACAAACCGATCTACGGAGAGGAAGGGTACCAAGTTCCGGTGGTACCCGGACTCGGAGTCGCTGGCGGGACGGGTTCAACGGGGGGAGGGATCGAGTATGTGGCGGATCGAGGGGATGATTTGGATGAGGAAGATCCGGATGAGGACCTCGAGTTGTAGACTTCTTGAGAAACCTTACGACTTGGGAAGGACAACATGCACGCTAATCATGGGCTGCATTGGCTGTACGCCGAATCCTGAGAGAGAGAGAGAGCGGGGGGGAACGGAGTCCGCGGTGATAGGAGGAGGGAGGCGGTGCTTGTTGGCGTGCGTGGGCTGGTCATCCCGACTCTATTCTGGACGCCTGTTTCATACAGAGGAGCTGCCTGCGATAATACTCTCTGCGACGGACGAGCCTGAGCACACCCTGTGCGCTCACACCGCGGATCACTTTTCGCCGCCGTTCTCCACTCGCCACATATCTCGCTTCGTCCCGGACCCCACTCGACGGTGCCTGGGCCCGGCGAGCGTCTAGACGACCAACGGCTCTACGGCTACGATGGCGGTGCGGCGGCCAGTCATGCGCGCTCCGAGGGTCAAGGCCCCGAGAAAGGTCAGTTCTCCGACTCTCCGAAGTTCGGACCAAGTCAGGCCCTCTTCTAGGGCGCGCTAGTTCTGCTCCATCGAGAGTCTCTGATTGACAAAGGCTTGACAACTCGCAGCAAGCGGAACCGATTGATGCGACGCTCGACCGGCTGAAGGAGGCGATTCAGCAGATCCAGCGGCACAACGTTTCGCAACTCTCGTTCGAGGAACATTACCGCTACGCTTACAATCTCGTTTTGCACAAAAAGGTATGTCCGCCAGTCGAGCAGGGGGCAAAAGGCACCGCAGCAGAGAGGGAGCTGGAGTTCCTGACACCTCACCGTGTCTCCGCAGGGCCACCTCCTCTACAACGCCATCGCAGAACTCATCTCGGCGCACCTCGAATCCGAAACGCGAGAAAAGATCGTCCCCGTGTTCCCGCAATCCGCCAACGCAATCGCTTCGTCCAGTGCCGGTCAGGCAGGAACGAGCGCCGCCGCGAGCGAAAACATTGCGGCAGCCGCGGCGGGCCAGTTGTTCCTCGATCGGGTCAGGGATGTTTGGGAGGATCACATCGCCTGCATGAGCAAACTGAGAGACGTGCTCAAATACCTCGTGCGTTTCCTCTGGCCCCTGTTTCCTTCGTCTCTCTGCACATTCCGCTCACACCAAATACGCGGACGGCAGGACAAGGTCTGGACGAACCCCTCCAACGGAATACCCGCCGTCTTTGATCTCGGTCTCTCGCTTTTCTTCCACCATGTCATCCTCTTCTCGACGAATCCGAAACCGGCCACGAACGGCGCTTCGCACTCGCGCTCCTCGGCTCCGATCTCGCCCTCCCAGCGACCAACAGCCGACCCCGCCTGCGTGGCTCACCACCTGATCTCGACCCTCTTAAACGTGATCCGGATCGAACGCGAGGGCGAAGTCGTCTCGCGGTCCGCGATCGACAGCACCGTCAAGATCCTCTCGCGCCTGACCGACGAGGGTGCTGTCCCGCTGCCGGTGCAAGCTTCGCAAGGGACTGGGTCTGGCTCCCCCGTGGTCAGCTCGAGTGCGGCCAACGCGCGCGCTCGGACAGTCATGGGCGAGGGTCCTCCCGGGGCGAAGGAGAGCGCGTACAAGACCGCGTTCGAGCAGGCGTTCTTGAGACAAACGGAAGAGTTCTACAGGCTCGAAAGCGCGCGGTTGCTGCTCGAGTGCGATTGCCCGAGTTTCCTCAAGCGGGTGAGTTTCTAGTTTTACTCTTTCTTTCCTCCCCTGGAAATCTTTCCGGAACCCGTGAGCCGGAGCGGCAGGCTGGTGATTGCTTACCATGGTGCAATCTCGCACCAACTCGCAGATAAACCGGCGCCTCGAAGATGAATCGACGCGGGCGCAATCTTACCTCGGCGCCTCGACCGAACCTCTCCTCATCTCACTGCTCGACAACGTCTTGATCGAACAACACCTCTCCTCCATCCTCGAACACCCCGCCTCGGGTCTGCCGACGTTGATCCAAGACTCGCGCGTCGAAGACCTCAAATTGATGTATACGTTGTTCGGGAGGGTCGGAAAGGGTCACGCGGCGTTGCAGAAGGGCATCTCGGCGTGGATCGTCGGGATCGGCAAGCAGGTCAATGAGGGCGTGTCGCTTTCGGCGAATCCGCCTCCGCCCACCGGTGACTCGAATGACGCGTCGGGGCCGAAGGCTGCTGGTAACGAGGACGAGGCGGTGGCGGCGGGAATAGGAGCGACCGCGAAAAAGCCTCCCGCCGCCGCGGCAGCAGCGGGTGGGCCCATCAATGCCAAGACAAAGGCGGCACTCGTGTGGGTGCAGGACGTCCTCGACTTGAAGGACAAGTTTGACACCCTGCTGGAGAAGGCGTTTGCGAGCGACAAGGCGTTCGAGAAGAGCATCAACGATGTGAGTCGCGCAGGCAGCTTTCTTCTGTGCGAGGGCTCGTATATATCATGAGGTCCTTAGCTGATGTCGGAAGTCCGCCTTGACTCGCAGGCCTTCTCGGTGTTCGTGAACGAGAACCGCAAGTCGCCCGAGTTCATCTCGCTCTTCATTGACGAGAATCTCCGCAAGAACCTCAAGGGCGTACGTATTCACGCCCTCTCCATCGCGCGAGCAACTGGACTGACCGGTAAAGTGTTCTCCTCGAGCAGAAGAGCGAAGCCGAAGTCGACGAGGTGCTCAACAAATCGGTCGCCGTCTTCCGCTACCTGACCGAGAAGGACGCCTTTGAGCGGTACTACTGCCAACACCTCTCGAAGCGGTTGCTGAACCAGAGGTCCGTCTCGGACGACGCCGAGCGGAACATGCTCGCCAAGTTCAGGATTGAGGCGGGTTCGCAGTTCACCAAGGCGGCCGAGGGGATGATGAAAGACGTCAAGGTCTCGGAAGACACGGTGCAGGAATACAAGCGGTTCCAGGATCGTGCATCGACCGTGAGCCGATTTCACGGGTGAGGCCCTACCCACAAACCGTGCCGGGCTGACAGCGATTCTCCCCCATCCCACCCAACAGAAGGCACCCTTTGAGATGGTCCCGGTCATTTGCGGTTCCAACGTCTGGCCGTTCCCCGCCAAGGACAAGCCCTGCACCCTGCCCAAGATCCTGCAAGACGGCATCCGGTCCTTCGAGACGTTCTACAACCAGAAGCACTCGGGCCGCAAACTCACCTTCATGGCGGACCAAGGTAGCGTCGAGGTCAAGACTCGCTTCAAGAACCGGACGCACGAGCTCAATATCTCGACGTATGCGATGGTCGTGCTCGCGCTGTTCGAGGGTCTCGGCGACGACGAGAAGCTCAGCTACCGAGTGAGTGCTCGGTCAGAGTTGGTTCGGCGCGGCGAATTCTAGTTCTGAAAAGCTGACCGCTTGGTGACAGGACATTGCCAACTCGACCAACATGATCGCCGCCGAGCTTAAGCGGACTCTGCAAACGCTCGCCTGTGCCAAATACAAGGTCTTGACCAAGCACCCGAAAGGGCGCGACATCAGCGAGTCGGACCATTTCTCATTCAACAGCAGCTTCACTGCGCCGCTGGCCAAGATCCGGATCCAGACGATCGCGGCCAAGGTCGAGACCGACGCGGAGAGGCGGGAAACAGAATCCAAAGTCGATGAGGCGAGGAACACGCAGTGCGATGTGAGTCGCTCCTTTGCGCGCATTGGCGCCTCAATCGCAGATATTGACCGCTATGCGTGCTCTCACTCTCAGGCGTGTGTGGTCCGGATCATGAAGGATCGGAAACAGCTCGCGCACATCGACCTCGTCAACGAAGTGATCCGCCAGCTCTCCCACCGCTTCCAGCCGTCTCCACAGATGGTGAAAAAGTCGATTGAGAGGCTGATCGAGAAGGAATACCTCGAGCGGGACGAAGCCGACCGCAAAAAGCTGAAATACGTGGTGGGTGTTTTCTTCTCTGGTCTTCAGTCGACGGCGTATTTCAATTACTGACCTTCACCGTCTTCGGGCAGGCTTAATGTTCTTTTGATCCCTCCGCAGCGAACGCCCTCACTCCGCTTTGCCCCTGTTGTTCCCTTCGTATGGCTGCTTTGACCTTGTCTTCTTCTCGCATTGTCGTTCAACCTCCCGAAGCCCGCCAAACTCCTTTGATGCGAGGCGTGTGACTTGCGTGGACGTTGTGAAAGGGGGCAAGGATAGCATCATGTCCTGTGATGCCGACGGTGCACGGTCCGCATGGGTTCGGTCGTGGACTCCTGTTCGTCGCGTGAGAAGGTCATGGCGCGACTTGGTCCTTCCGGGCCGGAAACTCTCTGGGTGAGACGGCCGAATGCTTCCTATCCCCTGCTCGACTCTGTTCTCTAGCCTGCGTGTATAGTAGAGAAAGAACATCCGGTGATCCTATGCTCGATCGCGACGGCGAGGGTGATATTTGCTGACTGAGCTCTCTCGTCACGCCAGCTTGCGCCACTTTGGCCGCCGCACTAGTCACGGCACCGCCACTGTCGCGCAACTTCGGGGACCGGGGACTCTGGATAGCGTGCTCAGTCAGCCTCGAAGGCCGGCTCACGGTGGACGGCACTGCTGCTGCCTCCGAACAGTCAGTTCTGCGAACTCCTGCCGCCGTGCTCACCCAGCGCAGCCGAGCGCCAGCAGGATTCTTCCGTCTCTGGAGCCGCAGTGCGTTGCTCGAACCCCGTCGCCGCTTGAACTGCCTAGCCTAGTCGATCGCACAGGAGGCGCCGAGTGGGTCCACGAGTCAAAGGCAGCGTCGAGAGCTTGACGAAAGCAGACTCGGAACCGGTCGCCAAAGCTTCTGGACATCAACAGTGCCTTCGGCGCCGCATTCATGCGTACTTTCGCATCGTCGGCGCAGCCATGCGATGCGTCCGAATACCCTACTAAGCGGGGACCGCACCCGAGTGGCGACGCCGCGTCAAACCGGCGCAAGTCTGGCGACTTTGAGCCTACTGCGCCGACTTCTGAGGGTTTTCGGTCCACGGCCTCGCCACGGGATGCCTTGCCGGTGCCGCGCACCCTCACATCTAGCTCCCTTCACTCCGGGGAGGAGTGGGACGCCTTGGACGCCCACGAGGTCCCGTTCGCGAACGACGATGCGGACCGTTCCAGTCTACCTTCTGGCTTTGACGATGACGAACCAGAGAGGGGTCGTCGTCTGCTCCGACCCAACGCTACGTCCAACGCTTACAATTCTTCCAGGAGCCGTACGCCTTCGAATCGTACAAGTCGAAAGCCGCCGAAACGCTTGCTCAGTCCCGACGGCAAGGGCCCGCCCTGGTGCGCTTCTTGTTCCTGAGAATTTTCCTCCCAGTCCATTCTACTGACAGATCAATCATCGAATTACAGTGCCTGCGAAGAGACTCTGGCCAGCTCTCCGGCGACGATTGCTTCGCCAGGCTCGCCGCCGACGGATTTCACCTTGCCACGGCATTCCTCGGTTCTCCCGCCGTCTCCTCCAAATGCCGAGCCGCTTTCCACGCACCTGCAGCAAGGTTCTTCGGCTCGAACCGAAATCGACTCTCTCCGCAAGCGAGATCCGAAGTACCGTCGTCGTCAGTCGATCGCCTCCGAACATCTCTCTCGCTTCGTCGAGTCTCGAACTCCCTCCTCAAGCGGTCCGCAGCAAAGTCCGCCATCCTCGCCGCCGCGCGTAGTCCATTCCCCGCGACTGTACTCCGTCTCGATTCTGCCTCAAGATCCAGACCGAGGCGCTCCTGCGACTCCGCTGGACCAGGTTCCAGTGGTCGGCGAGACAAAACGGTCTCACTCGGGCTCGTCCAGCTCGATCGCCTCTTCGCTGCTTTCGCGGTACTTCTCGCAGGGCTCGAGCTCTGCCGGGTCGACCTCGAGCGAAGCAGATCCGACGTCCCTCCCGATCACAAACTATGGCGACCCCGACGACGAAGAGAGTGGCGTATTTTGTTCCTCCCCCGAAGAGCTGCACCCGCTGCCAGCATCAGCGTTCTTGACCTCCGCCTGGTCTTCACTCACTTCCCTCTCTGCGCTCTCGTTTGCCTCCGCCTCTATGGTCACAAGTCGGCAACTCGCAGAGAATGATGAACAGGAGATCGCAGTCCCTCGGAACAGGCCGCCGTCTCCGCCTCCCTCGCCCGAGACGAATCCGGCTTCAGGCATTCCGCGGACGTCGCCTCGCCTCTCGAACTGGTCCGCCATCCGCTCCATCCATGTCCGCTTCCGGCCTTGCGCGCTCTCGCTCGACAGCAATACGAACGCAGGAGAAGCCGACGATGCCGACGCCACCGTCAACGCATTCACCTTGCGCATACAACACCTCCCACTCCAGCAGCAACAACGGGCCGCGCTGGATAACGGCGCCTCGTCGCGACTGCGTCATAGCCCGACAGGGCTCAGTACGATGCCGTCCCGCTGGCCGCGCGTCGAAACTTGCGTCGGAAGTCCACCGTCGATCAAGATCGAGTATTGGAGCGGGAGCAAGAAAGAAATTGTTCCAGAGGATAAGGATCTCGATCAGGTGCGTTTCGGCCGTGACTGGATTAGCGTTTAGGGGAAGCCTTGACCCCGAGGCGAAGGTTCCCCCGTGCTGATGCTTCATGCCGGCCTCTCAACGTACAGCTACTCCGCCTCGTTCTGACGCCCTCTCATCGTACTTGAGCTTCCTTGGGAGTCTTCACTCTCACTCCTATTTCCAAATGGCTGTATCCTACCATCACTCCTCGCTGCGTCTTGCGACTTGTATTTTGTACCTGTCTTCCTTTTCGTCGAGGACTGCTGTCATCAACAGCTCTCATCGTGCTCCGTATATGAATCTCCATCCGCGCGACTTCTCTTTACGCAACAACGCCAATCGCCTCGCCGGAAGGTAGCTTGATCACCAAGATGATGATGACAACGTCTCCGTAAACGATGAGACAACGAGAGTCGGCCGTTCCTACACTGTCCTCCGCCGAGCCTGCTCTTCCTGCTCTAGTTGCATCTCCCTCTTGACCTCATCCATATTTTTCTTGAGTTCTTCAGCTCGTTTGCGCTCTTCCTCCCTCCTCGCACTGCTCTTCCAACCTTCCTTCGCCACGGCGGAAATGCCATTTTGAGCGTGTTCGACCTCTCCAATCTTGTCCCACATCTGCTCAATCGTCCTGCCGTACGTCTCCCTAGCATGCGGAGTAAACACGTGTACGACGAGCGTGCCCGCGTCGAGGAGGGCCCAGCCGGTGCCTGCGTCTGAAGCGGACGGCGAGCTTGAGGACAACGATGAACGGGACGTGCGCAGGTTGCGAGATCGGGCGTGCTTGGTCGGTGCAGCGGGGAGACCGTGGATCTCGGGACGGGTGGAAGGAGGAGCGAAGGGAGGGGGAGCTGCGACGGATCCGTCTGAAGACGAAGTGGCGTCGAGCTCCAATTCGACCGGGTTTGCCGCGAGCTGTAAGGAGACGCGCTGGGTCAGTTCTTCACCGCAAGAACGTCGGAACAGCAGCTCAAATGACCCACGTGTCGCTTGACTCCCTCGATCGCACCTCGGAGTCCTCGTTCCCTGCCGTGGCGGAGGGTGGTGCACACGATCCAATCGCACCAGCTCGCGTCCGGATCTGCCTCCCTCGCGTGGATGTAGAGGAGCGAGTCCTTATCGAGGAAGGGCGAGGTGGAAAGGTAAGCGTGCAAAGGGTGCAACGCTAGCGAGAGGTGAGCCGGCGGAGCAGTTGGAACGGGAGCGGTTGCGAGTCGAGGCGAGTCGTCACCCTCCTCGGCAGCGTTTGTTGACGAGCCGGTCGGAGCTGTTTCGGGGTCTACGAACCACGGCAGCGGTTCGGCTGCGGTCCTCCGACGCGGTGTAGTCGCAAAGTGACGAGCTTGCGGCGAGGTCGGCGGAGTAAAGGACTGCGCGACTCGGACGCAGCGCGAGGATGACGCGATCGCCCGCGTGCAGAGCTGTCCGCATGTACGTGCCAGGGTCATCCTGCACACACTGATCGCTATATGGCGAATCCAGGGGAGAGAAGCAAAGGACCGACTCGGGAGATGCACCGCCTCCTTCCGTCGAGCCTCCCCTCAAGCACAATCCCTTCTCATCGCATGAAAGGCGAGTCCTCTCTCCGTACTCCGTGTCCCTGCACGGGGGAGACCTGAGGGATGCAGACCACCCCGAGGACGAGGTGGGTTGCCCCTGCTGTTTCCTGACGCGGCAGAGGTGGTAGGGGCGGGACCAATAAAGCTTTCTTCATCACCCATCCCCTCAAGAGGCTGCATCTCTATCTCTTCCCTTCCGAGTAAAGCCGGGCGAGGGCGCGAGGGACCTTCGCCGGCACTGTTTGAACTGAATCGATGCGCGCCGTGCGGAAAGCTATACAGCTCCCGGTCGCGGCGAGCTGTGTGACCGTAAGCATCGTCGTCCGAAGAGTCGGAGTCGCTGGAGAGACACCTCATTTGGCGGGAGGTCGACCGATTGCGAGGCATTCTTGCTGGGGGGGCAAGGGAACACAGGAGAGCGAGGGAAGGAGCAAAGGGCAGAGCGTCGTTGGTGGCGGGAAAAGAGCGGACATCGATCCGCGGACAAGCCGAAAGTGCACGGACCCGCTCCGTTGCGCGGTTGAGCTGTAGCTGGTCCGACGTGGCCTTGTTCGGTCTCCTGAGACTGCGTACAGTCTTCGTATATCGACGATGAGGAGATACTTATATACATCCTCGGATACTACCTACACGCTGCTTGCCTTCCAACGGCTGAGACGGTTGCCGAAGTCTTCTTGTAGCCCTAAACGACCAGGCTGCCTTCTCGCTTCTCAATAGCGCCCTTGAGCGCTTCCTCGACCGGGAGGTCCTTGCCTTCGCCTTGCTGAATCAAGTCGATGGCGAGACCGGCGGCTTTCGGCGCAGACGAGTTGTTCTCGGCGAGCGCAGAGTTGAACAGCGTCAGGAGGGACGCAGCAACGTCGCCGCGCTGTGTTTAGAAAAGCCTCACCCGCGTCAGCTAAACTGCGCAGGACCATGGCGGCCGTCACGAACCAGGGGGGATTGGCTGCGCACCGTGATCGAGCCCATTCCCGTCTTGCCGGCGGTGACTTTTCCGGTCGGTTCGTCATCGAGCAACCCGCCAGGCCGGCAGATGGTCCACGGGAACGCCGTCCGGTGGGAAAGGTTCAAGTCGGCGGCGAGCTTGGCGCTGGAGGGGAGGCAATTTGAGCGGCATGTCAGCTCTCGGCTGCCAAGCGTCAGCAGGGAAAGGACGAAAGGCAGCGAAACTGACTCGTAATAAGGTCCGATAGCTCCGTGGGCCTTTTTACTGCCTTCAATGTCCCTCTCGGTCTGTGAGCAATACTGTAGGTCAGAAATTTCGGAGAGGTTGATCCGCAGACATTGGGAGGCGGACGGAAAATCGAAAGCGAGCGGCAACGCACGTAATGAGCCGGCGGTGCTTGCGAGGTGTCGCGCGTGTCGAGCGCGCCAATAAGGATGAGGTAAGGTTTCGGAGACGTTGAGAGTCTTTCGATTGCGTCAAAGACCTGCGATGGGAGATGGGGCCGGGTCAAAGTCAGTCTCGCGCAAACACCTGGACTTGCAGTGCTCGCATCTCCGGTCGACTGCGCTCCATTTGCGCTTCTTGCTTTCTTGGCCGCACATCTGTACCGCGATCTCAGGACATCCCGAGACTTGCCTTGATGGCCCCTTCTTCATCGACGTTGCGAGTGCGCTCCTTCGGACCCTTGCCACCCGCTCCAGCTGCGAATAGGACACCCTGCGCGCCTTCGAACGCCTGCTGCAGCTCCTCGACCTTGGCAGATTCGATGTCGAGCAGTTGAGGAGTCGCACCCATCTGCGAGATGGCGTCAAAGTGGTCTCGGGACCGGACGAGCGACGTGATTTGTGCGCCGGTCTTTGAGGTTGCGAGACGAGAGAAGAGCTTGGCAATCTTGCCGCTGCCTCCGACGATGACAATCTTGGACATGATGCTCGTGCGCTGAACTGCCGTCGAGATGAACTTTAGGAAGGTCGACGCGGCGAACGATGAGGTCAACATTTCGGCAGTGGCTAAGGGGAGGCTTGATGTGGTTGTCCTCGGACTCTGCCACGTCAACACTCCACCAGCGTACGATGAAATTGCGGAGCTCCACAATTGCGTGCTTTCGAAGCTGCAGCAGCAACTGCGCTGACGAGAGCCAACCTTGGGCACTGCGCTCGCTCACACTCACGCCATCTGCGCATTCGCCTGACTTTCCTTGGCTGCCGTTCGCTACGTCCGCAGCACGACCCGTCCAGTCCGAAGTCTCGTATCAGCTCCGGTCACCGGTTTCGGACTCGGCGATAGAAAACTTGAAGCAGCAAATCGTTTCGCCGCCAACATCCCGGCCGTCCGCTATAGACGACGCTTGCACTAGAAGCAGGAGAGCGTATAGACGAGGCGACGTATAGACGCGGCGACGGTTATCTCCCGGGGCGCGGACGACGACATGTCTTCGCCAACCGCCACCACGACTTCCTCCACTTCGGCGACGACCTACCCGCCGGCAGCGCACGACAATATGGCGTCTACCTCCTCGACCGCGGCTTCCGTCCAAGCGCCAAAGTCGAGACCGAGGCGGGTGCTCGAGACCGGCAAGGAAAAGTTCGAGCGATGGATCGATTATGAGCCGCACGTCGTCGAGGCGGCGCCGGTCGACGAGTACTTGCGGAGGGCGACGCATACGAACTATCCCAAAGCCGCTGCGGCTTACGTGCATCGGCTGTTCCCCTTTACGAATGTGCGTGCTCTTTCGTCGAAGCGATACTGTTTGAGAAGGCTTGCTGATTTTGTCTCTTTCTCGACGACTATTGCAGTGGATCTTGCATTACAACGTCCGCTGGCTCATTGGCGACCTAATCGCCGGTATAACGGTCGGCCTGGTCCTCGTGCCTCAGGCGATGGTGCGTCCCGCCTCTCCTTCGTAACCCCCTCATGCGTCTTTCCTCTCTCTTGGGACGCTATCACCTTCTGCCAGCTGCCGCATGTGGCCGTGCGAACCCCTACGTCATCCTTCTGGTGTGTGAGCTCGGGGAGGAGGCGGACCTGACACCGTCTTTCGCCACATGCAGTCGTACGCTCGCATCGCGACGTTGCCGCTGGAAGTGGGTCTATACAGTTCCTTTTGCGGTGTTATGGTTTATGCCATATTCGCCTCCAGCAAAGATGTGACTATAGGACCAGTTGCGGTCATGTCGCTAGAGGTTGCGCGAGTAATTCAGCAAGTCCAGTCGTCGCCCGGTGGCGCGCAGTACTCGGCACCCGAGATCGGCACGGCGCTGGCGTTCCTGTGTGGCATCATCGTACTCGGAATCGGTTTACTCCGCATCGGTTGGCTCATCGAGGTGAGAAGCTGCCGCTTCATTCCCCTGACGGTCGTTGCTGATTTTTGCCCGCGCAGTTCATCCCTTCCCCTTCCATCGCCGGTTTCATGACCGGTTCAGCACTCAATATCGCCGTCGGTCAATGGCCGTCTTTGATGGGGTACTCGAGCAAGCTCAACACGCGCGCATCCACGTACAAGGTCATCATCGATTCGCTCAAGCTCCTGCCGCAGACCAAGCTCGATGCCGCTTTCGGATTGAGCGGACTCGCGTTCTTGTATATCGTTCGGTACGCGCTCCAGCGGGTCGAGCGCAAATCGCGGAACCCGGTCGTCAAGAAGATCGCCTTTTTCGCCTTGACGCTCCGAACGGCGTTCGTCATCATCATCCTCACCGTCGCCTCGTACGCGTTCTTGAGGAACAAGGACTCGAAGAACTACCCGATCTCGATCCTGAAGGACGTCCCGTCCGGATTTCAGCATATGGGTCAGCCGAAACTCCCGACCGAGCTCTTGTCCAAAATCGCCCCGCAATTGCCCGTCTCGACCATCATCCTCTTGCTCGAGCACATCGCGATCGCCAAGTCGTTCGGACGTATCAACAACTACAAGATCGACCCGAACCAGGAGCTGATCGCGATCGGAGTCTCCAACCTCGTCGGAACGCTTTTCGGCGCTTACCCGGCGACGGGCTCCTTCTCGCGGTCTGCTATCAAGGTATGTCGCTACGTTATAAGTGAAGCGTTCCTTGCGAGGGCGAGCACTGAACTCTCTTGGCTTTTCCTCTGTTCTCCGACAGGCGAAAGCAGGTGAGCAGACGATCTGACGAACGTGCCCTGAACGTCGAACCGCCCAGCTGACAATGTCCGTTGGTCGCAGGCGTCCGTACTCCGCTCGCCGGTTGGTTCACCGGTATTTGTGTCGTCATCGCACTCTACGCCTTGACCGGTTAGTCTTCTCCGTCAGTGCGCACATTCTGCCTTGTCAACTGATCTCCCTCCTTCCTTCAGGCGCTTTCTACTGGATCCCGAATGCCGCGCTTAGCGCCGTCATTATCCACGCCGTGCTCGACCTCATCGCTTCGCCTCGCCAAGTGTACGCCTTCTGGAAGTGCTCGCCTCTCGAGTGCTTGATTTTCATACTCGCTGTCCTCGTCTCGGTCTTCTCGTGCGTTCTGCTCCTTGAACTCGCGGAAGTCTCGAGATCGAATGTCACTGATCCTTTTGACAGGACTATCGAGATCGGCATTTACACCTCGGTCGGAGCCTCCGTCGCGCTCCTGCTCTTCCGCATCGCTCGACCCCGCGGAGCCTTTCTGGGACGAGTCCGCATCCGTCCCGACATCGCCAGCCCGCCTTCGTATGCCGCAGCGCAAGACGGGTCCGATGGCGCCACCTCGCCGGTCCGATCGTCCTCGCCGCCACTCCCTCCAGGCGTTCGCGACGTCTATCTCCCTCTCCTTCCGGACGGCGTCCGCAATCCGCTCGTCCAGGTCGATCCGCCCCCTCCCGGTATCATCGTCTTCCGCTTCGAAGAGTCGTTCATCTATCCGAACGCGTCAATGTGTAAGTCCTCAAAAGTCACGGTCACGTCGCGAGTCATCAACTGAACCGAGATTGGCCTGCAGATGCCGACATGATCCTCGACTATGCGCAAAAGCACACCCGGACCGGACAAGACTTTGAGGGCGTCAAACGGGGCGACCGCCCCTGGAACAACCCGGGACCGTTACCCTGGCGAAAACGTTCGCGCGCTGACAAGGTCGAAGAACGCGACGAGCAAGCCGAGAAGCCGATTTTGAAGGCGTTGGTCTTCGACATGTCGAGTTGCTCGAACATCGATTCGACCAGTGTTCAGGTGAGCTGTTCTCGGTCTCTCTTCCGGCCCCCGACAGCAGCTGATTGCGCGCCTTCCCTGCAGAACCTGGTCGACTTGAAGCGAAGCCTCGAGCGTTACGCCGGAGATCAAGTCCAGTTCCACTTCGCTACAATCTTGTCGCCCTTCATCAAGCGGTACGTCCTGTCTGCACCTAAGCTCGAGTTTATTCAGCTGATGGCTCTCCCCGCAGTGCACTGCTTGCCGGAGGGTTCGGAACGGGAGTCGGATGGAGTGGTCCGGAACGACCTCTCGAGATCGCACCGGTCGTCCAAGGCGGCATGCAGCCGGTCATGACGGAGCACGCGAAGCGCGTCCAGCGCATGCACTTCCAGCGGCGGATCGCTCCCACCTCGCCCGAACCCGGCACGCCCGCTCACCTCCTTCCGAAGACGAGTTCGGCTCGCGACGAGATCGAAGAGGTTGCGGAGGACCGAACCGGCGGGAGTCAGAGTGGCTCCGGCTCACAGCAGGACCTCTCGGCCAACGACCTCGAAAAGGCTCTCGAGGACGTCGAGCGACAAGGCGTCCACGTCGGCGGGAGCGTCTGGGCTCACTCTGTCCCCGGGAACGAGGCTCCGCACCTCGAGCAGCCGGTTCTCAGCACGTCCTTCCCGCGATTCCATCTCGACCTGTACGTGACCATTTGTCTTGAGCTGTCTGGTCTACAATGCTGACTTTGCTGTTCCACTCGCAGCACTTCCGCGGTCGCTGCAGCAGTCGGCAAGGACGACTGGTGACGCACGCTCGAGTCCCATCGCACAGCTCGGTCCCCTCATTCCGTTTCCTCTCGTGTCTATAGAGCAAGCTCTCCACCTACAAGCGGCATCACCTGCATATACATTGCGCCTCTTCTGCATCAAAAGTCATCCTGTTGCAATTTTTACATTATCTAGCATCGAGATCTGTTTTGGCCTACGTGCCGTCGGCGATGTCTCGCCGGTCTTTTCAGTAAGAATGCGCATTGATGTCGCATCCGCTTGCTTCTTTCACACCAAAGTGCGAGTTTTGACGAAGCCAACAAACCGGTGGCGCGATTCTCCGGTCACGTACGGCCTTCCGCCGTCAGACGAACATGCTCGTCTGCAAGTGCCCGGCACGGCATCGCACAGCTCGAATGGCTCGTCCGGTCAATACATCAGCGGTCACGCGGTCGCGCTGCGAGAGGACGAGGAGAGAGGGTGGAAGTTGGCCGCACAGAGAGGGCATGTGTGCAGCATAAAGTGTACAAGCGATTTACGCAAGAACATATGATATTTACACAGGCCGCAGATACGCAAGATAAGTTGACTCAAGTGTAAAAGGTCAGGAAGCTGAGAGCGTTGGAAGATATCGCATATCACCTCTCACGCCACCATGATGAGAGGGCTCGCCGACATCAGTCGCCTCGAAGAGTTGCGCTGGCGGTGCTCGCAGCTCGCTTGCGGACACCTGCCCAGGAAGGTCTGGAGGCTGCGACGATGAGCGCCGCCGAGGCTTGACGAGCTTGTTCGCGCTCCGTGGATTGCGCTCGGCGCCGGAGGCAGCGAGGGCGTCCTCATCTTCGCTCGAGACAACGGCACCCTCCGCATTGCGATGCCGCTTCAAGCCGCGCAAACGGGCTCGCAGCCGATCCAGTAGTCGCTCTGTTTGGTCCGGCGCCGGCTGCTGAGCCATCGCCGAAGTTCCAGCCTGCTCCGACAAGCGCGCGGCAGCCATCTCGGGCTGAGGGGCACCATGCCGGCGACCTTGAGCGGCCTGGGCCAGAGTTGAGATCGCATCCGCTAGCTCCCGGAGCGCTGGGTATCCTTCGACGGTGCCATTGCCCCTGGCCTGGAGGGGCAGAGGAGTCGAAGGTTGAGTCGCGCGTGCAATCGAGGCAAGATGACGAAGAGAGTAGAGCTGGATGGCCAAGCTCGACAAGCGAGCGGGCAGATGGACGACGTCGGAAAGGAGGAAAGAGGAAGACGGGGCAGGTCCAGCGCGCGCTTTGCCCTTGCCTTTCGCGCCGCTAGTAGACTGCGATTTTTGCACGCAGAGTTCGCGGTGCACGGCTTGATGAGAGGCAGGGTCTCGCGGCGGCAAGAGCGTGAGAACGAGGCGCAAGATCGGAACCTCTTCGTCGTCCGAGCGGAACTCGAGCGACGCAGTCGCAGCACAGCGGTTCGAAGGCGAGTCGGCCAAGTCGTCCGACGAGGCAGTGACGACGGTATCGCCGTACCACATCAAGGCACGCACGAGCGCGACCCACGAGTGGGCTTCGATCGCCCAAGAGGTGTGGTCCGGGGGCAAATCGGACGCCAGTTCGACCGTCTCGGGGATGCCGGCAGAGGCCGAAAGTCCGTCGGCAGGACAGACGTGATCGAGTTCCCGCGCACACTCGGCGGGATAACCGCAACGGAGACCGTCGTCCTGCGCGAGGGGCGCCGTCACTTGAACCTGTTTAGGCTCGGTTCTTGGGCGGATCGTCGACGAAGGCCCGGAATGATCGGCGCTCGTCGGGGGTGTGTGCGCGATATTCGAGCTCGTCCCAGTCGTATCAGGTCCATGCGGCGGAGTGAGTAGTGATGGTGAGGCCGTCTGAGGGGGTCTCGGCGTCGCTGCAACGTCGTCTCCGTTCCATTTTCCCGCAATCCAATTTCGCTCGTCGATCTCGCCACCATGCGGCGCCGATTCGTATCTCGATTCCGCGTCGATCGACACCGTGCTCGGGAAACTGTCTGCCCGACTCGGCCGTCCCTCGCCTGCGCCGGTGCGTTCGCTCGCGCCATCTTCCGTTGCCGCCGCGCTCGAGACTGGCTCTGTGATTTCCGAAATGGCCGACATGGACCGTCCGGCGTATGCTGAAATCGCCAGCGCGCCAAGTGGAAAGCCGGGCGCGTCGCCTCCGGACCAATGTTGCGGGTCTTGAGAACCTTCGTCGGAGCCGGCGCTCGTCGTACTTGAGAGGGTGGACGACCGCGACCCGTCCGAGGGTGTCGGCGCTCGTAAGTCAGGGTTTCGGATGCTCAGAGGCGAGAAAGGAGCCGGAGTCAAGTCGGTCTCGTCGTCATCGTCGTCGAGAGGTGCGCTCAGAGCGGTGGAGTAGGAACCGGTCGACGCCTGGCTGATTCGCCGAACCAGCTGCTCCGGTAGTCTCGGCGATCCTGCCGGGCCGTGTGCCCCTTCGATCGCGTTGAGCGTAATGCTCGCATGATGACCCCGGATGGAACTGCTCGGAGTCAAATTGGGCATCTCGAGCGGCGAGCCGTCGTTCGCCTTCCTCCAAAGCTCATCTGCGCTGGTCGAGTCAAAACGCGGTAGTGCCGAGAGGGAAGTTGCACCAGCGGAACCGTGTGCTCCTGGTGGCGGTGGCGGCGGCGGAGCTCGTCTCGGTTTCGGTGGCGAGCCTTGCTTCCCGCTCGAGTCGGGCCGCGGAGGAGAAGTCGTCGAAGTAGGAGTTTGCGGACCCTTCTGCGGCGATAGTGGCGCAGGGGCGGAAGTCGCGCCTGACGCGTCCAACTGAGGCAGTGTGGGCCGAGGAGGTCTCGGAGGAGGATAGGCAGCGGAAACCTCTGCCGCTCCGTCCGCCGAGGTATTCGAGCCCTGTCGCGCCATGGACGAGGCGAGCGGCGGCTGGATCCACGAAGACCGACGACTTCGCGGTGCGGCATGCTCCGGAGGCGGCAGGCGCGGATGTTCGAACGAGTCGTCCGAAGTCGGAGGCGATCCGGGTGCGATCCTCGGCGCTAGACTGGACGTAGCGCTCGCCGAGTCCGTGCCCGTGGCACCGGTGGCCGCCGCATCGTCCTCCGACTGCACTTGTCGCTCACTCTCTCTGAGCGCTTCGCCGAGCTGGTGCTCCTCGATCCGCTTCCGTTCCTCCTCCTCTTCCTGCGAGATCCGAATCGCCAACGCAAGCATCTCCATCTCGCGCATCTCGTCGTCCCAGGCTCCTCCTGCTCCAGGTGGCAACGCCGGTCGTCCTTGCGGGTGGTGTACCGACTTTTCGTTCGGGTAATACGCAGAGCGAGCGAGGTCTGCTTCGGAGAAGGCGGGCACCGGGGGTGAATGAGGTCGAGAGCTGGTCGGAGTCGGAAGGTCGTACACGGCAGAAGAAGAGGCCGACGCGGGTGGAGTCGGGGAGCGACGGGAAGCTGCGAGCGCGAGGGCAAACTCGGCTCGTTCGCGAGCGGACTGCTCGTCCTGGCGGTGGCGTTCTTCCGCCTCGGATTCAACGAGCGCCTGACGCAGAGCAGAGTCGTCTTCTCCCACAGTCTGTAATGACATGGTCTCAGAGGTGTCAGTGACAAGCCTCATTGCCGCGCTGCGAAAGGGCGGAGGGCGACTAACCTGAGTTTTCCGTTGCTCGTCTTGCAAGCTGGCCCTCACCGCCGCCTGCATTTGCTCCGCCTCTGCCTTCTCCAACTCATTTCCCTTCTCCGCTCCTGTCTGTTGATGACTCTGCCGGGTAGACGACCCGACTGGGCGATTCGAGTCGACGAAACTGTCTCCCGGCCGCCCGGGAGGTGGGGCATATCCGCTCGCAATCCTCGTCGGAGGAAGCGGAACCCGTCGGGGCGGCCCGTCGGCGGACGATATCGCAGAGGTGGATGACGAGTCGGCGCTGCGTGCGGTCGCGTACGAGGAAGCCGGGTCGGTCGGATGTCGAAGTGGGGGCTGTTCCGGAGTCGCCACACAGCGAGTAGTGGCCGTCGTAAGCACACGAGGACTCGGGCGGAGCGGCAAGATCTACTCACGCGAGGAGGATTCGAGGTCTTGTTCCATTCCTCGTGCAGTGCATGTTTTAGCTGCCTGCCAAATTCCGAAGCCGTATGAGAAAGTGAAGGCGATGAAGCAGAGTCCGAGGTGGACGTCGTTGTCGCCGACGAGGACTTTGACGATTCGGGTCCGGTCGCAGCGTGCAGTGCCTTTGTGAGTACCGACAGTCCGCTCGACGGTGCCATCCCGCTGGCTGGGCAAGGCAGAGATGAAATAACTGCGGAGTTTCGTCGATGATGTCGTCGAGAAAAGCGGGCGCCCTCTCCGCAGTATACTCAGACTCGCTTTGACTTTGCACCAGTTCGGACAGTCCCGAGTTCACATAGTCTAAGAGAACATCTAACAACGAGTCAGTCTGTTGGCTGAGTGTGCATGGGTGCATATGAAGCCCGCAGACTTCCCCCTGCCCAAGACGAGTTTCACGCGGAACGAAGGGAAGCTGGCAGCTGCGGCGAAAACGAGGGCACCGAGACGACTCTGGTCAGCACGCGCGCAGCCTCGACCCTAGGCGCGACCCGATTCGCGTCTTTCCCAGTCATAAGAAGAGAGCATGTCGTCTCGAGGTGGATTCCGCGGTGGACGCGGTGGAGGAGGTGGTGACCGCGGCGGCGGACGAGGTGGTTTCAGCCGAGGTGGTCAGTCCCACATCTCCTCTCTTTGGGGAAACGCTGCTGGGGCAGTCTCGTTCTCAAGCAACACCATGCCCGGTGACGCTCGAGCCGGGCGGGACGGAAAGGGACGCCGTGACGAGCACGACGGGATCGCTTTCCTCCAGCCGATGAGCTCGAGGACGAAACCCCCGCCAGCAACTCTCGCGGCTGAACCTCCCGAATTGCCTGGTGCTGCAGCACGAATATCCACATCTTCAAGGCTTAGCTGACCCACATCGATACGGCCGACAGGTTCGCGTGGAGGCCGAGGCGGTTTCGGAGGCCGTGGCGGATTCGGAGGACCGCGCGATGACGGTCCCCCGGCAGAGGTCGTCGGTACGTCTCGGAGGCTTCACTTGCCGGTCTTACCGCTACCCTCGATGGTGCAGATACTGACGAACTGGCCGTTCGGCTCGCACAGAGATCGGAACGTTCATGCACGCCGTCGAGGGTGAGATGCTCTGCGCCTCGACTCTCCCGTCAAAGGTGCGTTTCATTGCTGCCAAGACTCTGGTCCTTATTTGCTCCATTGGCGCTGACTGAAACCGCGCGACCAGGTTCCGTACTTCAACGCCCCGATCTATCTCCCGACCAAGGCTGCGATCGGAAAGGTGGACGAGATCCTCGGACCGATCAGTGCGTCTCTATCTACAGGCTGCCCCTCACTGGGCCTCGACTGATTGTGCGACTTTCTGTTCTCTGCTCCTTTTTGCGCCTCGCGTGTACTCCTCCGCATCTCCCCCTGCAACAACTGCGCCTCCCTGACGCCCGCATCGCCAAAACCCGTTTCGCCACGATCTTTCACTCCCCTGGCCGACAACAGACGAGGTCTACTTCACCATCAAGCCGTCGGCGGGTATCGTCGCGACTTCGTTCTCGGCCGGCGACAAGGTCTGCATCTCGACCGACAAGCTTCTCCCGATCGAGCGGTTCCTCCCTCAACCGAAAGCCCCCGCCGGCGCCAAGCCCAAGAAGCGCGGTGGCGCTGCCGGTGGTCGTGGTGGCGGTGGGTTCCGTGGCGGGCCCCGAGGAGGAGGAAGGGGAGGGTTCTCGTCTCGAGGTGGGGGTGCGCCCCGAGGCAGGGGCGGATTCGGAGGACCGTCCCGAGGCGGGTTCAGCCGTGGTGGTGGCGGTGGTGGACGCGGTGCTCCTCGCGGCCGTGGCCGAGGCGGGTACTAAGGGTTTTCTCGCCTTTTCTGCGCGCGAGTCTGGCGGCGGGCACCCACCGATTTGCCTACTTCGCGTCAACTCGCTTCTACTTCGACATTCGGATCGCTTCATTACCGCCACACGACCGTCCCTACCGACTGGATGGGCGCGCGAAGTACGAGGCGGGCGAGCGTGGTCTTGTCCGGCGCGGGCTGCGACCTCCTGTACTCTTGTTTTTGTCTCTTTCCGGGTTCCGGCGTCCCCGGCCCCTTGTCATTTTTATATGCACTTTCTCACTGCCTGTTGTATATTCCGGATAACTCTGCCTCCATGCTGGATATGTGCCGCCGATCGAGCTGATCAGTGACGCCAAGCTGCGAATTTCGCGTCGGCTTGGAGCGTCGGCCCCGGGCCGATCTTGTTCACTCAACTCTCTATACATACATACACACGCGCAGACTGTACGAGCTGCACACCGCGCTCGTCGTAAGCAAGGCTCACCAGCTAGAGAAGCCTGCGACTCGCCAGGACTGTACTGTCCAGGATGCCGTCTCCGACTCGACTCTCGATCGCGTGCATTGTGGGCGCAACTCTCGCCTCGTTCACCGCGCCCGTCTACGCCCATCAACCATCACGACCACGATCCCATGGTGCTCCGGGTGTCCCTGCCCGAGCAGCAGCCGGTGCAGCGGTGCAAGGAGGAGGAGCGGGTAACATGTTGATTGATCGAGGGTTGTTGAACGGTCAGGACGAGCAGGCACTGCTCTTTGGCGCAGCTGCAGGAGGCGATACCCTGTACGGCCAAGAGGCCGACATCGTCGGCAACTGGACGGACGAGGACGAGGACCGGGGGGGGACCGACGACGCCGTCGTGCCGCCTGCTCCTCACCAGCACCTGAACCGCCGACGAACAGGGCCATCCCACCATACCGGCGCCGTCCACCGGAGGGACAGTTCCAATACGACCTTCTCCGAGAGTATCGCCCGCGAGATGAAGCTCATGATCAACCCGAAATGGCTCGCCATGAACCCGAAATGGGTCCCTTCGAACGGGACCGCGCTCGGCGGAACCCACCCAGCCAACAACGCTTCCGTTTCCGCATCTGCTTCCCTATCGGCATCAACGTCTTCAAAGATTCCGGAATCGACCAGTGCGGCGAGTCAGAGCGCAACCAAGACCAGTTCGGCAGCCACGTCGACCACTTCGTCGGCCGTCGGGTCTTCCGAGTCGGTCGCGTGGGTCCTGCCGAGCCCGCCTTCGTCCACCTGCGCGACGATGTACACCGATACTTCGGGCGGCGGAGTCTATGGTGCCCAGGTCGGAAACGTGCCTTGGTCTCCCCGTCCATCAACGTTCGTGGTCCGAGGCGGCAACAAACTCTACCTCGACGGGGACGAGTTCCGCATCGTCGGTCCGAGTACGTGGCCTCTCTGCGCTTTCTGATACCCGTCATGTCTTGACGGGACGAGTACTCTCGCACAGACATTTATTGGCTCGGACTCGATGAAAACATTAACTGGACGCCGTCGTACCCGTCTCACGGCCGGATCCGCGAGGCAATGGCTATCTCGGTCGCCATGGGTGCGACCACTATCCGAGCACACACGCTCGGCGTTAGGTGAGGGGTTTTGGCTCCGCACCGAGGAAGACGGACTTTGATGAATTCGCTGAAACCGTCTCGTCCTTGTGACTTCACAGCACCGGTCACCCGTTGACACTTTGGCCGTCGGCGTACAACACCAACTCCAAGGCTGTGGGTCCCGCATCGGTTCGTATTCTACAGGCGAGAGAAACGTCCTGATTCGATTTTCCCTCACGCAGTGGGACACGATCGATTACTCGATCTGGGCCGCGAGGAACTACGGCCTCCGGCTGATCGTTCCTTTGACCGGTATGTCTTACACTGTAGCGAGCTTGACTATCGATGACTAAGCTGACAAACAGACTCGGAACAGATAATTATGCGTACTGTGAGCCTCTTTCTGCGCCTCCTCTGCGAAAGTTGGTGGCGTGCTGACTCTTGTTTCGCGGCAAGACCACGGAGGCAAATACGACTTTATCGGGTGAGCCTGATTCTCTCTCGCTGCCGACTTGTCGCAGGCCAGTTCTGACCTTCAGATCAACCTCTGCAGGTGGGCTGGCGCCGATACGAGCGACGGCAGTCAGTTCTACTACAACAGCGACGTCATCAAGATCTTCAAGGACTACATTACTGTTCTTCTTAGTCATACTAACCAGTACACGGGTGTAAGTGATAACTTTAAGCTCTGGAAGCATGCGTTGGCCACGGTCAAGCTCACAATTCGGTCCGCTCGTTAGGTCAAGATTGGAGAAGATCCGACTATTCTCGGTGAGCAGTTCCCCTGGCGGTTCCTTTCAGCCTCGATGCTGAACAACAACACCCCATCCCGTACGCAGGCTTCGAGACTGGTAACGAGCTCGGCGGGTACATGCTCGGCGGTGGCGCGCCTCCGGCGAGCTGGACCAAGAACATCGCGGCGCATATCAAGTCGCTCGCGCCGAGCACGCTCATTCTCGACGGCACGGACGGCTTGACCACTTACGGTGGGGATCTCGGCAACACGGGTGTCGGGCTCAGTTCGGTCGATCTCGTGTACGTTCTTTTTTCCGCTTTGTTTCGATGTGACTTTCCCTCCTTTCGACGCCGCGCTCAATTACTGACAACGCTGCCCTTTCCCGCATACACTCGATCAGAACCGACCACTTTTATCCGGCGCTGCAGTGGCTTTTGGAGAAGGACAAGGGCTGGATGAGCAGCAAGAAGGAGCAGGTGTTTTACGTCGGCGAGCTGGATTGGACGGGTCAGGTGCGTGCCAGACTCACAGTATCACAGCGTCTCGTTGTGCCGTCATGGAACTGACCGGCTCTCTCTTTTGCGCTATTGTAGAAGGGTGGCGACAGTCTCGCGACGTTGTATTCGACGCTCGAGAATTGGGCAGGATCCGGATCGATGATGTGGTCGGTCTTTGGGCATGGTGGGTGCTTTTTTGATCTCTGCCTCTACATACACACTGCTCAACAAGTTGCTGATCATGATCAAACCTTGTATAGACGACTACTGCTGCAACTTTGTCGAGCACGTGAGTAGTTCACAAGCGGGTGACGCTGACTTTTCTCGCGCGATTGAGCTGATCACGAGCGCAACTTTTTTCTCGCGTCGCAGAACGACGGCTACACCCTCGCGTACCCGAACGGCATGTCGAGCAACCTGAAGGCCCCCGCGCTCGCCCTTGTCCAGGTACATGACCTCCTCTGTCTCATTGTGCCCATCCCAAGTCTCAGATCCGCGACAAACGCAGCTGACCTCTCCGCATTGCAGCACTACTACCGCATGCGAGGTTTGACGCCACCGTCAGCTCTGCCGGCAGTCGCGTGCCCGCAACCGACGCTCAGCTCATGAAGCACGATCCTCTCGCATCGATACCCAGTTTCGTCGTCGTCGCTGGTTCGCTCCTTTCTTCCTCGCATCGCTCTCAAGCGCCGCATCCTTTAGACCGGCTACTCCGTTTTTCTTATCGATCTGTTACCTTGCGACATTTTGCCAACACTATTCATTCCTTCGCCCATCTCGCATCAACCCACTTCCTCTTATTTGTTCCTGTTGCCCCGTCCTTAATCGAGCCCGTATGACTAGCAGCTAGTCCCTTTTTTTCTTATAGCGCAGTCCCGCAGTCGGCTCGCGAGTGCATCGCAGACACTTCGTCATCCTTCTCCAGAGACTCAAATGGGTCGAGCCGAGAGCATGCTCGAAAGAGCGGCGCGATTTATTGAAGGGGTATACTAGCAGGGAAATGGTATAATCGAGGAAATCTCCGGGTATGAAGAGTGCGGACTGCGAGGACTGATTGAGAGAAGGAAGTGCGGCTACCGAGCTCAAATCACAGACGCCGCCGGACATAGTGCTTGCGCATCTTGCCCAGCTCCTCGGCGACTTCTTTGGCGACCTCGTGCTCGACAAACTCTTCCAGCCACCGGAGCCCGTCCGCCCCGAGTTTGGACTTGAGTTTCTCTTCGACCGTGAGGAGTCGGTTGCCGTCTTTTGGGGGCTGCTTCTTCGCCGCGTGACTCTGCTGAGCCTTGAGACGCTGAGCTTTCTCCTTCTCGTTGGCTTCGGCTTCATCACGGTGAGCCTGTTCCGCTTCCTTCTTCTTCTTCGCCGCTGCGCGTTGCTTCCTCGCCTGCGCCTCGACTTGTTTCGCTTGTTCCGCAGCCCGAGCAATGGCTTGGACGAGCTGTTTCTTCCGGAGAGCCGCGATGCGCGCGAGCTCGGCCGCTTTCGCCTTTGCGAGCTCGCGGAGACGTTTGGCAGCGATTTCCTTGTGCGCTCGGAGGTGGGCGAGCGCTTTGTCTCGTGCGGCATTGGCGGCTGCAATGGCCTCCAGAGCTGCAGGCGGCAATGTCGGAGCCGTTGGTGTAGGCGCAGGAGACTGCGAAGAGGTAGTCAATGACAAAGACGCAGAAGATGCTCCAGTCCTGGGGCTTGTCGTCGTGGCCGAGACGCTTTGCGACACGCTTGCGGTAGTTGTGACAGCCCCGAGACTCGTACCGCTGGAAGACGATGCCGAGCTTGAGGCTGTGGAGGGAGGCTGTGTCTGCTCAGGGGACAGTGACGGCGAGGCGAATCCGATGGAAGCGGTCAGAGACGATGTAGTAGACGTTGCTGTACTCGTCGTCAGACTGGTGACAGCAGTGCCGCTTGAGGACGCCATTTTCGTGGAATTCGCCGCGAACTCTGACGAAGCGATCGACTGCGAAATGGACGAGCCGGATGTAGTGTAGGAGGACGAAGTCCGGGCGGGAGAGGCGGTGGATCCCGATGAAGGTGGCAACGAGCTCGAAGAGGTATTGCCGTTCGTCGGCTCGCCATAACTTGCCGGACCAGAAATCAAGGAAGCCGACACGAAGCGCTGCAAACATCGATCTCACCGCTCGTCAGAAGATAGATGCGCTGAGACGAACGAGGCGAATCGGCAACTTTGCCGCACCTGAACGTTGTTGGTGAAATCGAAGAACAGGTGCGGCTGGGTGACTGTATTTCCTCCACAATACACTTGAACGTTCGGTCCTGGCGCACCGACGTCGCAGATGACTTGGTGGATGTCGGAGAAGGTCGAGAGATACTCGACGCAAGACGAGTCCCAGTCGGTGCTGCGCGCCGCGAGATGAAACCTGTCAGGGTTCGCGTGGTCGGGCAGGGCTGCCTACTATACGTACCAAAACTCTTCCGTTGATTTATCTGTCGTCGTTTCAAGGTGCCGGATCAGCTCGTGTACACATCAACAGGTCAGAAGAGCGCTTACAAACGTAGTCCTTGAACTGTAGATCAGCGCATGAGCTTCCTCTTTCCTGCAGCGGGGAGAAGGATCGACCTCGACTCACCGCTACTGTATACTGCTGCGAAGGCGGTACATTCGGCGCTCTCACGTCACTCCAGCCGAGCTCTGCAGCTCCCGTTTCCGAAGCATTTGCCGCGACCTGAGTGGCAGCCGTCCTCGTCGATGTCGCTGTCTGACCTGAGCGATGAGCGCTCGTATTGCTAGACGTAGTCTGCGAAACCTCTACGGCCGTCTGGACCGTAGTCGCCCGAGTCGTCCCATTGGCGGCGGCGGCCTGAGCGCGGACGAAAGCAGCACCCGCGAGGACCGTCAGCACTTGATGCCGGACGAGCATCGTCGCTACAGAAAGCGGAGACCGGTGCCTCGGACTGTAAGGACAGGCTTCAGAGATCGCCGGATTGGTGTCTGGAGAAGCGGTACCATCCCGGTTTGAGGCCAAGCTGCCTGCCGGGCGAGGTCCGTGCGGCAAAGACAAAGCAAAAGCGGTTCGAGCCCTCTGGTAAGGAGCTTCAATTTTAGTCGGTCAGCGATAGCTGTAGGGTGTCGCAGGCAGTTATGGCGGTGCGAGAAGGTCGGAAAGAGACCCAGGAGAGAAAGGTTAGGAATGCATTGTCAGGCAATTACTGAGATGCTTGAAGTTTGCCGAAGTTGCAAGTCACTACAACAAGATGATTACGATGTTTGACTGCGGGTGATGTCGTTGTGAAGGGGAGAATGCGGGATGTACAAGGGTGCGCAAGGATTAGATGCGCTGTTTCTTCGTCGCGCCTCCGCCCGGGGCAGAGGAGCTGCCGCGTTTCGTCTGCTTCTGAGAATCTACACGGGCAAAGCAATTTCGTCGTTAGCCTCGACTGATGTGGCGACAGGACAAGATAAGACTTACCAGCCTTGATGCGCTTGATGCCGAGCTTGAACTTGTCGCTCAGCTCGCGCGCAGAGAACGAGATCTGACTCTCGGTGCCGTTGAAGGTGTAGCAGTTGCGGATCATGAGGTCAAAGTCGGCCTCGAGCGCCTCGATCGAGTTGTACTGGTCGGTCTCGAGCTTGCGCTTGATCATGACGAGGTCGCGACCGTTTTCGACAGGAATGAAGGCGTGGTAGGTCGGTACCTGTTTCGCTAGCTCCGCAACCTGTGAAATGGATGTTGGTCAGTATACAGGCCAACGTAGCGGCGTGATTCGGGACGCGAGACGAACAGGGACGTTGAACGGAAGCGCGCTGCATTTCCACGAGGGGCCGTCAGTATCAGAATGCCGACCTTCGCAAACGACACATCGCGACTCACACTCCGTCTTCCATGAGCTTTTTGAGGAACGCTCCAAGGCTCCGCTTTGTGTTGTAGCTCAGCTTGTTGGCCTTCTCCCACTCAGTCCGCCAGGCGCGATCGAGGATATGGGCGTGCCAGATCGGCTCGGTGTTCGGCGTGTTGAACTTCTCGCAGTTGCTGACGATCAGATCAAAGTCGGCGAAGAGAGCCGAGTAATTTGGGTAGGCGCCCTGCTCGATGCGATTCGACAGCGTCTCGAGGTCCATCGGGTGTTCGATCTCGTCATAGTAGGTCGCGAGCGGACCGACCGCCTCGACCGGACACTGGAAGAAGAAAGCTTCGCGGATCGCGCGGACCTTGCTGAGCACGGTGCGGGCCTTGGCGACGTCGACCGGAGCATCCGGATCCACCCACTTGGTCGGGTAAGGCGGCCGCGGAGTATCGAGCACCGCCGGGCGATGCGGTACGGCAAAGGCCGAGGGCACAGCTGCGACCGGGATGGTGTCTTCTGCATCTCCAAAGTCGAGGTCGTCGGGCTCGGCGTAGTTCGGCTTCTTCTTGTCCGTCTTTTCGCGCTTCTTCTGCTTCACGGTGCCTCCAGAAGCCGAGCCTTCGTTGCTGTAGGCTGACGGAGCCGGGCTGTACGAGACCTCGGGTGAGAAAGACGTCGTTTTCGGCGGAGGCTTCGGCGAGTTGTCGGAAACCGTTGCACCGCCGAGCTTGATCTTGAACGACGGGCGGGCAGGGGCAGCGGGGGCAGGAGTTGCGCTTTTCGTGAGTGTGACGGGAGCCGGCGAAGCCGAAGTCGACGGAGGTTGCGAAGCCGGCGGGACGATTGCGGGGCTTGGCTTGGGCGGCAAGGCAGAGGGAGGGGGAAGCGACGGCAAGGCAGACGAGCTGGCAGCCGCCGCGACGTCGACGGCAGGCAGAGGCGGCGGCGGCGGCGGAGGTGGAGGGGCAGGAGCAGGAGCAGAAGTCGATGTCTTCAGCTTGAAACTGATGACCGGCTTCGCCGGCGCAGGTTTCTCGGCTGCTGGGGGCGCGGGCGGGTTTGCATCCTGGTACAACGGCGGCGGCGGCGGCGGCGGTACCTGTCGGGGAGGTTTCGGTGGTGGTGGGTACGGAGGAGCAGCCACGGCAGCGTGCGCGGCATGTGCGGGAGCAGGTGCAGCTGCGGTCCCGTTGTAATTGCTGTACCCGCTGATCTGTCGGAGTGTTGCCTCGACGCGATCCCAATGCTTCTCGAAGATCTGGTCGAGGTCGTTCGCGAGCTCTCCGATGGGTGAATGCGGGCCGTTGTAGAGCTTGGCGTTGCTGACAATGAGCTTGAAGTCGTCGCGGAAGGCGTACCGGTCTGGGTAGACGCCGGCGTTGAGCTTGGCGCTCATCGTGCCGATGTCCATCGGGTTCTGTACGATGTCGAAATAGTCGAGCGCGCCCGCCTTGACCGGGTCGACCGGAGCCCGGAAGATGAACGACTTTTTGTCCTTGAGCAGCTTCTTGATCAAGCTCTTGCACGCCGTGATGTCCTGAAGCGACATGCCCGCGGCCTGGGCAGCATGCGGCTTGTGCACCTTCGGCGCCTTGTCCTTGGGCTTTTTCACCTTTGGCACTGCCGGCACCGCCGGCGGCAGAGCCGGTGGCGGCGCGGCATCGTGGTAAGCCGCATAAGGGTCGTACTCGACGTTGATGGCGCGCGGCGTGCTGAGCTTGAGCTTTGTGGGCGCGCTCGCGCTCGGTACGGGTTCTGGCAGCGGCAGCGGCTCGACGACCATCGGTGCCGGAGCAGGTGCTGGGGGAGGCGCGGCCGGCAAACGGAACCGCATTTTCGGCAACGGTTCTCCTTCAGGGCGGACGGTAGCCTCGCAGATCTTGAGGCAGCACAGTCGGACCTCCGGATCGACGTCCGGGTGGGTCAAGGTCGCCAAGAGCGCCGTGCGATAGTTCATCGAGCGGCCCGGCTTCTTGCGAAGACTCTTGAGGATGTTGGCGAGCTCGTCGCGCTCCTTCTTTGCGTCGCCCGCCGAATCGTTCGGATCTGGCGGTGCCAAGTCGTGCACAGCGGCGAGGACGGGGAGCGACTCGAGAACACTCTCGGCCAGGCGTCGCTGCACGAGGCGGGACGAATCTTCCCGCATCACGGCGAAGAGGTATCGCACAAGTGGCATGACATCTTGCAGCGGATTGAGGAGGAGGAGCGCATCGAAGGCGGCGAGTCGCACTGGGGGATAGTTGCCGTCGCGGGTGTAGTTGAACAGCGACAAACGATCCTCCGGGATCAGTGACGCAAGTGTGAGCTTGAGCTTGAACTGCACATATAGACGTCGGAGGTCAGCCCGCTCTCTGACCCATCGACATGGTGAATCGAAGTACGCACCTCGATGCCTGCGATTGTAACGACGTTGTGGTAGCTCGGTACAAGGCGGTCGGTACTCAGGTAGCGATCGACCTCTTGCACCGCGGGCGCCAGGTTTTCGTTCTCGTCGACCTCGTTGATCTGTGCGAGCTCGCCGAACGCATCTCGCGGGAGGACGTTGACAAGAGCATGTGACAGAGCGTTCATGACGGTGGCGATGTAGTGCGCATCCGAGTACTGGCGAGCACGGGAGGGAGGTCAATCCTCGCCGCCGCGAGAATGGTCATCTCTGCTGCTCACCTTGTTTCCTAGGTTGTCGTTGTAGGAGAGAAGGTCGACGAGAAACTGCTGCACGACTGGCGGGGTCTGCCCATGCTCGTCTCGGACCATCGAGATGGCGGTCACGAGGGTCTGGTCCGGGGAGGCGCGTCAGCGGCTAGGCTCGAGGAAAGGAGGCACAGATGTTGGGGCTCACCTTCTTCAGGAAGTAGAGCGTAAAGTCGCCAAAGTCATTCGTGCGCGGGATGCACCGGAAGCCGAACGGGTCGTGCGTCTCGACGTCCGGCTCGAAGCAAAACCAGGCCTGGAACAGCTTGAGGAGGTGGAACAAGCCGAGGTATTGTTGCTCGAGGGTTGCACACTGTGAGAGTGAGATGTCGATCAGCCCACGCCGTTGTCGGCGATAATTGACAGAAGATAGAAACGCACCGAGATGAGCGCCAACGCTGCCTCCATCCGGATCCGGACGAAATAGTTGGACACGAGAACCGTCTTGCACAGGTTGCTCGAGACGATCGGCGACGGCAAGCTCGAGAGAGCATGGATCGCCTGCGCGTCGTGATACCGCATGATCAATCACGAGGTCGTGCAACACGTCGGGGGCCCGGAAAAGGGGGGGAAGACAAAGAAACTCGGCACGTACGTCCAACTGCGCGACGACATCTCGATCTCGCTGGAGTTGAGAGATCCACATAAAGTCGGGCTGCGAGAACTTGACGACGCAGATCCAGTCGAGTTCGGCGTCAATGCGGATCCACTCGTACGTCGCCTGGCTCATGACGTTGTCATCCTCCTCGGTCCAATCGGCGACGCGCCACCGGTCGCGCTCCTTCTCGTCTTCCCACATGCCGAGACTAAACCCGACGTCCATCAAGCCGAGGTCCTCGAGCGCATCCGTGTCTCCGAGCGCGGCCGCGGTGGCGGCCGCCTGCCGAGCCTGGTACCGCTTCGTGTTTCGGCGGACTCGCTTGTACTTGGTGTTGAACGGGACCTCGTGTCGCTTGAACTGGTCCTGGATCGTCAACACGTGCTCGTACGGCGTCCCGTCCGCCTCGTGGATCCGAATCGTCATCTGACCCTCAAAGAGCGGAATCGGGCGCAGGTGACCCTGCGCTTCCCACGGGGCCTTTTGCGCCCAGACAGCGGCATAACACCGTTGGGTTACGTTCAGTTCGACGGCCATCCGTTTTCGATTGAAGTTTGCCGAGATCTCGAACGTCGGGCACCCGGACCCGTACACCCACTGGTCGAAAAAGGACCTGAGCGCTTCGGACGAGCCGCCGCACGCCTTGCGACAGGTGCGCATGAAAGACGTCGTCGAGAGTTGACTCGCGAGGCCGCCTCCGTCGCCCGAGATTGCGTCGAGGAAGACCTTGGGCAGGACCTTGTCGAGTCCGAGACTGGTGCCCGATTTGCGCAGGTGCTTGTCGAGGATGTTGAGCACGAGGGGCGCCTTGAGCGCGATGAACTGCATCTGGGCCGGTTCCGGGATCGTCAACCGCGCCGGGACGCAGATCGGTTCAAACTGGATGTCCTGCTCGACGCAGCGGTTCATGTCCTTTTTGAGGCGGAAGCGGTACTCGTTGTTGCCCCACAAGTGCTTGACAAACAAGCCCGTCATGTGCAACGCAATCCCGAGGACGAGCCAGCTGTCGGACGGAGTGCGCGGGATGAGCTGAACGCCCGACCACTGGACGGCGAGTGCGTGCGCGAGCATGTGTCGCGTCTCGTACGCTTGATCGATCACCGAAGGGGGGTGCAGGATGTCGGACGAGATCAGGGTCAAACCAGCCGAGTGGAAAGTCGGCGAACCGGACGCGAGCGAGTCGACAAACGCGACCGTGTAATCCGAGAACGGGTACGACGCAAACGTCGTCGCGTAAAACTCCATCGCCTGCCTCACAACCCCGATCGAGTACTCCATCTCGGCTTCCCGACCGGGCAAACACATGGCGTGAATCGTCGGTCCTTGATCCTGTCCCGCGCCCGTTCTGCCGCCGCCGCTGCCGTCGCCGTCGATCTCGTCGTTCTCGTCATCTTCTTCCTCGGCCGCCTCGAGTTCCTCCTCGGTCAACTCGTGCCCGTCCGGTCCTTTGCGAGCCGACTTGATCTGCGAGACGACAAACGGTCCGACGGCCCACGCGACTTGCTGTACGCTGACGGGACTGACTTGGACAAAGTGCCAAATGACGCGGTCGCTCCGATCGGGGTGGACGATCTGCTCGACCAGTTCTCCCGACGCGGCGACGCTGATCGGCCACTCGGCTTCGACTTCCTCTTCCTCTTCCTCGTCCGAGTCGGCATCCCCGTCCTCGTCCTTGTCTCGGTCGGCATCGTCCGCCGCGGCGTTGTGATCTTCGAGGGCGGCGCTCTGGCCGCGCAAGTTTCTTCGCTCGGAAGGTGCCGCGGCGAGTACGCGCGGGACGACGAACTCGAGGTCCCAGGAGCAACGGTCGCGCGGCGTGTCGGAGCAAGGGATCCAAGTCCGGGCGGCGATGTCGGACAGCGACGAGGTAAACACGTGAGGGAAACGCTGAATCGCGCCCAGTCCGAACTTCAGCTCCTCCTCTAGCAAGTGGGGGGGGGGGGGGGGGCAAAAGCAAACTCACCGAAGGGTTGGCGTCGTCCGGACCGACGACGACGATTCCGAGTCCGGGTTTCGTCACTTCGTACTCGACGGCGATAGTAAACGGTTCAAACTCGTCCAACCTGGTACCCTGCTCCGTGGCGGTGGCGGTGGCGGGAGTCCTCCCCGAATTTGCGCGGACGATGCACCCCTGCGGGATCGCGATCCCGAGTTCGCCCTCGTCGCCTTCGTGGTCTGCCCTCCAGATCTGTCGCTTCATCTCGGGGTAGGTGTGAATGTTTTCGGGTTGGGTCAGGGCGGGGAGGGCGGGCGGGAGGTGCGAGTAGGCGAGGGGGACGATGGTCGGGAGGCGGAGGGAGCAGCCGAGGATGGAGAGGGAGCGGGCGTGCAGCCAGACGGTGCGGAGGTCGCCCTCGGTGGGGACGATGGTCAATTCGGTGTAGCCCTGTCACGTGCGCGTGGTGTCAGCTCGGCGATTCTCTACCCTGTGGGAGAGTGGGACGCACATTGATCCTGCCGTTCAAGCCGACCGAGATCGACACCTTTTGGTTGGTGATGGCGAATCCCTTGCCCATCCTAGCGCCCTCCCTGGTCCGTCCAAAGCGCCGTCCCTGGTGACTGTCCTCGTCGTCGCTGTCGTGGCAGAGGCGGCGAATTGATCTCGGTGAAGCAGGAGTCGAGGGCGAGAAGAGGGAGAGCGGGCGAGCGGGCGGTGCAGCCCAGCAAATGGGATGCACGCAGGAGCTAGTCTAGAGCGTGTCCTGATCTGCAGCCCCGCGTCTCAGCTCGTGGAGCCGTGAGTGGGAATTTCGTGACCGCATCTCTCGAGGTTGCTCTCTGACTCGTCACTCGTTCCGTCCGCAGAATTTCGCCTGCTGCACCAGCTGCCGGGGCTAGAATGCTACAGAATGATGAATCACCGCTTACCCGCCCTTAAGCACTCCGGGTCCTGCTACAACGCCCTCTCCACCTCTCGCTCTTTGTACTTGTACTCTCTCTCTACCTCGCCAGTCGCGTCGCCAGTTCCGACGTGCTTCTGGCCCGCTTGGAACCCTGTCCCGAGGACAGCTCGCACACAGTTTGCCGGATGCGCCGCTAGGCGGGAGACGGCCTGTTCGATTCGTCCGTCTCTCTCGCTGCGCTCACAGACAGACAGGGCGGCTGCAGTCGTTCGATATCTCGCTGAGAAACTCTTCTTCTCGACACTGTGTACAGAGCCGCATGTCTACATTAAGGCCACCCGGCGCCGATTCATTTGCTGACCCGGTCCGAAGACTCCTCCTCGACTGCGAAATTGACATTCCCTCGGTCACGCGAAGCTTTCTTCCCTCCCGGACGAATCAGCCGACCCCGGCGACCCGCCGCTGCCCGCACACCGCACTCGTCAACACGACGATACTGTCGCCTTGTAGATTGCGAATCGCAGAGACTGACGGCCGCCCTCCGAGCGAGGGATGCCGCTGGGAGGCTATTACAGTACGGTACAAGAGTCGCAAAGGTACTTCGAGATGTGGACATGTGATCGTGTGCGATACGTACCAGTGCCGAGCCTCGAGAGAGTCGAGAACAATCAACATGCGAGAGAGTGATCGGTCCGGGACCGCAGTCTTGTGCCGCGCCGAGAGCTCAAGATTTTTCCCGCCGCCTTCGCCTTGCCCATTGCGCCGCCCCACCCAAACTCAAACTCTTGAGCTCTCCTGCATTACTGTCACCAGAGACCTCTTCCCGAATGGTCCAGATCAAACAAGGCTCAGTAGAGGTATGCACACCGCCTACCCTTGTCGTGGGACCGCCGTGGCGACCCGCGGACAGAGCCCCCGCTGACGTACCTTCAACCCCGACACCCGCCGCCGCTCTCTCGGCCCCTTCTCGCGCCTCTGGTGCGCGCTCGTGTGCAGCAGGTCGGTCCCGAACCGAAAGCCGGCGAGGGTCGGATCCGGCGCTCGTTCGTCTCGCCGGACCACCTCATCACCTCGCCCGATCCCGGAAAGGTCACCGTCCTCGCCCACATCCTCGACCACGCCAAAACCGAGTTTGCCGACGTGCAGGGGCTCGGATGGAGGGACGTCATCGACGTCGTAAAGGAGAACAAGGAGGTCACAAAGGTCCGTGGCGTTACCATCGGGAGCGGCAACAGAGACAGATTGCCCCAACCGCAGCGTTTCTGGACCGTGTCGTCTGCTTGGCCTGTTCCGCCGGACCCATAACTGACTCTACCGAAGACTCTGCACGCAAAAACAGAAAGTCGGCGGCAAGCAAGTGAAAGAGATGAAAGAGTGGTCGTACTTCCACCTCTCGGACTACAAGTGGTGGACCTACCGCGAGTTTGCGAGCTACGTCGAGCACGCCGCGAGCGCTCTCCGCCACTGCGGCGTCAACCCCGGTACCGTCTTCAACATCTACGCCTCGACGGGGAGGCACTGGCAGGTCATGGCCAACGGTCAGTCCCCACGGGCGCAGCACACGCACAGCGTTTTTTCCTTCGCAGAGAGCAATCAAGCTGATGCCCTAGCCTTCCCCTTGCCTTGACCATACACGATACAGCCTGCGCTCAGCAGTCGATCACGTTCGCGACCGCCTACGACTCGTTGGGCGAGGAAGGCCTCCGCCACTCGATCAACGAACCGGAAGCGTACGGCATCTTTACCCAAGCGTCCCTCCTCGGCACGCTCGGTACCGTCCTCGCCGAAACTCCTTCCATCAAACTGATCGTCTACGACGGTCGCGCCGAAGACGTCCCCGCTGGAGCTCTCGACCAACTCAAAGCCGTCCGCGGGGGCAGTGACGATCGCCAACTCCAGATCTACACGTTCGACGAGTTTGTCGAGTTGGGCAAGCAACACCCCGCCGAGAGGCAGTTGCCTCAATCGGACGACGTAGCGTGCATCATGTACACATCGGGCTCGACGGGAGCACCCAAGGGAGTTCAGATCACCAACGGCAACATTGTCGCGTGCATCGGCGCCGTGCAGAAATTGATCGGACACATCGTCTGCCGGGGAGAGACCTACATCGCTTACTTGGTGCGTGTGGCGTGCCTTTGCCGGGGGGGATGAGTCTCTGCCGCAACGGACGTCAACACCCGTCTCTGACCTCTCTTCTTCCTACCAGCCCCTCGCGCACATCATGGAGTTTGCGGTCGAGCTGTGCTTCATGTGGGTCGGTGCCCGTATGGGATTCGGAAACGGTGAGTGCGCGCACGTCCTTTGTCGATCGGTTCCCAGCGCTCTCGACCTGGTCCACGGACGCACAGACTCACCGAGAATCGTTCTTTTTGGGCTCCGTTCGCACTCGCAGTCAAGACCCTGACGGACGCCTCGGTCCGCAACTGCCTCGGTGACATCCGCGCCCTCCAGCCGACCATCATGGTCGGAGTCCCCGCCGTGTGGGAGACGATCCGGAAAGGGATCGTCGCCAAGGTCAAGGCGGCGGGCGCGGTCAAGTCGAAACTGTTTGACCTCGGCCTCGCGGCCAAGAAATACGGCGGGAGGGGATCCTTCCTCGGAAACGTGGCCGACAGTGTCGTTTTCAAGGCGGTCAAGGAGAACACGGGTGGCAAGTTGAAGTACGCGATGAGCGGCGGCGCACCCATCTCGAAAGAGACGCAAGAGTTCCTCTCGCTCGCGCTCGTCATGATCATCCAGGGCTGTGAGTTCATTGTCGGTGTTCTTGAATCTCTTTACCTTTCGCTGACTGGTTCTTCCTTTCTGCCTGCAGACGGCATGACCGAGTCAACTGCGTACGTTGGCACAGAATCCGTTCTACATGCAATTAATCTGAACTCTTGACTGACTGATTGCATGCATGTATGCGCGAACGAACAGAATGCTGTGCCTTTTGCCGCCCGAGATGCACCAGTACGGCGTGGTCGGCGTTCCCGTTCCGTCGTGCGAAGTCAAGCTGGTCGATGGTGCGTTGCAGTCTTCTTGTTTGGCTTGCTTCTTCGCGACTCGTGAGACTGGTCGTGGCACATGCATCGTTGTTGACAAGCGACGCTCCGCACAGTGGAAGAAGCGGGCTACAGATCGACCAACACGCCGCCGCAGGGCGAGATCTGGATCCGCGGACCGAGCGTCACCAAGGGGTACTGTGCGTTCTCTCTGGATTCTCGTCATACTTCTCGAACGAACAACTCTCTCCCTGACTCGACTGACTCCCCAACAGACAAGCGCGACGACCTGACCAAGGAAGCCTTCACGGAAGACGGCTGGTTCATGACGGGCGACATTGCGCAGTGGAACAAGGACGGCACGCTCTCGGTCATTGACCGCAAGAAGAATCTCGTCAAGCTCGCCGGAGGAGAGTACATCGCTCTCGAGCGTCTCGAGTTAGTTCTCCCTTTTCTTGTCGTTTCCTTGGCCGCTACAATCGGCTGACACAGGAGTTCGACCCCGGTACAGATCCCTGTACGGCTCGTGTGAATACGTCGCGCGCATCATGGTGCACGCCGACAGCTCGGCCAACAAGCCGATGGCTGTGAGTCGGTGCCGTTGTTCTTCCGCTTACCGCCCGCCGTAACCTGACTGACCTTGCGCGCAACCCGCCCGCCTCAGGTCATCTTCCCGCACGAAGCAAACCTGAAGCAGCTCGCTTCCTCGCTCGGCGTCTCGGGCGACCTGCACGATCTCTGCCAAAACGAACAGATCCAGGAAGCGGTCCTCAAGGCGCTCAACGCCGTCGGCAAGAAGTCGCACCTCAAGCCGCTCGAGACGCTGCAGACTATCGTCTTGACCGACACCGAGTGGACGCCGCAGAACGAGATGCTCACGGCTGCGCAGAAGCTCAACCGCAAGGTGATCCTGAAGAAGCACAAGAAGGAGATTGATGTGCGTCCCTCCTTCCACCTTGGAAATCTCACAGACTCTCTGACCTGGCTGCCCTATCCCCTCGTAGGCGGTCTACCCGTAATCCGCCTGTCTCGTCAGGCCTCAATGTTCATATCGTTCCCATCTATACCTCCAATCGTACTCTCTCCATCTCTTCGCCCACTAATGACTTCTCATCTCGCCGCTCACCTCTCAGCCTGTTTGCGCCGTCATTTGTATTCACTCGCGAGTCTCTTTCTCCCTCTCTCATAGCATTGTGATTCTACTCGTTGTTTCCTTTCACGTTCGCTTTTTGCATGGGTGGGGAGCTTTTCTGAGGACCGTTGGGAAGCCGATTTTACGGGAACAATCCGCGGAGGCATATGGAGACTTGACTCGAAGAACCGCCGCCGTCTCTCCTGCCCGCAAGACAGGGACGTAGTCGTGTTGACAGTTCAAGAAGACCCGGATGTCACAGCGCTGGTAGCCGGATCGCAGCCGAGGGGAAAAAAAAAGGTGCGAACTCCCGAGAAATGGAGTGCGGACCAAAAGATATTGCGTTCGCCGGGAATCGAACCCGGGGCTAGGCAACTCAGCAGAAGCTGGCAATGCCCAATTTTACCACTAAACCACAAACGCAGAGGAGCTGTGGAAGCACGGGCGCGTTTTGCCGTTTGATAAACAAAAACGCGTTTTTTCTCAGCGAATACGCCTCGGAGCCAGACTCCACCAGTCTTATACGGCGCAGAAAAGCCATCGTTACCAGCCGAGCCAACTCCGGATGTGATCAAGGCAGTCTCCGCAACGGGAGCTTAGCGAAAAGGTCGGGTGGCAACTTGTCTCGTCAAGCGGGTTCTCGCCGCGAATACAGTCCGGAGCTCGCAAACACCAGGCTCATACGACGCAGAAAAGCCATCGCTACCAGCCGAGCCAGCTCCGGACTCGATCCGAGCAGTCCTTGCATCGAGAGGTCAGCGGAAAGGACAGGGTGGCAAATCTCCTCACTGGGCACCGCTCTTGTCTCCGGAGGGCTCTAGGAACCCGTGTGAGGTCAGCAGGGGCTAGGTATACAGCTGAATGACACCGAGTCGGGAAAATCCGAGACGATAGAGAAGTTTAAGGGACTCCGCGGCAGACGGCTTGCCGTACTGCGCAAACTGTGGTGGTCGAGCGCCTTCGCCACTTACCCGAGGACAAGGCACTACCTGAGCGGATGAAGCAGCATATAGAGCGTGAACATGGCTGTAAGAGTTTGTGCCGTTTGGAGCGAAGGCGGCGACGCTACAGCGACCCAGTCAAGTGGCGGCGCCAGCTCGCGATCCCGAAGCCAAGGGCAAGCTAGCTGTATCAGGAGGGTCACATTGTTCACGGACGCCATCTTGCCCACATGACAACCCTAGACGTCGAGATCCGAGGCCGCATAGGGCTACGCCGGCAAGGCTTTGACAAGCCCCAGACCGTTGACGACCTTCTCATTCGGAGTAAGCTGGCGGTCTCAAGGCCGCAGCCAAGGGCGCAAAGCAGCTTCACGCCCCACCGCCATACCGAACGTGCTTCTTGCGTCCAAGGCCCGGCAGGGAGGGATTCAGAAGCGACCCGCGGAAAAAATACGCGCAATTGCTCTCTGACCAAAGTGCTCTCTGACCAAAATACTCGGGGCTGATTCACCTCCGCTCGCCGCGGTCGAGAGAAGCGACATCTGATCAGCGAGGTCTGTGCAGCTCGGAAGCCCGGGACTCGCGCCGCCGAGAAGCCGGCGGTCGGGTCCGTTGTTGGCGACAGCGACCGTCTCACAGGCTTTCACTTCTGCCCCCCC
>JAKEZK010000045.1:0-143744 GCA_021654155.1 Rhodotorula sp. CC01
GGTGCGTAGTGGGGGTGATAATGTCGTGATTGAGTTTAGTTGTGGGTAATGGAGTGTTTGGGTTTGTAGGGTGTACGCGCGGTCTCACCCCACCTCGGCAGGCTCCGGCACGTTCAAGTGCTCGACCCGCCAGAACGCTGCTGGAGACTAGAGAGGTCAAGAGCGAGTTCCGAGCTTACTTGAATGAGCGGTTGCGTTCAAGCGGTACTCCTCAAGTCGCAGGGAACTCAAAGCGCCGTCCTCGGGGTCTCCCGATGGTCTGCTGCGTTTTGTGCGCCGACGGACGAGATGCGACCGCAATCGAGCCGTGCAGCCAATGCAGGCCGGTGTGACAGACAAGTCGCGGCTGTCTGCTTTATTTCTGAGCTTGACTCGGGGATGGAACCGAAGTTTGAGAGCCTGAAAGAGGTTCATCTTTCGCTCAGTCCGAGGGTGCAAAGTCGGTCAACCTCCATTGCTACCATATGCAAAGCTGACACCTCGAGCTGCTCTTGAAAATGATCAGAAAGCACTTCCGAAGGCGCTTCAGGATTTCCTGCATTTCTTTGATTATCCTGCAGCCAGCTCCGATCGTCACGCTCATCTCAAGCCAGTTTTCACGAAAGAACTCGCCGGGATTCTCCGCCCGCAGCGTTCAAGCGCTACGCATAGGGTGGCACTCAGTGACCGTCTATCCCCGCTGGACTCCGCCCACGAGCATCGTCTGCACCGAACGGATCTTCGGCCAACCCTCGTTCGTACTCGAGCTCTTCTTGCCGCGCTTTGGCGAGCTTGTCTGCGAGTTCTGCATCACTCAGCATGCTGAGATGTGCTGCTGTGCCATGTGGCGATCCTGACGCGGCCGAGAGAGGATGCCCGAACGGCGACGACGGCTGGCGCGAGTGGCGCGCGGGAGAGGACACACGTTTGGCAGGCGATTGTGGCGGAACTACTTGGGCGCCACCGGAAGCGGTCGGTATGGCGGGCTTAGGAGCCGGAGGCACGGCCTGCGTAAGCTGAGTGTGCATCCAGGTCGGGAAACGGCATCGGGACTGCGAGCAAAAGGGGTCTCGAGGGCACACGTGCGCAAAGTGGCAAGCCGTGCCCTCCGGACACGAGTGTCCTGCTGCCAGTAACGGACAGGGCTGGCGTGACACCTCGTACCGCAGCGATTCTGTTACGTCCGGGTGCAGTCGGTATGCATGCGAGAAACAGCACGCTTCGTCGAGACAGCGCTTCCCGTCGAGATAAAAATCGAGGCAGAGTGGAGGGTTCTGTTGCCAGAGAGGCTGCAAAACAATTCGACTCGTCAGTCACAAAGCTCTCTTCAAGCCACACGGAGCTCCTCGCACCTTGTTGAAATTGAGCTGCGGCGTCGCCGACGCAGAATCACCAGCTTGCAGTGGATGACCACGGATCACGCCGGGCATGCGGACAAAGCGCACTCCGCATCGACGGATCTTCGGTGGAACATACTGACCTGTCATGGGTTCGATCAAGAGAATCTTGCCACTGGTCGCTCGGTCGGGCTCTCCTGGGGGCGGGCAAATCGATTCGAGGAACCGCAAGTCGAGCGCCCAGCGCCCGAGCAAGAGGCACTTGCAAGAGACCGCCCGTGCGAAAGCGATGGCATAAGCTTCGCGGAGGTGGACAAGTCGCGTGAGTGACTTGAGCAGATCAGCGGAAAAAAGGCGAAGGAACGCACCGCTTTGCCTCTGGCGGACAAGGTCGACGCTTCCGTCGAATACCAGAAGCGACAACAGTGGGTGTGCTTGACTGAGATTCTTGAGCTATGAAGCCAAGTGCGCAACGGTCAATTCCAGTTGCGGTATCGCTTTTCATACGATGGAAGAGAGCTCACAAAGGCATCAAAGTGGCGGACAGACTCGAAGAGGCCGCCGGCGATGCACCGTCGAATGAAGTGCTCGTTTGACCGCCTGTTTTGGCATCTTGTAAGTCACGACGAACACGTTCGGAAGCCTTTGAGCAGTGCTCACCAAAAGACAAAAATGAAGCAAGTCGAACTCGGTGCCACAGAATCGAGCCCGAGGGCTTCAGTCATGCTGCGACTGACGGCTTCAAACAGCGCGTTTGCTGGGTGCATGGAGTAGAGGATCCGTGGCGAGAACTGTGCTTGGCAGGGTCAGACCGCGCCAGAGCAGGATCCTTTCCGGTTCAAAACGTACGAAATCATCTTCGAGATCAAGGACGGCGACCTGGAGATCTGCAGCTGCCAGGACTCAGCATTCGAGTCCGGCTCGTAAGAACTAAGGTGATGTACCGCTCTGTGCCGCGAGGAGAGATCAGCAGGGTGTCGGAGCTGTGTCCGGGACGGGGAAATGCAGCCTACCTTATCCGCCGTTAAGGACTGCAATTCTGCCCTTGAGATTCGAAGTTCCGCTTCATCCTCTTTGCGTCCAGCCCTGACATCCTTTAAGTCTCGCTCGGTCGTCTCGAGCTTGTGTCGGAGATTGTTATTCTCACCGACGAGCTTGGCCAAGACGGCGTCTTGATCTGTCCGATTCCGCTCCTGAACGCGCAGCCATTCGGCATGGAGTGCATTGAGCTGAGAGTATTACGTCAGCATCCGTGGAGCATGGTGATCAGGTGCCTTTGATATGTACCTGCGGATCCGTCAGTTGCGCCGGCGCTGGTTCGGGAATTACCACGGGCGGCGTCCACCAGGACCAAAGCCAAGACATCCGCGGCACCAGAGAGCCCTGACTTGACTACTGCTGAGCCTCCGGGTCAGTGAGTGAAGACGTCGTGAGGACCGAAGCCACCGGCCAGCAACGTCAGCCAACATCCGCGGACCTGCCTCGGATAATACCGCATGCGGGGGCTGGAAGAATGAACGAGGGTTGCAGAGGATAGTGAGGTGATACAACAAGCATCTTGTGTTGGTTTACAGAAAGGTCGAAAAGGGAAGAGAAATCATTTGCTCGTCTCCTTGATCGAGTAGTAATGGCCGGCGAGTTCGACGAGCCAGTCCTGCTCGATGGCGGTGATCTCGCGCATGAAGCGCTTGGTTGTTTCGATCACCTCGTGGTAGATGACGTACGGCGAAGAAGGGGTCCGAGTGAAAAGGACCGAAGAAGGGTGCGCGTGCAGGACCTGCATGTGCGGAAGAAGATTTAGCACGCCATTCCCGCTGTGAGGTTTATGAGTCAATGCGACCCACGGTGCCCTCGCGAACCGAACGGTACGTCCCGTCTGGCTGAACGACCGCGGCATTGCGGAAGTAGCCGCTCGTGAGACACCTCCGGACTTCGGTGTGGTCCTCTCCGCACGAGACGAGCGGGATGTCGAACCGCTTGAGGTACTTGCTGAGCTGCGTCCGGATAGAGAGAGCTCGCGAGAGCGCCTTGAAGTTGAGACGGTGCTGCGGGGAGTCATACATGTCAGTCTTATCAGCCGTGTGCAGATTCAACCCTCGCTCCTCTCGAACCGCTTCTCACCGTATGGCACCATTTTGACGATTTACGACCGTCTGCATGGTCGAAACAACATCAGCAATGTGACTGATATATGACCCAGAACGCGGCAGGACCTACACTTGACAAAGGCGTTGTAGGCGTTCAAAGCCGTCAAATGGTCACCCTCTTCCACCGTAAACTTGCGCCGTTCCAGCTCGCCGCGGACCGAGTCCCCCTCGTCGAGGATAAAGACGTTCTGTGGGGAAGTAGTGTTATGGGTCAGCAAAATGAGCTCTCCGAGCTGTAATCCACTGCTGGGTGCGTGGCTCACCTGGACCGAAGTCATGGCTGCGATCGTCAAGATCTCGTCCGAGCAGCCAAACGTGTGCGAGTCGAGCAACTACAAACATTACAACAGGGTAGCATCAGCACGAGCCTTCAGCGGCTGAGTTCGGACTGAACCGTGGCACTCACGATCTTGGACATCATGGGGTCGATCGGCATCTCCGCCATTCGTACTCCGAGCGGCTTGGTCAACTTGCCTTCGTCATCGAGCGCTCCGAGACAGTACAAGAACTCGAGCGCGCGTTCGAGCATCATACTGCTTGGGCTCGTCATCCAGTCGAACCGGAGGACGTTCTGGATCCCGAGCGACTTGAGCTGCAGCACGAGGAGCGAGATGTCGGACCGGGTGATCTCGGGCGGAGTCGTCGGCAGCAGAGTCGCGAGCGCAGAAGGCGGGAACAGGCGGAAGCATTTCCCGGGCGAGGTGCGGCCGGCTCGACCTGCTCGTTGGGCCAAGGACGCGAGCGAGCACGCGGTCGTGACCAGTGCGTCCATGCCCGTCGCGGGATCGAAAGATCGCAGCTGTCGATACATGGCATCAGCGCTGAAACCTTTTGCTTTTCGCCTGAAGGGAACGCCAGGGAGTCTAGCACGCACCTTGACGAGGCCCGAGTCGACGACGTATTTCACGCCGTCGATCGTGACGGACGCTTCAGCCACGTTCGTGCTCACGATGACTTTGCGCGTGCGGGGTGGTGCCGGTTCAAAGACGGCGATCTGACTCTCTGTCGAGAGTCCCGAGTGGAGAGGCAACGCCTTGATGAGCGGCGCACCTTGCGGTAACCTGGTGACGCCGGGGAGAGGTCGGATCAGTTACCCGAACGGCAGTCGGATAGGAGGAGGGACGCACCGATGTTGATAGTCGGAGATGTGCTGCAAGCAGCGGTCGATGTCGTCGCGTCCAGTCAGGAAGACCAGGATGTCGCCCGGAGGTTGCTGCAAAGGCGGGAGGTTGTGAACACAACCTGCATTACGGCCAGGATGAACACGAACCGGACCAACCTTGAGATGGATGTCAAAGATGGTCTCGACTGCTTTGAGCACCACGTCGTTCGTCGGTTCCTCCAGATAGGCGATATCGACCGGGAAAGCCTTCCCTTCCAACCGAACCATGACCGCATCATCGAGCTTGACCTCATCTCGCTCCTTCTTGTCCCACCTCGACTTTTTGGACGGCGGGGGCAGCATGTCCTCGCCAGACTTGATACCCGAGGAAGGTACGGAAGAAGGAGGAGGCTGCGAGTTGAAAAAATCGACAAAATGTTGCGCTTCGATCGTGGCAGAGGAGATGACAACCCGCAGTTCCGGACGAACGCGTCGGATCCTGATAACGACAATGGTCAACAAGGCGGTCCAACTGGGAGAACGTCCGACTAACTTTTTGAGCACGCCGAGCAGCAAGTCGGTGTAGCAACTTCGCTCGTGCGCCTCGTCTACCATGACAACCGAGTACCTAAGATTTGCAGGCAAGTGTCAGTTTGTTCGATTATATGCGAGTTTCTCGACGTGCCTCCAGCTGACCTTGACAGCAGCGGGTCCAGAAGGATCTCACGGAAGAGCATGCCGTCCGTCAAGTAGAGGACTTTTGTATCGGGTGAACAGAGGGCCTCGAAGCGCACGCTGTACCCGACCTGTCGTGAGATTGCGAGAGTCAGCTCAGCGTGGGACTAGGCGCTCTCCTCCGACAACGTGAGCCTACCTCGTCTCCCAGGATGCAACCGACTTCCTCCGCTGTCCGCTGCGCAACCGAGATGACGGCGACCCTGCACAGCGAGACGATGCATGATTCAGCACTATGGCGTAGTACCGGTTGTGGAACAAAAAGACTCACCTCCTTGGCTGGGTGATTGCGATACACTTTCCCTCTTTCGCCCATCCCGCCTCGAGGAGGAATTGCGGTAGTTGCGTACTCTTGCCGGTTCCGGTTGGCGACTGCAGTACCACTACGGGATGTCGCTCGAGCAAATACAGCAACGCGTCACCTGCACGCACGAGAGGGCGTCATCAGCAAGCGAGTGGGTGGGACCCGACCGGACCCGCAGACTGACGTTGTTTCGCGATCGGGAGCCGGTTCCGCCTCTCGCTGATTGCGATCTGTTGTACTCTGCCGGTGACGGCTCCTGGGCCTCCTCCGCCGCTGTCCTGCCCTGCCGAGTCGGTATCGCGGTCGATAGATGAACCGGGAGCGATCGTGCCCGGTTTCCAGAACGCCATCCCGTTCTTTTGCGCGGGTTGGTTGGCCCGGTGCAGCCCCGTGCCTTGTCCGAAGCGAGTCCTTGAATAGCTTGCCCAGCTAGAGCAAGAGCACGAGTCGGATCTCGACAGAGTGGAGCCGAAAGCCTTCAGCGTCGAGTGAGCCGCTCTGGAGCTCTACACTCGACCGACTCGCTGCATTACGAGGATGCCCATACGAGCACCGAGAAGAGCTCTCACGCCAACGGCAGTCGGACGTCCTGCGAGTCCAGCCGCTCCGCCCTTGCTCCGAAGTGTTGCTCCCGTCCGAGCCAACTCGACTGCCGTACCGACTCGCGCTCGCAAGCCGAGAACCATCTTTTCAGGCATCCAGCCGACTGGCGTCCCGCATGTGCGTACCCTTTTTCCCTGGACCGGCAGAAAGAAAGACGAGGGAAGCTGACGACCCACACTGCCTCGACCAGATTGGAAACCACCTCGGCGCCCTCGCGCAATGGCAAAAGCTCGTCAAGGAGGCGGCGCAACAACCTGCAGACCAGCGAGACAAGCTCTTCTTCTCCGTCGTCGGCTTGCACGCCCTCACCGTCCCGCAGGTGAGCACAGCCGATGCCCTACTTTTCCACGGATGGCGCGTTTATTTCAACGACCCGACCCATGTCCCTGCAGGTTCCGGCACAACTACGACAGGAGCGTCGAGACATGTTTGCAGTGTTGATCGCGCTCGGGCTTGATGATCCGGCAGGCGGCGCGGTCGTGTTCCACCAGGACCAAGTGCCCGAACACGCCGAACTCGCTTGGTACCTCAACACGGTCACGCCCGTGAATCGCCTGATGCGCATGACCACATGGAAGGTGAGTGTGTCACTCGCGCGCTCTTTCGGTACCCCGGGACCGATCTGACCGACAGTTCGCGTCTGACCCAGTCGAAACTCGCCACGCTGCGGAATGCCAATTCCGAAGACGAAGTCGACGAGTCTATGCTCATGCTCGGCTTGATGGCATACCCGGTCTTGCAAGCTGCCGACATCCTGCTCTACAAGTAAGCTACCTGGGACATATGAGTTGTTGACCCTCAAGGGGGTCTTCGCTTGGAGCTGACTTCCACGAATCCGACGTGCCAGAACTACCCATGTTCCAGTCGGTCATGATCAATCACAACATCTGGAGCTATGCCGAGACTTGGCACAGGTGTTGAATCGGGCGTATCCAGGCCAAAAGCCGGGCGGCAAGGGCAAGGGAAAGGGCGTCTTCCGGATACCGGATGTCATGCTCAGTACGTTGTCGTGCTTCCGTCCATCCGAGTCTTCGCGAATGTTTCTCGACTCGTACACTGAACGGATTGACGCGCTCCCAGCCACCCACCCGCGGATCCAGTCGCTCCGGAACCCGCTCGCGAAAATGTCGAAGTCGGCCCCTCACCCCGCCTCGAAAATCTTCCTGACCGACTCGCCGTCCGAGATCCGCGCCAAGATCAAGTCGGCCGTGACCGACTCGACCGCCGGCGTGACCTGGGATCCCGACTCGCGTCCGGGAGTCGCCACCTTGTTGCAGATCCACGAGGGCTATTCGGGCGAGCCGGTCGACCAAGTCGCGCAGCGGTTCGCGGGCGCGAGCGGGATCGCGCAACTGAAGGAGGAATTGGCGGACGTGCTCAGTGAAGGGCTCAGGACGTTCCGGGACGAGTTTGCGCGGTTGAGGACCGAGGAGGCGTACCTGCGAGAGAAGGAGGAAAAGGGCGCAAGGCGGGCGAGGGAGGCTGCGCAGGCGACGATGAAGGACGTGCGCGCCGCAGTCGGTACCGATTAAATGTTGAGGTAGCTTAGATGTTCTGGTCCCTATGCAGGGTTTGCATGAATCAATTTTTTCATCGAGGGATCGGCAACCCGCGTGGGCCGACTCGCCGACTTGAAATTCTCATCTTTCTCCCCTCAAGTCCGCGTAGCCGAGAGCCGCACGAGCACCTTGGCAGTCATGAGTGGCTCTACATCTACCGCCAGTCCGAGCTGGTCTCCGCAGTCGTGGCGTCAGAAGCCGGTCGTCCAAGATGTCGTCTACCCGACTCCGTCGATGAGCAGCAGCAGCAGCAGCAACGCTGAGCAGGACTCGCAGCCTGATCCGGTCACGTACAAGCGCAAGCAGCAACTCGAAGACGTCGTCTTCAAGCTCGAGAAACTGCCGCCCATCGTCTCACCGACAGAGGTGAGGAGCCACACCTCCTCAAAGTGCACGTGAAGGATCTGCGAGACTGACTGATCTCGAACCCGGATCTCGGCCGCCGTACACAGATCGAACGGCTCAAGGCAAAGCTCGGGGATGTTGCGCAAGGGCGCGCATTCTTGCTGCAAGGCGGTGACTGCGCAGGTGCGCCTACATCGGATTCGGGAGCGATACATCCCCAGCAGCACAAAGCAGGCTGACCATCGGCTTGATGTATCTCCATTACCGCGCACAGAGTCGTTCGACTACTGCACGAGCGAAAAGATCGAACACCGCTTGTCCCTCTTGCTCTCGATGAGTCTGATCCTGATTTGGGGCATGAAGCTCCCCGTCGTCCGAATCGCCCGCATGGGAGGACAGTACGCCAAACCGAGGTCGAAGCAAACCGAGATCATCGACGGCAAAGAAGTCATGTCGTTCCGGTCAGTGACATCTTGGTGGTCTCCTGAGATCGGCGTCATGCTTTCGGAAATTGACACCGACGTGGGAACTGCACCAGCGGCGACAACGTGAACGGCATCGACCCTTCGGATCGCCTCCCGGACCCGGAACGTCTTTTCTCTGCCTACTTCCACTCTGCCGCAACCGTCAACCACGTCCGGTCGCTCCTCGCTTCTGGCTTTGCCTCCCTGCCGAGCGGATCCGGCCAAGTCCCATGGTCGCTTCCACTCTCTCACGTCCGGTCCGAGGAGCTCCTCAAGAGCTACGAGTCGATCGTGCAGCAGTTGTCCTCTGCGCTCGAATTCATGGAAGTCATCGGTGTCGAGCGAGGCAATTCGGCCGCGGCGGGCGCGCTCGAGAGTGCCGACATCTTTATGAGCCACGAGGTGAGCCTTTTGCGACCCCGCTTGTTGTGCCTCCCTCGTCGTCGTATTCGAGTCGCTGACTCGCTGACAATCTGTCGCGTCACAGGCGCTCATGCTCGAGTACGAGTCGGCCTTGACCCGCGAACTGCCGGTTCCCGCATTTGCCGCCGCTCGCCCGGGCGAGAAGGGCTTCTACTGCACCTCGGCCCACTTTGTCTGGATCGGCGACCGCACCCGTGCCCTCGACGGCGCACACGTCGAGTTCTTCCGAGGACTCCGGAATCCGGTCGGGATCAAGGTCGGACCGACCATGGACGCTGACGAGCTCGTCCGGTTGCTGGGCATCGTTGATCCGAACAAGGAGCCCGGGCGCGTGACTCTCATCAGTCGGTACGGCGCAGACAAGGTGCGAGCGCTTGCCTATATCTATAGAATTGGCTAAGAGACTGACTCTCCTACCCCTACCAAGGTGGACGAGAAACTTCCGGCGCACATCAAGGCGGTCCAGGCTTCGGGGCACCAGGGTGAGACCGGCACTTTTGCCCCTTGGACGTACCTTGACTGACAGCTGTCACCCCCTGCGGCAGTCGTCTTTGCCGCTGATCCGATGCACGGCAACACGAAGACCTCGGCCGCCCACGCCGGCGTCAAGACGCGCCACATGCACGACATTGTGTACGAGATCTCGGCCAACATGCGCATTCATGCGCAGATGGGGTCGCGCTTGGGTGGCGTGCACCTCGAATTGACGGGCGATATGACCAAGGACGGTCAGAGCGTGACCGAGTGCCTTGGAGGCAGTATGCAGCTCGAGGAGGAACACCTCGGGCTCCGCTTCGAATCGTTCTGCGACCGTGAGCCGACTCCCTCGTTCTCTTCCTTTGCACAGCTCGCTGACCTGCCTCTTGCCACAGCGCGACTCAACTTCGAGCAATCGCTCGGTACGTGACCATGCTGCAGCTGCTGAAAAGGACGGTGCTCTGACCCTCGTTTCTTCTGGGCAGACATCGCTTTCATGCTTTCGCAAGCCGCCAGCAAAGGACCGAACAACCTTCGCATCTTTGACGAGCTGGCGATCCCGCCCGGATCCCGCACTGCTTCACCGGCGCGGCCGCAGAAATGAAGTAGATCGCTTTTCCTCGCACGGGAGACCCTCGCAATGATACAATACTTGGAAACGAGAGATCGATGCATGCGAGCAGACAGATGAAAAGTTATATATGTACGCGGGCAATCTAGCGGTATGGTGGCAAGGATCGCAGAGCCGGCGGATGAGCGCCGCGGGACTTTTTGAACGGGACGACACGAAAGATGAAATCGGCGCCTGTTGGCAAGTGCGTTAAAAATGATATGAAGGGGGCTGTTGAGGGCCATGGCAAAGTCTAGCGGCGTCGCACGACTGGTCGCGGTGTTGGCAAAGCGCGGTGTTGCTGTTTGGGCGCCAGGAGAAAAGAATTCGAATCAGTCGCCTGCGGCAAACCCTTCCTTCCTCCCTCGCAACTCACAGAGTCGTCGAATGAGCAGCGTTCGCGGCCGCACGTAGGTCCGCGAGGGCAGAAGTGTCCAAAGATGCTGCAAGATGTGGCCGGACTTTAGTATGTTGCGTTCCGTCCGGGGGAAGGGCTCAATGCGCGGGGTCACGGTAACCGGAGCCCGCAATTCATGCTGACTCACCACTGGTCGCCGTCAGGGCAAACGTTACCGAACTTGATGGCGTTGCAGACGTGATGCTGTGAGCGCGAAAAAGCTCTTTTCAGCAAGAGAGGCGACGGGCGTGTAAAGAGCCAAGAACAAGAACGGACCTTTGCGCCTCGCCGCATCTCTTCGACTTGCTCGGCGGTCAGGTTGTAGCGATGCTCGTAGCGACAGCGCGGAACATCGCAGTGCCCGATAAGATAGAAAGCGTTGCAAGGCGGCGGCGTCTGTCGACTCATCGGCTTCGAAGGGTCGACGACGGGCAAATCCCCGGGAGGAATGGGTGTACGGGGTGAAAGTGTCTGACCGTGACGAAAGGGGCATGTTGATCAGCTCATGAGCGCTGTATGCGAGATTCCGTCGACCGCGCACTCACAGATGTCAAGTATTGTCGAGAAGGACTAGGAGGTTGCACGGCGATGGCCTCCTTCTCGAGTTCCGCCTTGCGGAGGAGTTCCGCCAGCCGCGAGACCTCCTCTTCCAGTGTCCTGCACCGTGCGCTCCATGCCTCGAGCGCGATCTCGTCTTGCCGGCGTTGCCTGATCAAGCGGTCGACGAGAGATTCGGTCGCATTCTTCAAACTCGACCACGAGTCTTCGTACTCGCAAGGCGGGCCGCCGACGCTCGAAAGGTCGGTCTCGTTGGTCTGTACGCTAAAGTCGGACGAGCGGCGAGAGTCGAGCCTTTCGCGGTCGTCGGAGGATGCGTTCGAAGACGGCGGCATGTTTTTTTTTGTGTGCGTTGAAAGCCCTCTCTGGTGCTGTCACGTGCCGTTGACGCCGAGTGCACCGGATCCGAGATTGCAGGACAGGCCGGGGTAAGGATATAGCACAAGGTTGGGAGATCGGCAGGGTGTAGAGAGTAGGCGAGAGAGGAGGGAAGGCGATGCTAGAGTCGTATCGTCTCTTTTGCCTTCGCGCAACCGCTTCGAGGCTGCCCAACCTTCTTTCCCTCGGCACTGCGACCGAGAGCTGGGTGGGCTCCACACTTGCCGACCCGGGAAATCGCGGGCGCACTCAATCGCGGCCAGGTCTGCGGAGCCGCACCTTGAGCCCAAAGTACCCGGGCCGGCGCACTCATCCTGCGAGCAGCTTGGCACGCCAAAATCCAGCAGACTTGCGACCTCCTCATCCTCCCTCCGCGCGCCCCCCCCCCTCCCCCCCGGCGGCCTCGATGCATGCACATTCATCAATGCTCTCTGCTGTCGCTGGCTCCAGCAGCGCGAACAAAGTCGGCTATACGGTCCACGTAGCTGTCGGGGAGGTGATGATTCTGTACGAAAGTCGAGGCGAGCTGTTGCACGTCGTCTGCGCGAAAGGGGAGAAAAGTTAGCGCAAAGTATCACGTGCAAATGGCAATTCCGATCCATACCGCCGTGGTTGTAGGCGAGCGGAATTGGAGGCGCGTCATCTCTGACATCGATCGCAAAGACATAGTCATAGTCGACGCCGTCGAGCTGCATCTTTTCGCGAGTCCCGCTTGTTTCCGGTGCGTCGTTAGCCGTAGCTTCGACCATCTCGCCGAGCTCATTCCAGCGACCCTGAGACCACTGTACGGAGCAGTCGATTAGGTCAGAGAGCCACAGTAGGCGATGGGAGGAGCCTGAGGGGCCAGACCTGCCTGATAGGCACGAGTCTTACTCCCGCGGCGCACGAGCTTGACTTCGTCCTCTTCCCCGTCTTGTTCGAGGATCTCCGTACCGTGCACGGCCGGTTCTTTTCTGCACGAGTCTCTTGAGGCTCTGCTCCGGTCAAGCGCGGTCAGCGATGGGCTTATGGAATGTGGCAGGTCGCGTCACAGAGACTTGCTTCCGGACGTCGAGGAGCTGGTCGTATTCGGCGACGACAGCTTCGTTCGCAGCCCGTTCCGGACTCCTGCTGAAAATCCACACGAGATTGTCCGAGCAGCCACAAGCGATGTCTCCGTTCGATAGTGCCGCCAGAGACCATACTAATGCGGCCGCCGCGGCAGGCAAGCGGGACGGCATCAGTTTGCGATCTCAGCGTCTTGCGCGCCCTGGCGTAGCTCAGACGAACCTGACAGCGCCGGCACTAGGAGCTTTTGATCGAGTTCGCCATCTTCCTCATTCCATATCTTGATGAGCCCGTCCTCGCCGGAACTGGCAAGACCTCCGCCGCTCGCAGACGGCAGCGCGACGAGCGAGTAGATGAAAGAATCGTGCGATCCCAGTGTTGTCACGCTATCACCGGTCTGATAATTCCAAATGATGATGTTGCTGCACGAGTCAGACGTGGTGAGCAAGGCGTTCATAATCGTTTCGTGTCGAGTCGACGCACCCGTCGTTCGACGCGGAGGCAAACAATGCGCATTCGGGGTCGTCCGGAAGCAGCTTGGCCAGAGATCGCACCGGGCCAGTGTGGCCTTTGAAGGTGAACCTGGTTCTGGCGTTCTCGAGATCAAACAGTCGGATGCGATAATCGGCACAGGCTGAACATGCGAAAAGTAAATCAGTTTTGCCTGCTCCGTCTAGAGCAAATAGTCTCTCTGCAGCTTCCACACCTGTGAGAAGTACGTTTGGGTCCTTCTGTATGAGGAGAACGTCCCAAACAGCCGCTCCGTGGTCGACGAGGACGCTCGTGCAGGTCCAGCCGTCTTCGCCGCCGACCCAGGACCATACGCGCGCGGTCATGTCCCAGCTCGCACTGGCGATCTGTTCCCCATCTTCAGAGGCGTCGAGGGCACAAACGTTGTGCGCGTGACCGAGCAGAGTGTACCTCGGGGTGGAAGCGCAGGTGGGGCTCGAGAGGTCGAAGACCTGGATGAGCGAGTCGGCACCCGCTGTAGCGAGGCAGTCTGCCCGGGCCCAGTGGATGAGCCTCCATTGCTGTGTGCTAGTCCGCTCCAGGCACCTCGGTGGACCAGACTCACCTATTCCAGAGTCTTTCAGGTACACGAACCTCGCTGCGTTGACGTATCCTTCGTGGCCTTCGCGCCACTCGCAGGCCTGTCGCCAGTCACGCGAGCCCTCCGGAATCTCCGTCGTCTCCCACAAGCGGGCCGAGCCGTCCCTCGAGGTCGAAGCGAGTCGTGAAGTCGACTTGTATGAGTGATGATCTGCGGTGACGCAACGAACGTCGTCGGTATGTCCTCGCAGCAGTGCCGACAGCTTGTAGGGCGCTGGACGGTGCTGTGAATGGCGCGAGCTGATCTCCGCGCGCACGCTCGAGCTAGTCGTCATGCCTCGAACAAAGTTGGAGAAAGAAGGAAGGCCGGAAATCACGTGTTTGGTTGAGGAGGAATTGCGGAGTTACATGGGCATAAACACGAGAGGTGTATCAGTCTACAGGGGAAGAAAGTCTACACATTTGCGTATGGACTACATCAAAGTTTGGCGGGAAACAGGTCCGAGTACTGCAACGACTCCCGGAGTCAGTTCGGTGTCCAGACTCGACTCGAGACCGTAAGGCGTACTTACCTCTGCGATGGGGTGCGCGTGCGGCGCTTTTTCGAGCTGCTTCTTCCATTCAGCGCGGTCGCCAATAAGCTGGTAGCCTTCGGGAACCGGCAGGTCGCGCAACATGGCGACCTCCTTGTTGACCATCTCGACCTCGGCATCGCCCTTGCCGTGCTTGCGGAGGAACTGCTCCGCGAACGCCTGCGCCTGCTCGACGGTCGGTCGACTGGCCGCAAACGCGCCGAGCTGCTCAGCATCGACGGGCAGTTGGAGGTGGGCGAGAACCGGGCCGAGAGTGGCGCACTGCTCGGGGGACAGGCGTTGCGAGTCGAGGTGGATCGAAAGGCGGCGGATCGGGTGCTCGGGCGAGTCAAAGAAGTACGTCTCGAAGAACTCGATCATCTCGGACTTTTGCAGCTTCTTGACGAGCTCAGCGTCGCGGAAGCGCTGCTCAAAGTCGTACCATCCCGAGTGAATGGCCAACCACAGCGAGCTGGATCTGTACGCGTTGGGGGCACAAATCAGCGCGGCGAACAAAGCTGGATAGAGTGAGACCAGAGAAACGCACTCTTGCCACATGTTCTTGTGGTCTTCGAGCTTGCGGCTCACGACGGCGGCCTTGTACTTTTCAAACTCCACGTCGGTCATCTCGGCCAGCTTTGTGCGGAACTCGTCCCAGAATGCGTTGACTCGCGACTCGACGTAAGGCGCATCTCGTTCCGACTGCACGATGACACGGAGGCCCATGAACGAGATCGACTTGCGAGCGCCGGAGGACACCTGTGGGGCGAACATCTTCCGTCAGCGGCGCGTAGGCTGGAAGACAGCCGGGATGTGCGACTTACGATGTACCCCAACTGCTGCTTCGTCCGCAGCTCGTCGAACAACGGGTCGCTGACCATGGTGCTGAACAGGCTAAGCTTGGCGCGGAGGAGGTCGTCGTAGATATCGCCGACGTAGGTAAATTGCTCGATCGCCGAGTTCGAGTTCTCTGGGTTTGCGACCGGGCGACGAGCAAGCCACTTGCCTGTTTTTCCCACCATTGCATCGTCAGCTCAAAAAACCTGGGGTAATGTACAGGCGCGCGAACGCACCCTCGGGCGTGATGAGCGCCTGGCGACTCTTGAGCTCCTCTTCGGTGAGCGGCTCCGGCTTGAACGTGTCTTCAACGTCCTGCGCCAGCGAAAGAGCCTCGTGCTTGAGCATGTTGCCGTGGACGAGCGACTCGATGTGCATACGAGACAGAAGCTGCTGAGCGTGAGCCTGGAGACTCGCGGGCGTGACCTCTGCACGCGAGTAAGGATGGTGATCAGCACCTTTCCATCGCGAGTTGTCGTCAAGGGACGCCACGCACCATCAAGAGCGGCGAGCTTCTCCTCGACAGTGTGGGCGAGGGCTTGCGTCAAGTATGCGCCGTCGTAACCGACGTGAGAGTAGGGTTGCTCGAGGCGGAAGTTCTGGTAAGAGCGCTTGAGCTGCGGACAGAGACGGTGCCAATCGTTGAGTCATCGGCTTCGAATGAAGAAAGCGGAGTACGAGTCCGCGCACCTGGTCATGGACGAGATGGAATCGCTTCTCGTCGACTTGGTAATCGCGCATCCGCGAAGTGATGACATTGACGAGAACGCCGAGCTTGTCGTTGTAACCGTCGAGGCTGAGGAGGATCCCGTCGGCCTGCTGATCGAACGAGAAACTCATGCCGGCGAGTTCGGCATCATATGCATATTCTTGGAGCGAGTCGCGCACGAGCTCGGTAAAGAGACGGGTCTGAATAGAAGAGAGGGCGGTGGCGTCGATGACGGGCCTGTAGGCGAAGTGGACTCGCATCAGCGTCTCGGCGTGGAGCGAACCACGCGTTGCACGCCGACTCACGACCGAAAGAGGAAGAAGACGCCGGCGCGAGGGATCCACCACCGATCATCCTTCTTGTGCCACACTCGCGAGATCGGGCTGTTGCGCAAGTTGAGAGGTCTCCGAGCCGGCTGCAGGAACACACACTAAGTGAATCACTGCACCCTCTGAAAGAGCGGAGTCGAGCGGGCGTACCTCGGCGACCTCGGTCTTATTCTTGATTTCGAGATCCTGAGGGACCAACTCGTTCGGCTTCGGGAGGTGAAGCTCCGGATATCCTTCTGACAATTGACCAGACTGTATGACAGATAAAACACGCAGCTCGAGTCAGCTCGACGAAACGGAGCTTTTGGTTTCTGCGCATTGTTCTGCGCGACGAGACTCAGTGCAGACTGACCTGCAAGATCTTGTCGGCCATGCGTTCAATAGTATATTCCGTGCCGTACCACTCCTCGCGGAGGCCGTAGGTCCTGCCTCCGACCTCGTTCTGCGTCGCCAAGAAGATGCGGCAATTCTCGGGCCGCATCGACTCGAGCATCTCGATCGTCTTGGCCGGGTACCACTGGGTGCAGACCCACGGCGCCGAGAGGACCTTGTCGCGCGGGTAGGGTTTCGAGAGCGTCATCGAGAGGCGCGAGACTGTCGAAGAAGGAGGGGATTGCTCCTTGAACCGGAACGCGAGGTGCGAGAGTTGAGCGACCTCGAGGAAGGCCCATTCGGCGGGAGGGTTCTCGCGGAGGAGGGCGATGTAGGCAAAGATGGCGGCCGAGACGTCCTCGTAGTGTACTGAGCGCGGGAGTCAGCTTTTGATCAGCGAGCGCAGACATGATGGCGGGTGAGGGCGGCGGTACTCACCGAGCCCCTCTTGGGTCAAGTCGACCTGGATCTTGAAAAATTCAAAACCGGCGGCTCCGTTACCCGCACCGGCGCTCATCCCGTTCGCCCAACCTTTCTCCTTCAGGTAGCTGAGCACGCTCCCGGCGCCCTCGTGCCCGATCAAGTGACTGATGAACGACCCCGGCTTGGACGCGTACAATTCCGACTCGTCCGGGAACGGGAACGTCAACTCGAGAATCCGCGCGTCCTTGACTGATTTGACGAACACGGTCCGGCCGAGCTCGTCCGAGGTGAGTGGCGAACCGGGGAACTCGGGCGGCGTGATGTGGCGGTTCGGGACCGCAGCGAATTGGGATACGACCATTGCCGTCGTCGCGTCGAGCGAGTCTGCCGCAGAAAGGTTCTCGGGTCAGACGTGAGTGCGTACCAGCAAGGGATTAGGGTACCGCCCACGCACCTTTGCTGATCACGGCCAACTTGCACGTGTTGGCCGAGTAGTACTTCTCGGACCACTCGATCAACCTCTGCCGGACATCGATCCCCTTCGCCTGAGGCTCGTCCCACAGCGTGACCCTGTTACCAGTCCCGAACCTCCAGAACGCGTGCTTGCGCGAACTCGTGCTCTTGTCGAGCTGGAAGAAGCGCCACATGTCGCTCTGGAGGTTTTTCGAATTCTCCGAGTGGACGGCGTTCGCTTCGCGTTCGGTGCACGACGCGTCAAAGAGGGGCGCGATGAAGAATTGGGCGAAGCGGTCAAGGGCGGGCTCGAGGTGTTCGGGCGCGATGTCGAAAAAGTAGTTGGTCTGGTCCATCCCGGTAAAAGCGTTCGACATGCCGGAATGCTGCGTCAGGAATTCGGTGTAGTCGTTCTCGGCCGGGTACTGCAAGCGTGTCTCGATGTGTCAGAGCCTGATCTCGCTTCCGAAGAAAGACCTTTGAGCCGAGGCCCCCCCGCACCTTTTCGGTGCCCATGAACATGAGATGTTCGCAAAAGTGCGCCAGGCCGGGGAGGTCCTCTGGGTCGCTGAGGTGTCCGACTTTGACGTCCATGGCGGCGGCGGCCTTGTCAGTTTTCGGGTCCGAGACGATCATGGCCTCGAGGCCGTTCTCGAGCATGATGAGCCTGTACGCGCGGTCGTCGTTCGGACTCTGCTCTACACTCTTGGTGTAGATGGCATACGGAGGCAGACCATCCTTGGCGGGTACGGGCTGCCACGCGTCCTCTGGGAGATGGTCGAGGGCCGAACCGGGGCTGGTGACAAAGGCGTACGGCGCATCGGGTTTGTAGTTGGGGTCGGTGATGGTCATGATCGAGTCGCTGAGGTGTCGTTTGTGCAGGTGGTGCCTCGGCAGGACTGGTGGGAGTTGGGCTACGGTCGGGCGGTGTAGGCTGGTGCTTGCGAGCGAACGGCTGGACGCAGCGGCGACGGCAGCGGCTGGTAGCCGGCCGTGAGAGATGGAGGAAGACAGCCTGAAGGACGAGATTGCGCGCCGGACTGGCACGCGCAGCATTCGGCGGGGAATTCGAACAATAGAGCGAGAACCGGACAAAGGGTCTCGAGTCTGCAGCCAGCGAGAGGAGCAAGTCGATCTCTCACTCTCCTTTTCTCGAGTCCAGCTCACAGAGTGCAATGCTACGTTTATTCGAGTATCCTGACACTCCAGCAAGCCTCTCGTCGCTGGGTGCAGACGTGATGACCGCGAGATCGAGTCGCCACTGCCCCGATTTCACGCGGCTGCTGCCTCCACTTTGCGGCGACTTGAGCCAGCATAGAGCACCTCACGGTCCGCACTCTGCCGCGCGTGAGATCCGCCAAGGTGGACGCCGATCACCACTGCCCAGCTTGCTTCTCTGCTCTACCACCCGAACTCATCTTCGTCGTCCTTGCGCATGCAGTCTCGGGGCCGTCCCCTCTGCGCACTCTCGCCGCGTTCGCTCGCATAGACAAGCTCTGCGCTGCGATCGCACAACGTCTGCTCTACGAGAGACCGGCTCTCACCTCTCTTGCCAGTCTCGAAGGCTTCTTGCGGATCGTCGAGGATGCCCACAGCAACTCGAGCGGCGGGCAACTCGCGCTCGCCGTCAGACGACTCAAAATCGAAGGCAAGGTGTTTGCCAGCCGCGGATTCGGACACGGAGTGCAGCGAGCCCTTCGGGCCTGCACGCGCGTCGAGCGACTCGAGGTGGTCGGAATCGACGACCTCAGGCCAAAGCAGTTTGTCGGCCAAGGTAGTGCGTCGCCCCCGCCCCCCTCTCGCTCGCCGACGAGTCCGTGAAATACTGACCTCGCATATTCGCGATCTGGCAGCCCTCACCCACCTGATCTTGCTCAACTCGTCCTTCCGACCTCATTCCCATACCGCTCCCGCCACTCTCGCTCCGTTCCTCGCCAATCTCACTCATCTCACCATGGCCAACGTCGGACTCCCGCACCCGTCGTCGCATTTGACCGACATGCTCCGCTGCTGTGCTCCGACGCTCAGGTACCTCGCGATCTCGAGCCTGAGAGATATCGACGCCGGCGAATTTCGGAGAGCGTTCGAGGTCCTGATCGAGCGGGGGACCGCACTCGAGACGCTCGTCGTCGGGTTCTTGACCGAGCAGCAGGTCTCGGCGCTACAGACTGCTACCTCCGCTCGGACGAGCGGAAGCAATTCGTCGTTCAACGCCGCCGCCGCCGCCACCTCCGAGGAAGAGGGCCGCCCTCTCCTCTCGCGCTTGCCAGTCCTCGCGAACCTTACATTCACTCTCCCCCTCCCAACTCTACCTCTCCTCCTTGCACTCCCACCTTCCCTCCGCAAGCTCACGATCCGACCGCCGTATGCTCGCCCTTCCGGAACCTCGGTCCGCGAACACTCGCGCTCGTCCCTCCTCTCGGTCCTCTCCCGAACTGGTTCCACCACCGCCTCGAACGCGACGACCGGTCGAGTCACTCCAACTACACCGTCGAGGTCTACTCTCGAAGGAGCTGATGGGGGCGGGATCCGGCGCATGAGCGTGACGCTTGAACAACTCGAGGAGGAAGAGGCCGCCGTGGTGGCGGTCGAGGAAGCGCTCTCGCAAGGAGCGGGGCATGGACTAGAAGAGATCAGGTGGGATTGCAAGGCGCTGCGGAGCGCGAGGGGGAGGATTGAGCTGGCGTTGGAGAAGCGGAAGGAACGACGGACAGTGGGGCAGAATGCAACATCCCATTGGTGAGGACAGCGAGGGCAGTGCGTCTCCATACGGTTGCGTGCGAGCTTTGCAGAATCGAGTCGTTCTCTTCTAGGGCGTGCCTCTTCCGTCAAGAATCTGCGGTGAACAGAGGTCTGGGTTGCATACCGCCCGCCGTGCTTTGCTAAGCCACTGTGGTCTCCTCCACCTCCTCGTTGTACTTCCACAACCCATACGTTTTCGGCCGCGGCTGCCACAACCTGATGGTCCCGTCCTCGCTCCCACTCGCAAACATCTCGCCATCCGGACTGAACTCGACGCAGTGGACCGGACCGTGATGACCTTTCCCGACCTGGAGTTCGGCACCGGTCTCGGCCGAGTGGATGCGGACCCACTCGTCGGTGGTGCTGCCGGTGACAAAGATGGAGCGCGAAACGGGATCGAGCGAGACGGAGGAAGGCGGGTAGGTAAGAGTGTGAGAGAGGAACGGTTGTCGGCTGTTCGAGCACATGTAGGAAACGAGGTATGGTCAGTCATAGAGAGACGCGCGGGAGTATACAAAATCAGGACAGAAGGGGGCTCGTACGTACATTTCGAACGAGACAAACATGACCTCCTTGCCCGCGGTTAGGGCGAGCGAGTCCCCATCGTGCGATTTTTCCATGCTCGCTATCGGCTGATCTCGCAATGAGAGCTCGTGCGTCATTTTGAGCGTTCGAAGGTCCCACCATCTGTTCGGTCATATCTGGTCCGTCAGTGATTTCCGACTTAGTGTGAGATAAAGAAGCAAAAAGAAAGGGGTCACGCGAACTGACCGGACGACACGGTCCTCGCCCATCGAGACGCAGCTCTGCCTCTTCTCGTCCAATAAGACCTTTTTGATCGTCCCGTCGTGCGCCGTCTTTTCCCTCGCGCTCCCCCTCCGGAACTCGTACACGCCCCCTTCCGAGGTACTCGCGTCCGAACCGTCCGTCGGCGCCTGCGCCAAGTCCCATAGTCGGAGTCGTTTCTCGTGGCCGCCTGTGACGACGCGTAGTGATGTTGATGGGGCGGAAGGCGAGGAGGAGGAGGAGAGTGGCGATTCGGAGATGTCGGCTGTTCGGACGATGTGGGCGTGCGGAAGGGTGACGAGGCAAGCTCCGCTGCTCGTATCCCATACTTTACTGCGGGGGTCTCAGCTCAGTTCGAACGTCCGGCCCTTCTTGTGGGGTAGAACGGGAACGGAGGGTGAATCGGTGGACGCACGCTGAAAAGTCTGCGCTAGCCGTGACGGCGTGCGCGCCGTTGCGGCTCAACCGGGCGTTCCAGACTGCGCCCTTGTGTCCCCTTTCGCCAGTAAAAGTTCCTTGCCAATCTCCGAGCCTGTTCCGGGCATGGGACGTCAGAGTCCCTACCGAGTCGACGGGACGGAAAAGGGAGGAAGGCGCACCAGTCTCGGAGCACTGCGTGATTGCAACAGCTTATTAGCACGCGTATTACCGCTGTATGTAAGGTAGACGGGCACTGACTTGGTTTGCCATCCTTGCAGGCCGAGATGAGGAGGTAGTTTGGTTCGTCCGGTTGAGTCGGCGCGAGGAGCGGGCTGAAGTGGAGCGACGGGATCGGCCGCGTGTGCCTGTGAGCCGGTTCCGAGGTGAGCCGATAGGACTACGAGCTAATCGGGCGCACGGACTCGCCCTGCGCAGACGAGCGGCGTCGACTGTAGCGAGAATTGCAATGATGACGGAGGCAGCGAATGTCCGGAATCAGCGGCCGAGTGCGGCAGAGCAAATCAGAGGGCGGCGCACCTTTATCGGAGTGCTGGTCGGCGTCTCGGCCATGGCTCTCCTCCGATCCCTGCGGTATAGCGAGCGAGGTGGTCAAAGGTCAGACCGATCGACGCTTGCTCTCCCCACTCGACTCACTCGCCCGCTCCTCTTCTCGCAGAGCTACGGTCAGGAGTGCAGGGCTCTCGACGTAGACCGGTGCTGGAGAACGTGTCCAGCACTGCTGTTGCTCGTCCGAGTCGCTCCAAGCCCAGACGAGGCCTGCGTCTTTCGTTCATTAAACTTCTGCTCTCTCGGCTCGCCGCATCGGACCTCCACGCGCGCAAGGAGCAACAGCCGGCAGTGAGATCGCTATAGTACTCTAGAGGCCAGCTATCGACATAGACAGAGACGGCGCAGAGTGGTCCGAGGGGATACATCGCCTCTCGTCTCGGGCCGAGAGCGACCCGCCACATCCGCGTACTTGGTCCCCCCTGCCACCGCGGTATAGCCCAGCATGACGGTCAGTGATCGTGCTACTGTCCGAGAGGAGGAGGCGATCGCTGACCTCCGCCTCTCCCGGTTCACATCCTCGATAGACCGTCGCCGACCGAACGTATAGCACCACCTTCTCGGGCCTCAAATCGACCGCCATCACCGCCGGAGCCTTCATCGCCGGGGGAGTAGTCCTCAAGGAAGTCTTGCAGCGCATGCGCCGTTACCCGGACGAGGACCGCGCGCGGAAAAAGGAGGGCAGGAAGGACCTGCCGGACCGAGGCGTCGAGAGTTGGGCCATGGGCTACGTCTACCGTGCGCGGAGCTACGTCCTCGGTCCCAAGACACCCGACTACTCGCCGACCCCGCTCCTCTGGATGTGGGAAGCCTTCCTCCGCAAAGAGTCGTACTTTGAGATCCACGCCGGCGCCGACGCGACCGTCTACATCCGATTCCTCCGCGGCACCTTTTTCTGGATGACGTTCCTCCTCATCATCGTCTTTCCCATCTTGACCGGGATCAACTACGTCTATGCGGCGTCCAACTTTGATTTCAATAGCATCGACCGCGCTTCGCTCACTGCCCTCGTCCAGGGAACGCGCGGCCTCAACCTGCTCCCGATCCACGTGACCATGGTCTGGTTGGTCACCTTCTCGTGGCTCCTCACCCTCTTCTGGATCGGCCGAGGCGTTCTCCGAGTCCGAAGGAACGAACTCCGCCGGCTCTTGCGCGACGACGCCGAGCGCGCGCGCCTCAGCCCCGACTCGCCCGTTCGCGAGGACTTCTCGCCCGAGTTGGACCTGAGCATCCCACCGACAGATCTCGGTTGGCGGTACCGTACGGTGCTCGTGCGTAACATCCCGGTCGAACTGCGGAGTGAAGCCGCCCTGAAGCAGTACTTCGACGAGCGGTTCTCGACGGCGACGGCGAGTGAGCCGCCATCGGGGGCGCTCGCTATCACCTACCCGCCCACTTCGACCGACATCAAGATACCGCCGCGCTCATCCGAGAGCTCGAGCGTCACAGAAACGGGAATCGAACCGGGGTCGGAGGAGCCGCTCGTCGCTGAGATTGTCCTCGTACGCCGCCAGACCGAGCTGAACGAGCTCTGGTTCGTCAAGTACGCCGCCGTCCTGCATGACCTCGAGACGGCTCACGTCCTTCTCGCTCGTAACGTCATGGATTGGGTCCGCGAGCGGGTCGAGCGAGAGGAGAGCGCTAGGACGGGCGTCGTCAAGCAGTCGCCTTGGGAGTGGTTCAGGACGAAAAGTCAGCGAGTTGTCGGCCGTCGGGAGCAGCACGATGTCGAGAAGGACGCGCGGGCCGGCGATGCTCTCCTCCTCGAGACGCTGCGGCCGTTCTTGGCGCTCCCGTCGACGGAGGATCCGTTACCCGAGACTATCTGGGACGCCCTCGAACGACTGCGACAAGCGGACCCGGCAATCCTGGACCGTTTCCAGCCGCAGCAACGACTTCGGCACTTCCGATCGGCGACCGTCCCCACGATCGACTACCATCTCACCAAGCACAACCTCCTCTTCTCCCTGATCGAGGACCAACGCGCCCGAGCCGACGAGATCGAACCCGCCTCGACCGCGTTCGTCACGTTCTCGCGCGCGTCGGACGCTCGACGCGCACGGGCCGACTTGGGATGGACTCGCTTCCGTCGTCTCCGGCGCGGCAAGGTGTTTGAACTGCGCGCCAAGATGGCACCCGAGAACCGCGACTTGCACTGGCAGCGAATCGTGTTGGTGTCCCTCTCGTCCGACATTCTGCGCCAGACGCTGCTGAACGGAATCATCTGGGCCTTGACCATCATCTGGGTCATCCCGATCAGTCTCCTGATCGGTCTCCTGTCGCTGCAATCGTTGCAGGAGCGTTTGCCCTCGCTCGCTCGTTGGCTCGAGGATCACGAGGTGGCGCGCTCGCTCTTCACCGGACTGCTGCCGACAGGAATCATCTCGCTTTTGAACATGTACACGCCCACCTGTATCGGGATCGCCAAGCGTAAGGGTCTCACCTTGATCACCGAGTCAAAATGGTCCGCCGAGACCCAGGTGCGAGACTTTGGCACATCCCTGCTGCATTCGTTTCGACGACTGACACAACAGGATTCACACACAGTCCGCCTACTGGAAATTCATGGTCGTGAACCTCCTTGTCATCTTTTGCGTCGGCATCACCGCCTTTTCCGCCATTCTGAACGCCTTCAACTCGCCCGTCTCGATTCTGCAAGTCGTCGCAGCCGCGTTCCCGAAAGGCGCGACCTTCTTCGTCTCCTACGTCTTGCTTCAAGTCGGCGTCCAATGCGGTATCGAGCTGTCCTTGCTCGGAATTAGCTGGATCAACCACGCTTCGATCCGGAAATACGTCGCCCCTCGGAAGCGCGCGAGCGAAGGCGTGCCGCGCTTCTTCGGCTACCAATCGTGGGTGCCCAATCACCTGTTCATGATCAGCATTGTCCTCGTCTTCGCCATCTTGTGAGTCTCCCTCGTTCCAGCAGCTCAGAGACTACGAAGTTCCTGACCGGCGGATTGCACACAGGAACCCGATCGTCATCGCATTCGCATTCCTCTACTTCGGCATCTCCCTTATCGTCTTCAAACAGCAGTTCGCGCACGTCTACTACCGCCGCAACTTCGAGTCCGGCGGCCGTCAAGTCTTTCGCCGAATCTTCCGATACTCGCTCGACATCGCCGTCCTCTCGCAGGTCGTCTCGGTCGGCTTCTTCTGGACTCTCAAGCGCTTCGGCTATGGTGGCGCATGTATACCTCTCGTGAGTCTTTTCCCTCAGTCCACGTGAAAAGCACAGTCTGAGCAGGTTTCGCCACAGATTCCGATTACCGTATTTTGCAAACTCATCGGCACCCGCTGGTTCGACCACCTCCTGGACGAGCTCGACGAGGCCAAGATCGACTTGATCTGCGGCGAAAACGACCCGGCCGTCGCCCTGAGTACGCCACTCGATCCGCTTGAGGAGGAAGGAGAGCACAAGACGACTTGGGCCGGTGCGACGCGATCGCTCAAGACTTTTGCAACGGTCACGCTGCCAGCGCTCGTCAAGCGTCCGGCGGCGCAGCTGCCGCGAGTCGGGAAGCAGGTCCGTCTGGCGACTCACTGGCACAAAGGCCGGCCGTTCCGACCGAAGGCGGTCCGGCACCGATCGTCCCACTACCGCAAGCAGCCAGCTTCGGACAACGACAACCGCCCGATGCTCGAGCAGGTCAGGTCGGGTACCCTGGACCAGCAGGAGACCGCCGAGTCACCGCACGTCGACAGCTCGCCCGAGATGCAGGAGGTGACGACTCTGGGCGAGAGCGATACAGCGCAGCAACCCACGCCGGCTCAAATCGCTTCCGCGAAGGACTATTTGTCGGACAAGGATTTCGCCGCCGAGAAGCGAGCCGACGACTCCGGACGGCTCGTCACGCCTCATCCTCCAGTCCTCCGCGACGACCGACCCGTGTCGCACTTGCGATATCGCAACCCGGCGTTCCACGCTCCGCTCCTGCGCTCGCTTTGGCTCCCGAGAGATCCGCTTCGAGCCGTCGACCTGGGCGATACGGTCGATTTGCACGTTGCGTTTGTCTCGAGCGCTGGCGGGCGCGGCATTATTGGATCTTGGGAGGAGATTGAGCATTTGAGCGGTGAATCGGGAGACGACCGCAAGACCGGACCGACCGACGATTCACTCGCGACCAACACGAGCTCCGCCACGCACGACGTCGGAGGGTCGCTCTCCGCTCCAAGTCTCCGCCGACGCCGTTCCTCCCAAAGCCATCAAAATGATGACGACGGCCTGGAGCATGCCGCGCTGCCTCCACCTGTCCTTGTTATCGACTCCAGTCTGCCTCTCGGTACCGGAGCTGGCGCAGGTGCCGCGACATCGGTACCTCTGCCTGCTTCGCCTGGGACACCTCTCGCGACTGTCCGACCGCCGTCTTTGCAAGTCTTTTCCGCCGAGGAGGGCCACGCTCCGATGAATGGCTCGCCTTCGACTGCACCTCTCGCTTCGCCCGCGCGGTCAACACATTCGACCACCATGAGTCGCATACTCTCGGGTGCAAGCTCCGCTCATCCGGCCACCTCACCGACCCGTGCCCGTGCTCGTACTCGTACGAGCCGGTCCGGCTCACTCGCGACCGTCCGGAGTAACAAGACCTCGCTGCGGGCCCGCCGCGAGTCGTCCGCGCCGATTCCCGAGATCGGCGAAGGAGAAGAAGGCGACCCGATCTCGAGCACCGAAGCGATGCGGAACGAACTCCTCGAGGAAGAGCGGCGCTCGCACTTGATACATGCGCAGAAAGACGAGTTGCGCAAGCAGAAGGAGCGCGAGGAAGCGGACGCTCGCGCCGGTGAGGGCAAGGGCGGCTTGTGGCGGAAGGTGCTCCTGTGGCACGATGAAGGGGTTCTCGGTGACGATACCTAGACCTGTGACTCTGTACTATCTCCATGTTCATACCTGCAGCATCATGTCCATACCGCCCTCTCGTTCGCTGTAGTTCACCGTAATCCAGCATGCTTGTGTACCGATCTCTCTTTGCCTCGAATCATAAGGCGGCTTTCGATGCCAGCCGACGAAAGCTCTTGCCGCCCGCTCCTCCTCAATCTTGCCCTCGCCGTGCACTGAGTAGTCCTAACCCTGCAATTACGAAGACCGGTCAAGGGGACGTTTCAGCCCGTCGAGCGACGAAAGGCAGGGTGTGGCGCAAAGTTCTCCTCCGAACTCTTGCTGGACTCTGGCAAGATGGAGCGCCTGGTGACTATAGCTAGACCTCGTAATCCAGATGCATATTTGCAGCTGCACGCCCCTATTCCCTCCTCATTCGCCGCAGTCCATTGCTAATTCAGTACGCATTGATGCCCGCCTGAGCGTGCCGTCAGCGCCTTTCGCTTTGAGCTGGGATCCTCATCAGACTGTAGACCTGGATAGGCATACGCCGATTTTCGTCCTGCCGTAATGCGACTTGTGTAAAGAGCGCAAACCGTTAAAGGCTGCTGCCATTATTTCGCGAAGTGGAAGCGAAGCTCGAGGCGGAGCGAATCAACTCACGCCTGTCGATTCGATTTGAGAGCCAGCCAGCGGTGTACCGTTCCATAAGGTTAGCTATCAGGCTGTTAGTTCAGGGCACAATCATGTCGCGACCCGATTTAGACGCCCAGGATCGGTTTCGGTCGGCAACGTTTTTCACCGTAGCAGAACTACTCAGAGACGCTACCGTCCTGGTCAAGATCCCAACGTCTCTGTGGAAGACGTTGTTTACTCGTCGGCCTCGCCCTCACCCTCGAACGAGAGGTTGAAGAACTTGAGCGAGTACTCGTTCTTGCCTGTGAAAGAGAGTCGAAAAAAAGGAACCGGGCGTCAGCCGGGTTTCTCGAGCACCGGGCGACAGGAATGAAAGGGGATGGGTAGGACTGACCGGTGGCGACAACACGGAGCCACTCGCGCATCCTGCAGAGAGCGAAAGGGGGACCGTACATGAGCGAGATGTGCGCAAAAACAGGGAAACGCGAGGATACGGATGCGGGAACTGACTGGTTGCGCTTGAGGAAGCGCTTGGTCAAGTACTTGAGGTAGCGCTTGCTGAACGGGATGCTGGAGGTGACCGAGAGCTTGCCCGAGCCTATAGGGTCTCAAAAATCGAAGAATGAGGGCAATCGGACGAGTTTTGGACGAACGGCGACGTGGCGAGCGGCGAAGGGGTCAGCGCGCGTTCCCATTACGCTCATAGGACAATAGAGCTCTGTATCTCTGTATAGAGTTGCTCGGCGAGCAAATCTGACAAGAGATGGCCGAGAAAAACGAGGTTGAGTGTGGAGGTAAGAACTGACCCTCGCGCTGGAGCTTGACGTCGTCGCCGAGCTGGCCAGTCTTGCCCTGGACCTTGATGTGGTCAACAAGGAACTTCTCGTACGCGGCAGCGTCGAACTGTAGGCGGAAAACCGATGTCAGCGGGGCTGCGGGCGCACGCGGAAAGAAAGGGGGGACCCTAGGGGACGACGAAGGACTGACGATCTTGTCGTTGGCCGGGCCCGAGTAGTCGATGACGAACTTCTGGGGGGCGACCTTGGCGACACCCTTCTTCTTGGTCTGTCATTGGGAGATGGGCGAGGTCGCGGCCGCGATGGAGCGAGCACAGGGCACGACACCGACGTCGGAGTGACCGGGCAGGAGGGGGCAGGGAGGTGGGAGAGTGGGACAGGGGGGTTAAGATCTCTTTTCTCGCCTACTGAGACGCCTTTAGGGTGGCCATTCAGCAAAGCGAGGTGCGAGGACTGACTGCGACGACAGAGGGGGCCATGGCTGTGATTTGGGCGGGGACGCGCGCGGGGATGGCAGAGTCAGCGGGTGGTGAACGGATTGGCCCGGAACAGACAGCAGTCGCGGTACACACCTATCGAGTGGACACGAACGAGCAAGGGTCGGTGACGAGGAGACAACCAGTTGAGCTGCGGCACTTTGGGGGGAAGGACGAGTCGTCGCGCGGAAGCAACTGCGAACGAGCTCGTCCTCGTCGTCGCGCTGCTCTCGCCTCGCCTCGCCTGCTCGACTCTAGACGTGCTTGTGACTGGCTGTGCTGTGCTGCGCTCGTACGAGTGACTCGATCCCCTCTGTCTCCTTTGGTCTGCCCCGATAGAACCGTGCTCCCCTAGCCCAAACTCGGGTTCCTTCCCCTCTCTCCTCCCAACCCGCCTCAACCCAAGCGGGAAGATCATCCACCTACCATGTCGGTTGCTCAGACTAGCGGAGAGTGAGTACATCGCTGGCTATGCTGCCTCGCCGCGTTGGCCCCCGCTGACACGCGCGCGCGCTCCTGCAGCTTCGCCATCAAGCCCGAGTCGACTACTCCTCAACTCGACACCAAGGACTGGCCTCTCCTCCTCAAAAACTATGACAAGCTTCTCGTTCGCAGTCAGTGTTCAGCTCGTACCAGACGTCAAGCATTCCGGCCACTGACTCCCTTGACCCCCGCGCAGGCGCTCACTTTACTCCCATCCCGGCCGGCGCCTCGCCGTTGAAGCGTGACCTCAAGTCTTACATCAAACTCGGCGTCATCAACCTCGACAAGCCCTCGAACCCGTCGTCGCACGAAGTCGTCGCCTGGATCCGTCGCATCCTCCGCTGCGAAAAGACCGGCCACTCGGGAACTCTCGACCCCAAAGTCACCGGGTGCCTTACCGTCTGCATCGACCGCGCCACCCGCTTGGTCAAGTCGCAGCAGGGTGCCGGAAAGGAATACGTCTGCGTCCTCCGACTCCACGGCGCCCTCGAATCCGAGAAGCAACTCGGCCGCGCGATCGAGACCCTCACCGGTGCCCTGTTCCAGCGCCCGCCCCTCATCTCGGCCGTCAAGCGTCAACTCCGCATCCGCACCATCTACGACTGCAAACTGATCGAGTTTGACAACGACCGCCATCTCGGCGTCTTCTGGGTCTCGTGCGAAGCCGGAACCTACATCCGAACCCTCTGCGTCCACCTCGGCTTGCTCCTCGGCGTCGGCGGCCACATGCAGGAACTGCGCCGCGTCCGCTCGGGTGCCATGAGCGAGGCCGACGACATTGTCACGATGCACGACGTCCTCGACGCCCAGTGGGTTTACGACAACACCCGCGACGAGCAGTACCTCCGCCGCGTCATCCGCCCCCTCGAGTCGCTCCTCACCGGCTACAAGCGCATCGTCGTCAAGGACTCGGCCGTCAACGCCATCTGCTACGGTGCCAAGCTCATGATCCCCGGTCTCCTCCGCTACGGTGCGTTTCCGCTTCGTCCTGTTCTTCGTTTTCGACGAAAACTGACCTTTTTCCTCTCCTTCTTCCTCCGCCGCCCGCTCGCAGAGGCCGACATTGAGCTCAACGAAGAGGTCGTCCTCATGACTACCAAGGGCGAAGCCATCGCTATCGGTATCGCGCAAATGTCCACGGTCGAGCTCTCGACCTGCGACCACGGCGTCGTCGCCAAGATCAAGCGTTGCATCATGGACCGAGACACCTACCCGCGGAAATGGGGCATGGGTCCACTTGCGCAGAAAAAGAAGGCGAGGGAAAAGGCTCATGGGGCGCGTATGTACTACTCCGGCGACGGTTCCATCACGTCCGACAAGCCGACAGAGCAAGCTCCACCCCTCCTTCTACCCACCGCCCCTCTTTCCTCTTCCCTTCTACCCTCTCCCCTCCCTATCGCCCACCCCCCCTCCGCCGCCGAAAATACCTCAGCTACGAACCAGTCGAGCGAACCGAGTACCAAGCGCAAACGCTCTCGCAACGAGGACGAAGGTCCGGTCGAGGTAAGCAGGCCACCCCACCGCGGCGCGACCCTCAGCTGACCAGCTTCTGCCAACAGAAAGCTGCCCGTCGCCAGGCCAAAGCTCAGAAGCGGGCACAGAAGGCAGCCGCTGCCGAAGCGCAAACCACCGTCATGTAGCCAAGCTTTGTCTTCTCCGTCGATATATCGTCACAGGCTTGCTTTCTCCACCGCTTTCGTGCTGTTGTCATTAATCCTTTTTTTCACCTCCTATTCGAGAGCCACACGCCGGATGTGTGCCAGCTGCAGCGACCTCTCGTACACGTCTCCGTTCGAAATGGCGGCGCGTGCACCCTGCTCGACTCATGACGCAACAGGAGGCGTGTGCGCGCTTCTTCGCGCGTCCCGGAACGTGACGGGTTCTGCTCCTACTATTTCCCCTACACTGCTGCTTATGGGCGTCCCACAGCTGTGGAACACAGTCGATCGCGCTTGCGCGGTAGAGCGTCTCACCGACTCGTTCCCTCGCGGCTCGAGGGTGGCAATCGATGGCAACGTGCGTCGCATTCTTAACGGCGTCGTTGTCACTGTCGCTGACGCCCCACTACAGCTCTGGCTATGCCAAATGTCACCGACAGTCTCGGTCCAGTGGCTTCTCGGCGCTCCGACAGTTGAGTCAGCTGACAATCGCACAGCACTGCGTCAACCTCGCTTGCCTCGACCTCCACCACTTTAGCCTCTCGCTGACCATTCCTTTTCCTTAGGCACTTGCTCGCGTTTGATCGTCGCTTGCGCAACTACCAGAGTCACGGCATCGAACCGGTCGTTGTCTTTGACGGTCCGCACTCTCCTGCGAAATCCGCCACTGCTGCCTCTCGCGCTTCTCGTGCAGCCCAGATGCGCGCACAGGGCTTCGAACATCTCAACAGACTCGACTACGAAGCCGCGAGTTCGGCCTTTCGACAGGCCGCACCCTACTTTGCTCGTACTCATGCGACTGAAGCCGCCCAGGCAAGTTTTCTCGGTGCCAGTTGTATGGAGCAAGGTGTTGACCGTCCCTCCGCAGTGGTTGGTCAGCAAAGGATGGAATGTCGGTGTCCTTTCCGGTAACTACTGGCCGCAACACCGCTGACCTGATAAACACAGGTCATTCTCGCTCCCGGCGAGGCCGACCTCCAGCTGCTCGCCCTTCACACATCCGGTTATGTCCAAGCGATCGTCACGGAGGACTCCGACCTCGTTCTCCTCGGTGCCGACGTTATCGTTCGTGGTGCGCAGTCCGACACGCACGCGAACATCTACCGCCGCTCCAAGCTAGTCGACACCGCCATCGGCGCTGCACAGGATCTCGATCTCCTGTTGATCCTCATGATGGTCAAAAGCGACTGGGGAGCGCCGTTCGGCATCGTCACTATCGGCCGCGCCATACAACAAGCGCCAAAGTACGGTTCGCTGGCAGAGGCGCGTTTTTCTGCAATTTATCCGCTCCGTCCCTTTCTGGTCTCCTGCGGCCACGCACTCTAACTCCCCTCGCTATTCGCAGCTGCTCGATGCTGCTGAGCGCGTCGGCGCCGGGCGCGAGGCCGAGGAAAAGTATCTCGCGATCTGCGCTACTTTGGTGTGGGACCCGCAGCGTCTTATCGTGCACCACTCATTCTGGGGTTTCAGACAGTGCTTCCCGCTACCCACCTCGAAACCTTCCCAGTGGCCGTCAGCTCATCCGTTCTCCCTACCACCATGCTTTTGCCCTGACTGCTCTGACAACCTCCGTTCTTCCCCTTGCAGGTCGCTCCCCGACCCGCTCAAAGCTGCCAATCACATCCACCCTCGTGCAACTGACCGAGTCGGCGACCCGTACACCTGTGCAGAGTTGTGCGGTTCGGTGAGCTCCGTCCTATCGCTGAGCTGCTTCCCGGCAACGTGCACTGACGACTCCCGCAGTTCTACTACATGGCCTTCGAATGTGGCCGCAATGGGCACGGTCACGCCATCAACTGGTATCGCAGTATGTCCCGTGGGTGTCAGCATGATCTCCGATCGCGGCCCTCCGCTCACGAGACTGCCCTCCTAGCCGCGAAGCGCTTTGAAGTCGAGTCTGCCGCACGCATCGTCGACGACGATCTTTTCGCCGAGCTTGCGGTGTGTACCATACCCTACAGTTCTCTCGATCTACGCTCATCATGCTGTTCACAGTTCCAACACAAGACTGCCACTGCCGTACAAGACATTCTCGCAGTCGGTAGGTTCACCTGCTCTCGCGGCTCTGCGTACAATTTCTCCCGCCGGTAGCATGTCAGAAACACATGCGCTCCCGTAGATAAGATTGCCTGTTGGTCATGTACGCTGCTGCGCCCCTTCCTTCGTACCACCTGCGGGAGCGCGACGCCGGAAGAGTGCTCCTGTCTTTTCTCCATGCATCGTTGCACCTGATCCTAGCTTTGGCCATAACGCGCATGCTCTTTGGAACTGGAACGAGTCACGCCTCCTCCATTTCCCATCACCCTGGGACCGACAAGCGCTAACAGCAGCTGTTCGGCAGCCGGTGGTATAAAGGCGAGCAGAGCGAGACGACATGGCGAGGACGTCTCGCTCTTGCGATTGACGGTGTCCGACAACTCAGACGGTCCCGGATACACAGTCGTCCACGCCCTTCGAGGCGAGTTGAACTTGTCAGCCCAGGGACTTCGACCCCTGGAGCGCTGCGTTGACGACCGCGAGCTCTGCGTCGACAACCTCACGCACGAGCTCCTCAACCCGCTCTACGCTCCTGTTATCGACGGGGTCATGGTCAGGTTGTGTAGCTCCTTCCGCTGCCGTTTCAACCACCAGCACGCGCACACGACGACGCGCATCCTCGGCAAGATCGGCGGTAGGAATCGCAAGGTATTTGGGCCGCCGAAACTCGAGTGGAAGCGGGTTGGGCTGAAGCACTTCTCAGCATCAAATTCGAGGGCAAAGCCGCGGCGACTCGAATCGCTCCGATTGTCCACGTCGCGCTCAAGATCTTCGGCCGCGGAGACGTTGACTACCACCGGGCCGCTTGCCAATTCCTCAAGTACTCGGTGGCGGTCTTATTGCGGGAGGTGCGACTATTACTTCTGCTCCGCGTTCAAGGCGAAGGCTTTCGGCTGACCGCTTTCTCTGTTCGCCGAAACAGCTGCCGGCGAGCCGAATGACATCTTCGGCCGGATCCTGTAGGTTCCCTTCGACGCGACGCGCGTCGACGATGTCCAGGAAGAGGCCAACAAATACACCCTCGATCTTGCCCGGCGCATCTTCTCCCTCGAGCTCGGCAAACCTCCCCCCGAGAGTCCGATGCATCCCAGGCAGGCGCTTCCGCTCTCGGCCATCTCCATCGACGGCGCCATCGAAAACATCTACACGGTCGAATCGCTCGACTTGTCTGCGGCGGCGACTCAGAAGGTCGTCGAGGCGCTGCTCGAATGCGGCGAGGCTCCGTCGAACACCGGGATAATGACCGATGCGCTCCAGAGAAGGACCCTCACGAAGCCGTTGACCGAGGTCCTCGCCCTCCGTCCGGAAAAGGCAACTTTGTTCTTCTTTGGTCGACTCGGCAAGGAACGCTCAGTGTCAATCTTCCCGGTCACAGTCATTACGAGGGTGCCGTTGCATGCAACGCGTTGGGAAAGCTACGAACTGGAGATGAGGATGATGAGGAGGTGGAGTACATGATTTTCAAGAGACAGCGATGTGGGTAGTGATTCGAACAAAGCGCGGAATGAGCCAATCAATAAGCCCAAAGGAACTCGGGAAAAGCAGGATCTACCACGGGCAGACATGGGTGGGTAAGAGGTGGTGAATCTCGAAGATATGCAACCGGAAATGAACTCCCCGCTAGATCCCGAAGTTTTGGGCGGCGAGTCGGGCGTACGCCTCCGAGTCCATCTTTGAGCGGCTACCAGAGGCAGTAGGGGCGGAGGCGGCTGCGGCACCGAGCTGGAGCGCACCGCGCTTGGTCGGCGACGGGAGATACTCTCCGTCCGAGCTGGAAGGCACGGAGGAGAGGGGGCTGCTCCCGGTCGAGTCCGGAAGGACGGGTCCCGGCTGAGGAATCTGGAGGGTGAGGCGACTGCGCGTGTTCCGAGCGGGTGTTGGACTCTCTCCGCGGGGAGTCTGCGCTTCACGCTTCTTGCCGCGCGTGTCTCGCGTGTCGTGCCTCGCTGCAGGCCGAACGACGTCGTCCTTCTCACGCCTCTGAGGGAGCCACTTGGTGATGAAGTACTTGGTCTTCCACTGAGCGCTCGGACCCTTGCGGGGGCAGATGGTGAGCTCCGGAACCTCGCTCTCGAGGAAGGCGACCGCGGTGTCGAAGTTGATCTGCTTCTGGACCTTGTCCGCGACGTCCTCGAAGTACCCTCGCAAGTAGAGTTCCTCGCGCAACAGATCGGCGTAGACGAGATCGACCTTGTTGTTGTCCAGATCGACGACGTTTTCTCTCTTGAACTTGGAGGGCCACTCGCGGAGCCAGTTCTGCCCAAGTCGCTGTTGGTCCTCCGCGGTAGTCGCGATCGGTCGCGCGCGGTTGATCGAATCGTTGACGAGCTCCGCGTACTCGGCGTTGGTGAGCAAGGAACGCTTCGGATCCGAACGGATGGCGGCCGCCTTGAGCTGGTAAGTGGGCAGCGCCAAGAGAGGCGGGGTCGGGACTGCGAAAGAGGTCGGGTTCGCGGGAGTCGACGGTTCAGCGATGCCGTGAGGAGGGAGCGGCAGAGCATAGGAGGCATCTGCGTCGCGTTGTGGACCAGATAGTGAGCATTGGAGGCTTCCCCGAGACTGGAAAGCAGAAGCCGCTCGCACCTTGTCCGTGTTCGGTGAGGTGCCTCTGCTGCAGATATTGAACCTGACCGCGCAAGTGGTTGACTTGCTCGCGCAGGTGCCGAACTTCGGCTTCTAGCGCGGACGCGTGCTTGACCGCTTGAATCGAAGCGTCGAAATCCAGTCCAGATGGCGTGATCTGCGGAAACGCCACGCCGATTGGACCCGTGCTGCGAGCGTCCGAGCCGTCGTACTGGCTCGCGATAAAAGCTCTAGCGCCGAGGCCGACAGTTTCGTCTTGTTTGGGACCGAGATTGGGCTGGACCATACCGGAAGGGTTGAGGCGAGGGTGCTGCGAGATCGACTGCGTATCCGGCGCGAGCAGCGATGGCGGAGCGACGTCGCGCGGGACGAACCCGGACCAAACGTCGCCAGGCGTAAATCCGGACGATTCGGTCGACGTGAGGCGCGGGTCGACGGCGAACGCCCCGTCAGGAAGACCCGACGCGGCACTCGACCCCTCACCTCCGGACCAGGCTGGTCCCTCTCCCGGTCCGATCGCCGACGAGTTAGTCTGGGCCGGCCCTCCGGGGGCGAGAAAGCGAGTCGCCGAGACCCCGACGTCCGCAACGTTTCCCGCCTGCGGATCGTTGCCATCGTCTGGTCCGCCCCGGACCTGCCCAACGTCGTCAACGCCGTGGCTGAACTGGTTGCACAACACCGACGACATATGGGTGAGCGGTGGGTGTGAGGTCGCGTCGAAGGGTCGGGATGTCGATGAAGGTGACAAGTGGCCACCGTTCGGAACAGCCCACAACTCGCCGCCGAAGTGACCATACGCGGCGCCGTTGTTCATTTTCTCGGGATGACGGGCTCCGGCGCGCTCCGGCTGTGGTCCGGCTGTAGTGACAAGATGGGAGAAAGAGCGAGTCAATGCGAGTCAGATGCAGAAGACCAGCCCGCTCGTCAAATCCCCTCCGGGTTTTTCCTCTGTTTTTTCTCGCTTGCCGTTTGCCCATGTCTAGCGCGCTTCCGACGAAGCTTACATACTATCTAGCACCGCGCGCTGGCGGGCTGAGGCAGTCTTGAATGATCGGGCGGCAGGTCGGTGTTCTTCGGCGAGAAGTTCACGAGTCGGGTCGTGGAGCTGCAGGCACCGAGTCCGGACCTCCTTGAAGAGCTCCACGTCACCGCCGGTAAAGAGCTCGTGACTGCGCGTGTCGTCAGTTGAAGTCAGCGTCCGTTGACCGCGGTAAGCTGAGAAAGCTTTCTCGAAACAGAGCAAGACTCACTGAGCGTGCAAAACCCGCATAAAGACGGCGATCGTCGCCGCATTCGAAGCGAGTGTCGTCGGCTCGGGATGGTTGTCGACTTCCCGCCGTCTCAGCTCGTGCTGGACCTTGTCGCCCGACACACTCGAGCGCAGTGCGCACGAGCTGCGACCGGTGTGCCCGGAACTGGCACGCGAGCCGGTATTCGAGGTTCGAATACTCGCGTCGGCTCGCGAGCGCCGCCAAGTCGAGCCCGAGGACGAACGGACGGAGTTTGAGGACTTGGTCGACGGCCTTAAGGTCCTGCGCGATGTCGACGATGCGAGTCGCGTTCATCTCCGACTAGGCGTAGAAATCGCGTATGGCGGAGGAAGCCGAGTTGATGCGCCGGGTGGCCGGTCAAGAACGTCGAGAGCAAGCGGGCGACGAGCTCCGAGTGGATCGCGTTCCAAGGCTTCTGCTCACGAGCAGTGCATCGTCGTCAGTTCCAAGAGTCCGAAATACCGGTCACGAAAGAAAGAATGGGGACGGTGAAGAAACGCACCTCGACCTGCGTCAAGACCAGCTCAGGTTTCGCCTTGCAACCCCTATCCAACAACTCGTGCACGCGCGCCGCCACTTCTCCATTCGCACCCCCTTGGATCCCTTCCCCGCCGAGGTTGACGAGCGTCTTGATCGATTCGAACGCGTGCCACGGCATGTTCTGCACTGAACGCGCCAACGCCTTGATCGCCGGTCCAGAGTGGGCGGCATCTTCGAGCGAGGCGACGTGGCGGACGCTCGCAATGTTCGAGAGGATGGAAGGCGGGGATGCTGATCTCGTCGAGGAGGAGGAGGAGGAGTCCACGCCGGGGGGGGGGGGGGTCCAGCTGGCGCGGAGGACGAAGCGAGGTACACGAGTCGGTCGATGAGGGAGAACTGCAAGGCCGGATTGACCCGCGGAGTCCAGAGTCCCGAGACGGCGCTCGTCCCGCCCGGGTTCGAGACCAATCCAGGAGGGGAAACGACCGGGTTCGCGTGCGGGTCTTCGGCCGTCGGTTGAGGCGACGGCGAGTTTTGCAGGATCGCGGCAAACGCGCGCAAGCTGCAATGGTGTTCCGGCAACGACGCGGCTCGGAGCGGCGAGTCGTATCCACGGACGACGTCGCCCCACCTCAGGGAAGGCTGCAACCCGCGCACGGCGCGAACCCAACTCGCGACGTCGATCCCACCGCCACCGCCACCACCGCGACCGGCTTCTCCTTCGCAACTCGCATACTCGACCACCTCAAACATCTGCTGTCCGACACGCATCTCGACGCCGCCACCGCCCGTGTGGGCATCTTCCGCTTGCAAGCCTCCAAACTTGGTCAAGATGCTCCGGGCCAGTTCAGGGGGCGAGAGCTGCGGGAACGGAGCGAGTCGAACGAGCGCCGCGATCGACGAAGGGGGCCGCTGCTCGTCTCGTCGAGCGCAACTCCGTCGAACGCGTGCGCGAGAGCTTGTGCGCCCACTTCGGGACCGAGTCGGCCGCGGACGGCGGCGAGGACGATCGCGTGGCGTTCTTCGTCGGAAAAGGCGCGTTCGGGGTTGGTGACGTTCGGGGCGGGAGGGGGTTGCTGAGGTAGAGGTCCGAGAGGAGGATGGCGAAGAGGCGCAAGATGGGTAAGGGTGACAGTTCGGCCAAGTCGCGTGGACCCCCTGCGGGCGCGCCGAGTTGTTCGAGAGCTCCGGGCAAGGCTTGGCGCACGATGCGGGCCGCGTCGAGGCCGAGTGCGCGTTTGAGTCCGAGAGGAGCGGCGGCGGGGGTGGGCGTGTACAAGAGGGTGAGGAACGGGGTGGCAAACACGAGTCGTTCGAGTGGATACAGGTCGTTCAACGACGGGTGCGACGCCAACAAGCTCGAGAGGGACGAGACGACCCTGAGGACCGAGTCGGAGCCGTTGGGCCCTTCTGCGGCGGCGCCTTCGACCACGGCGTCGCGGAAGCGCTCGGCGAGGGTAGGGTCGCGCGCGCAACGCTGGATCTCGGAGGCGAGGAGGCGGAGGTGCAATTCCAGTAAGGGGGGTTGCGATGCCTGGGCGCATCGGGGCGAGGCGGGAGACGAGGCCGACCCCGCAGCGGAGGAGAAGAGGAGGTGGAGTCGCCTCGGATCAGGAGACGGTTGAGATGCGCGTACGAGGCCGGTATTTGGCTCGATGAGCTGCATGTTCACCGCCATCAGCAGGTTGTGACGGGTACATGCCGAGGAAATGGCAGAAGGGGGAGCGTACCGAAGATCTCGTGACGTTTGTCGACAAAGTCGTTGGCCGAGGTGTGATTGGCAAGGGACTGAACCCTCGGACGTCAGTTCCACGCTAATCCATCCGCGTGCATGCCTGTGGACCCGAGTGCTCACCGTGGAACTGGCAAGGAGTGAAGTCATGGGCCGGACGACGACATCGACGACCCCAGGGGTCCGTTCTCGGTCGCATTCTAAGAAGGAGGAGATGTAGTACCAGTCCTCCTTGGTAGCAAATGACCTGGCGGAGGCGTCTATCGAGGTGCGAGTGGTGATCGGTCGGGAGTGATGCTGTTGAGGGAGCGGAGAGAGAGCGACGGCCAGAGACCGCTTGCGGTTGCGAGCTCGAAGAAGGCTGGCGCGTGCTTGCCCATCACGAGCAGCGACAACTGTATGTTGCCAGATGTTGAGCTGCCAGGTGAGGTAGCTCCGAGCTCCGAGCCTCACTTTCAATTCGCTCACAGCTTGTATAATCGCTCAAAACTCAAAATGGCGCGTCACTATGGCATTACAAAAGGGGGAGAAAGACCTAAGTATGACAGCTAAAGTGCCTCAAGCGTAAACGAGCGCAAGGGCGTCGCGTTAGGGCGCTTTGCGCTTTCGGCGAGTCGAAGACGGTTCAGCCAGTCTGACCTCCTCCAGCACGGCCGCGGCCATTGACGCTTTGATCGCCTGCTGGTCTTGCGTCGAGAGTTTAGCGAGGCCTGCGCGGGTCAGGCGCACAGTGCCGGTCTCAAATGTGACGACAGCGGATCCGCCGGATTGCCCATCGTCGCCCGATTCTGGAACAAGGCGGCCGATCGGTTCGCCGACTTGCTCGTCGCGGCGCGCACTTGTTCCCGCTCCGGTGCTCCTCGCGGGTTCGTCGTTGCAGTCGGGCATCGGTACTTTGAAGCTGATGAGCAAGAGAAGTCGTTAGTCGGAAGAAAGGTGGTCGGGACCTGGATCCTTCGACAATCGACTCACTGCCACCGACCACGTCCGATTCCGGCCGTTTCGGCGAGTACTACCTCTTCAAGATCGAACTGGTACCGACGTTGGTAGTCGAAATTGTATAGCTTGGGGAACACGCAGAATCCGTACGACATCTGCTCCTTGGCGAGACTTCGGTGCCGAGCAGTCGCGAGTGGCGGCGGGGGTCCGTTTTCGCATGGAATGTTGATGAGGCTCTGCGGAAGCGATATAAGAGTTAGCCTGGCAATGGAACGCCGCAGACAAATCGGATCCTCCCGCACCTGGACTCTGATCGGGTCGAGCTCGAGCGGCATCGACGAGAGGCCCTTGCCGATCGGGTTGAGTTCCTTGCCGATCGGGTTGAGTTCGAGCTGCATTGACGAGGGGCCTTTGCTGCCGCCTGCCTGGATCTGGGACTTGGATCCGGTTTCTGGCCCGTGCTCAAGCGTCAAGACTCCGAGCTCGAGGAGATCCTTGACCGAGGCAACGTTCGTACGCGACGACGAGCCCGCTAATGAGGTTCCCGTGTCGTGTGTGGTTCCATGTGTGTACTCCTTAGCGGAGAAGAAGAAGATGGTACCATCTCCCAACTCGAACGAGATGCCCTTGTCCCGGTTCACTTCCGGGAAGGCAAAGCCCGCTTCGCGTCGAGCTGCGGCGGTGGTGTCGCCTCTGCCGAACGAGACGGACGCCGTCAAAGTCGGGTCCGTGTCAGGCTCCACGTGAGATTTCGCGTCCCAACCTTTCATCGCCAGAGCCTGAGTCGCAATGCCCGATCGACTCGTTGGCGGGAAACCGTATTTCTGGGTGTCCCGCCGGAGCTCCTGCGTCCAGCCGGGGACAAGGACGTCCGCGACGGCAAGGAGGAGGTCCGTGGCCCTGCGTTCGCCCGAGTGCAGCGTGATGAGGTTGGCAAAGTCGAGCGCGTGTTCCAGATTCTCGTACAGGCTGCAGAAGGGGGTCAGTCTATGTGTATATCTCTTTCTCTTGAGGACAGCAGAACGTACCCCAGGTGCCCTTTCTGGTCCCTCCTATAGCCAACTCCAACTGCCTTGCCGACCGCGAAACGTTCGTTGCCGCGTGACATGAGTCGGCGCGCGTTCAGCGAAGTCATGACCCACTCGCGGCCACGCCTCGCGACCGATTGCCAGTCACTCGCGTGCCGGGCGTCGACCCGGATGCAGATGATGCTACTGCTCTCGTCAGCGGAGGACAGTGCCGCGAGGTCGAGCTGGGCGAGTTCATCCGGTCGAAGCGGGGCGGACGGGTCCACACGCCAGATGAGAAAGCGCAGACGGTCATTGGCGAGCACCTTGTCAAAGGACAGGACGAAGTGGACTGCTGGATGTTGGCTGACTTGCAGGTGAGGTCCGATAAGGATGTCGCCGCCTGAGCCATTGCGAGAGGAGATTCACGTTCGTCAGCGAACGCTTCGAATTTGAACCTGTCCCGAAACCGGACTCACCGCTCGTCTGGATCGGACGATCGATGGACTGGTCTGCGAGTTCGAGTGGTTCGGGTTAGGTCAGTCTGTGTGAGGGAAACAGCCAGACCGATCGGTCGCAGCTAACTTGCCTTTGAACGTCCACATCTGCTTCGACTTGAGGTCTTGGCCGTCTCCCACTGGCACGAGGTGGACGTAGACGGTCTTCACGCATTCACGAGCAAGCTGTGCGCCGTCTGCGCAATCGGCCTTCTCGGCTTTGTTGACACTCTGCACCAAGCGCAGTGTGTTCCGCATGGGCGTCTGCTCGTCGTCGCAAAGCAACGCGCGTACGTCGTTACCGAGATCGCTCAAAGCCGCCGGGGTGAACTGCTCCTGTGCGGTGGCGTCCGGTCCGATCAGATACAGGTGCGAATATGCGCGAGGGAACCGCCGCACGAACCATTTCGTGTTTGCTGACGAGCTTCTCTAGCTCGGCGCCAACCCCAGGAGAGGTAAAGAGGCGTTCCATGAGCTCTGCCGCAGCTGTTTCCGCGGCGAAAGCTCCTTCGGAATCGGATGCTGCCTCTGCTTGTTTGCGCGTCTTTTCGAGTTCGGCGAGCTGACTCGAGACTGAGGATCGGAGTATCTGCCGAATCTTGCTGTGCGCGGGATAGCTTAGGGTGAGCTGACATGCACGTGCTGTACGCCACAATAAAGGCCATCGCTCACCGGCGCTGTTCTGAAGTCATGATATCCGTGTAACCAGGAAAGGAGGTGACTGGGTCGGCGGGCGAGCGCGCAGAGGGGGGCGAGCGCGCAGAGGGGGCGAGCGTGCAGAGGGGGCGAGCGAGGCGAGCGCTGGCTGGCGCAGACACTAAGAGCGCCGCAGTAGTTAAGACTGTTAGCAGTAAGTCGTACAAAGCCAGCAACGGCGAGAGGCGAACGCGCTCGAAGCAAGAGTCTGACGCAAGCACGTCCCGAGTCCAGCGCTGGTCGAGTGGCGTCAGCTCCTTTCGCAACATGTCACCGGACCGTACACGAGGGAGCAGAGGGCTTTATAGCTTCTATGCGAGTACAAGAGCAGACGGACGAACCGAGCGTCTGCTCCGCGGACAACCCGCCGTCCGTCTGCGTCGTCCCCTTCCAAGCCGACGCTCATCCGCAGCGCACGCACCGCCTGCCCCGCGGACGACGCAGGTGCACCTGCCGTGGTCACGTCTGCTCTGGGACAGGAGCGCAGCAGTGCATCACCGCGTCGCCCACACAGACGGCAGCAGCGGTCGCGCGCTTGCACACGCAGTCGGCAGGGTCGACCCGTCATCCGGGTCGAGTCTGTACCGACCCTCACCCGCGACGCACAGACCGCCTGCCCACGGAGAATGCGGGTACGTCACTGTGGTCACGCCTGCTCTGGGGCGGGAGCGCAGCGGCGGAACCGCATCTTCGTCTCGACGGCGGCGACGGTTGCGCGTCTGCACACGCAGTCGGAGCAGTTCTCGTGTCCGGTGATGGTGATGTACAATCCCGGTTAGTGTACTATCTTGATGTGACACCCTACAAGTGAGCACGCAGTCTCTGCCATCACCGCCGAGCTGCCAGGCCTAGCTCGGGCGGACCTTGGTGCGGGGGTCCGGAACGGTCATGATCATACTGGATCCCTATGCATTTTTTTTTCTCTCGAGCTGAAATAGAAGCGCGCGACAACAAGAATCCCAGAGAGCTAGGTTTCGGTCGCCTCCGGCCAGTCCTCGTCGAGTTATGAAAGCCGAAAGTCTAGCCGCGACGCCACCACTCGCTTCGCCGCCATTTAGCAAGCAGGCTGCGTGAGACACATTGCAGCACGCGAGAGTATATGATCTGATGCCCGCTCTCTATCTAGACTTGTCGTATCCTGGTGCGCCAGACAAAACTGCCCGGTCTTCCTCGGTGCGCTGTTTCCGAATCGGAAATCTTGCCCGTTGCTCTTTCCATCTCACTGCCATGTGTGGACCATCAAGGACTACTTGGTTATAGCAGTTGAGCTACGTAGAGCGCTGTTTACTGTCCCTGCGCGGACGAACTCGTTGCGGAACAGCAAGGAGAGGAAGCCATCGACCGGGTCGCCTCCTCCTTCACCTTTGATCAAGATCTCTTCCTCAACGTCGGTCTCGTTGATGGCGCAGCCGGCATCGTCGTTGTCTAGATCGGCTTTGTCGCCCCCCCGCGAGCTCCTCCATGTCGGCATCGGAAAACTCTTGCCGCTGAGCGCCGTGCTGTGCGTAGGGGCTAGGTCAGCCACTGAGAAACTCGCGAGTGTTTGGCTGAAACGCTTACCTCATCGTCCTCATCGTCGTCGTCATTGTCATCGGAAGCGTCTCTAATGTCGCTGCCATCGAGGTCGTCCATCTCATCCACCATCTCGTCGTCGTCGTCAAAGTCATCCTCATCGGCGCTCATGAACTCTTCGGGGTGACCTTGCTCGATCCTACCCTCGTACATCCCGAGAGCAGACTGGCAGTAAAGGTCGGCAGCTTGCTCCTGCGCTTCGTCGTCGTCGCCCGAAGCGGAGTCGTTCGAGTCGCTCTCGTCGCCGCTGAGCATGGAAGAGTCCTCCGTCGTGCACTCGTCGAGGACCTCGTGCTTCTTGGTCGCGCCGCTGCCGGTCGCACTGTTCTTCGCTCGTCCGAGCTTGGTGGCGATGTTCGTCAAGTTCTTCAGCGGGCGCAGGATCGCGTTGATAAGGTTGCTGCCATGTGGGAAGTTGAGGTCGACGTCGGCGAGCGCGTTCGCGAGGATGACCGCAAAATTCTTCTCCAGCATGAGTTTGGCGAGCAACATGGAAGTCTCCGAGTGGGGTCGGCCTACGCTCGGGAAGGGCCGCGCCGTAAGGAGGCGGTGGCAGAGATCGGAAAGGGGCGAGGCGGGAGTAACGCGCTTCGGTCGGCTCGTTTGAGTTCGTCACATCGAGGGCGTCGAGAACCGCTTTGCGCACAAAGGTGATGTCGTGCGCGAGAAGCTTGTCGCCGGCGTTTCCGACCGAAGCGGCAGTGGCACCGTAGCACAGGCCGACGATGACGAGCGATGCCCAACGCCACGTGGATGCGATACGCTTCGAGTCAACGTCGGTGCTCGGCACGAGGCACGACGTGGGCACGAGCTCGTTCAAGAGGAAGAAGAGGAACGATGATCGCGAGCGAGGTGCGACGGCCTCCTTGCTCGCGCCCTTTCGGGTCGAGAAGATGAAGAAGCTCATCTTGCACGAGTTGTACGAGGCGACGAGTTCCGCCAAGCTGGCGAGCGAGAAGGCCGATTGGTAGGAGTCTCCGAGTGGCACGTCGGGCGAAATGGTCCTTGTTGTCCTTCTTCTGCGCCTGCTCTGCGGTACCTTCGCACGAGTCTTGAGCCTCGTTCTTGTCTGCTGCTGGGATTCGGAAGCCGCGGGGCAGCGGGGATCGGTGCAAGGGCAGGCTTGACGAGGTCGAGCGCCGGCTGTACGAGGAAGTGCACGACAGTCTCCGTCGTCGACGGAGCAGGCGTCAAGCCGAGTTTGCCGCCCACCTTCGGCAGCGCAGCCGTATTCGACAAGCCGAAGTTGGCGGTCTCGTTTGCAGTGCCTCATTGGGAGGAGACTCGAGCGGGTCGTGGTCGACGTCCTTGGCGTTTGCGGCAGGGTAGCGCTGGAGGGTGACGCGACAATGCGCCGGCGCGTCCGCCTGCACGAGCTTCACGGTTGGTCTGAGCCGCTTCGAGGAACATCCCGAGGTCGCGGGTAACGATAGCACCGACGCGTTGCACGAAGCCGCTTGCGTGGGCAACCTGCGAGTCCGGTACAAAAAGCGGTCATCGGGTCAATCCCATGTCTGCATGATTAGAGAGTTGGCAGGTAGAAGTACCTTGGACCGCATACCGCCGAACCAGGCTTCCATCTCACCCTCTGGCACGAGCTTCAGGAGCGCCTTGTCCTCGACAAGGTGGCGCATGATCGTGACGGCGTAAGCGTGACAGTCGCTCGTCGCGGGCGCCTCGACGGAGAAATCCAAGAGAAGGAGTCGAAGACGCGCGCAACGGGCGTCACGAGCCGGGAAGAGGAGGAGGCGCGAAGTAGCGATGAAGGTGTATCGAGTCGAGACGCCTTTCTCGAGCAAGTCGAGCGCGGTCTCGAACAGTGACTTCTGCCTTCCGTCCAAGCGGGACCGCGCTCGATCGTAGCGGCGGATGGGACCTCTTCGGATTCCGGCAAGATCGTGGTCGTGGTTGGGACGCCGCTCAGGGAAAGCATTGCATCGGCGACGAGCATGAAGGGCGCCGGCCAAATTGGGCGCGCATCGTTGGCGGGCGACGGCATTGAAGAGCATGGCGATCGCCATGATCTCGGTGCGCAGAGGTTCGATGGTGTCGCGGAACGCCGCGTCCGTCGCTAGCAAAGCGATCAAGCGCAGACGAGCGGCGCATGCAGCGTCCTTCTCGTCGCCTCCTGCGCTTGCTCGGGTCCTGCTCGGCGGATGCGGCTTCGGCAGGTGCTGCTTCGGCGGCTGCTGCTTCGGCGGGTGCAGCATCCTCCTCCGCGGCCGGAGCTTGTACCGGAGCCGGCTGGGGCGGCGCGCGCGACGTCTTCAGCCGAGGCGAAGTACTCGCTCGACACCTCGAGCAGCTTCTTGAAGAGCGCGACGTAAGCGTCGAGACCCCCGACGAGAACGAACTGGCGCAGCAACAGCGTTTGAAGACCATTCGGGCGCTCTGCAAACACGGAAAGAAAACTTCGTCAGTTCGGTCATCTGAGGAGACTATGCGACAGAAGGCAAGGAGAAAGACTCACCGTCCAGGTGCAGCTTGGTCACGAGAGTCAGACTTTGCGCCGAGTACGCAAGGTTTGCCGGCAAGTCGTGGGCATTCGGCCACGCGAGAGTGTCCCTCATGAAGCTGGGGATCTGCTCAGCGACGGCGCGGGCGACCTCGCGATGCGCAGCGTCAGGCGAACGTCGGTGCACGAGCAGCTTGACGATGATCTGGTAGAGCGGGAGCGTCATGCGCGTGAGGATTGGACGACGTCCTGCACCAGCTTGATGTTGGGCGAGTCGGGCGTCGCGGGGGTGGAGATGACCTCGCGAGTGGCGTCGAAGCTCGTCGGGCGGATGGTGACGCTCTCCCGCATGCGAGGCGCCGTAGACTTGTCCAATTCGCTGCAAGATTTCTGCCTGCGGATCTTTGGCGGTCAAGACCGACATGATGGCCGTCGCCGCTTCGCCGTGCGCGTAGCCGAGGTTCGTAAAGACGTCCGAGAGCAGCGACACGTGCGAGAGGAGGACGGTGAGGTCACGGAAGCACTTCTGCTGAGCTTGGAAGTCGTCCGCGGAGAGGTGGATCATGGCGCCGAGGGTCGACTTGCGGTCGCGGTCGTCGCTCTGCGTCGGCTGCCAGGACCGCTTGGTCTCGTTGAGCCATTCGTCGGTCCGACCGAGGGTGGCGGCCAACGCTTCGGCGCCCTTGATCTCGGACAAGATGCGGAACAAGGCGGCGATCGAGTTGTAGCCACCGTTCTCGAGCATGATGACGGGCGAGCACGGAAGCTCGAGCAGGTCGAGGAGGTCGATCGCCTTGCCCTTGTGCTCGATGAAATCTTGGGTGCGACCGACGTTCTGGAACAGACCCTCGAGGCCCTGTATACGGAAAAGGAGGAGACGAGAGATCAGCAAAACGCGGGAGAGAGTGAAAACGCGGTCGAAAGGAACGCACGCGGCCGAAGACATCGATTGCGTTCGTGACCTCGTTGTCCTTGGTCTTTTCTTCATCCGCCTTCTTCTTGTCCTTCGTCGCTTGTTCCTCTTCGGTGCCCTGGGCGGCAGGTCCTTGCTTCGCCACATCTTGCGAGGGGCCGGCTGCACTTGTTGTCGTCGTCCGGCTCGCATCCGCGGAGGGCGTTCGGACGGATGGTGTAGCCCGACTCGGACGCAGGCGGAACGTATTCGGTGACCATCCGCTTGAAATCGACAAAGGTGCTGAAAATCATTTCGGGAATCTTGGCCTTGAGGGTCGGGTGATGACGAACGAGTTCGTCGACGGCGGAACCGAGGTTGACGGCCCAGTCGCGGAGGCGCTCGTAGTAAGCCGGCGAGGTGAAGATGGCAAAGTATTTCGCGATCAGGTCGCGCGCGAAGAGGTGATCGAGGCCGGCATGATGCAAGCAGAACGCGCCGATCGTGTTCGGGACGACTTGCGGGACATCGTCCGGGGTGGGGAAGGCGCGTGTGAGCGAGTCGTACAGCGCGCGCCAGGGACCTTCCCTTCCAGCGCCGCGAGCGAATTCGGCTCGTCGTAGACAAAGGTCGCGGTGATGTTGGTGACGAGGGCGAAGACTTGCGGCCCGAAGATAAAGCGGTTCTCCATCGCCTTCTTGATGCTCGCCATGATAAACGTGTCGATCAGGTTACGGAGACCTTCGGTGGTCCCCGACGTCGTCATGAGACGGTGAATCGCCCGAAGAATGCCCCGGAGACGGACCCTTGCTAGAACGAGAGCGATCCGGTCGAGTTCTCGATGACGGTGGCTTCGAGTTGTTCGGTCTCCTCGCGGTGCTCCTCGACAGCGCCGTCGACTTCGCTCTTGACGCGCCCCATGAACGAATCGAGACCGTTCGCGGCGACGAACACCGTGAAGGCGTTTCGTGTAGCCGTACAGGAAGCCGACGAGGATGATGATCGCCTTGTTCGCGGCGACCATCTGCAAGTGACGGCGGCTCGAGATCTTGACAAAGTCGAGCAGGACATTGACGATGCCGGCTCCGATCACCATCTGACCGATCGCCTGGTGCACGTTGATGTACGTGAGGACGTTGAAGAGCGCGTCGATGAACTCGGCAGTGCTCTCGGCTGCGAGGAAAGACGCGGTCAGCGACTTGCACATGCGAGAGAGATGCCTCCCAAACGACTCACGCTCGCTCTGCCGTGTCGAGTTCCGCCGCCGTCTTGCGGACAAGCTTCGTCAGGACCCCGCGTCTAACGCTCACGTTGAGTGCGCTTGCGACGTCGGTCGTCTTGCCCCTGTAGCGCGCAAACGCCTCGAGCGCGTACAGCGCGACGCTCTCGATCTCGACGTGGACGTGCTGCTCGGGGTGAACGAGCTTGGCGATCTGAGCGATGATGTCGGGTCCGAGGCGAACGACTTTGAGTTGCGCCGATTGCTCGGATTGAGCGTGCGCGAAGACGGAGAGGGCGAGCAAGCGGACGATGAGGAGGCGCTGTCGCTCGCTCGGATCCGAGGAGCGCAGCAGCTTGCCGATGCGGATATGCTGCAAGGGTTCGAGGCGGTCCGCCTCGAGACGATTGGAACAGAGAATGGAACAGAGAATGTTGGCCGTCAACTTGGTCGACGTCTGCAGGTTTGGCGAATGGGGGGTTGCGAGACCCTCGTGCGGCGCGTCGCTGTAGTGGTACCTGCCGCGGGAGTGTTCGGGGTGTTGGGCCAGAGAGCCGAACCAGACGACGGCCGTCTCGCGACTCGGGATCTGAAGGTGCGGCGCGAGCGAAGCGGTTCGCCGGGGCGGCACCGGCGTCGAGACCGTCGCGCTCGTGGAAGCGGCCGGCTCGACACTTTCAATCTGCATTTCGTTCGTCGACTTGGGCTGGTCGTCGCTCGCGCCGGCGGCATCGGTCGTGGCCGCCTTGTCGACCTTGCGGTAGAACTGCCATTCCGGCTCTTGGAGTTCGAGCGGGGCTTCGAGTTGCCCGTCGTGTGCAACCTCCATGAGATCGATACCGTGCTCGCATGTGCCCCATGGCTGGGCCAGGCTCAGGAGGCGCGTCTCCGAGAAGGGGATCGACGAAAGTGACGAGGTACACGAGGGGTGCTACTGCGCCGATCGGAGCGTGAGGCGGAGCGTCGTGAGGATGACGGTGATGTCGGTCGTGCGGAGCAAGTCGTTGACGCGCTGTGTGCGTGCGGCAGGAGGAACGTGAGTCTCGACGCGATGCGGTGAAGCGGGAGAAGGGAGATCCGAGAACAGAAGACCAGGCAAACTCACGTCAAAGTCGTTAAAGATCTTGCGGTTGGTCGAGTTCTCCAAGAGGAGCTTTTGGACGGCAACGAGGCTGAAGACGAGTTCATTGGTGCGCGGCGTCAACTCGTCCGTCTGGAGGTGCTCTGTCGAGCGGGGGTCGTAGTCGTCGACGACGGTCCCGATGATCTTGTCGAAGCGGCTCAGCGAGTGACTCCAGTGCTGCACGTCGGTCCTCGGCCGCTGCCAGCACGGCAAGAGGAGCGGCGCAAGGGGCGACCGGAACTCGTGCGGCTCGACGTCTTGTAGTCGCTGGATGAGCCTGGCGATACCCGGGCGAACCGACCCGCCCTTCATGGGCTGTCATTTGAGCCCCGCCATGCTCTCTCTCCTGCTGTATCGCGCCACGGCGCGGGCGAGAGAGTTTGTCGAGAGCGATTGGCAGCGACGAGGGGCGAGCGAAGCGAGTCCAGCGGCGACTCGGGCGTCGCACTAGGTTCGTGGGGTGGGTTAGAGGGACTGGGTACAAGAGCTCCGCGGTTCGTACAGGTTGTCGTAAGCAGCGCGGTGAGGTCAAAGCGATCTCGTTCTCCGCTTCGTCCGCAGCGAGAAACGACCGTCTTCTCTTTCGGCACCGCTTCCTCCCGCACGATCAGTACAAGCTCGAAGAGGCGGAAGAGTTCCGGAGGGTGTCCGAGGTGCGCAGATGATTCTCTCTATCACCCGTGCCTTCGTTCTCCTCACAGTCCGAACTTCTTCAGGAGCTTGTGACCGACCTCAAACCCCCGACTCCCGCGAGCCCCCGCATCACGGTCACCGGGCTTCTGTACGCCTGGTACGACTCTCTCGATGACCATCTTTTCGGCCACGACGCGATCGTCCTCTCCATCACGGCTTTCGTCAATTTGCACCACACTCACTGGGGTGCCGAGGCGCTCCGGACTCTGATCCACTCGCGAAATCGACTCGACACCATATTGTACCGGTACCTTGGTCCCTCATATTTTACGGCGGATGTCGCACCGTCGGTGCGTACCGCGACCTTTGTCTCCTCTTGTCTCGCGTCGCTGACTTCCGCCGACCTGCGTATACGATGACAACAGGCCTCGGCGGCGCTGCTTCTCTCGCTTCGCGCAACAACGCCCTGTACCGCTGGATTGTCTTCAGAGAGGAGCCAGACTCGACCGACACCGACCCTCCGCTCGACGTGTCGATATCCTGCCGACTCGAGAAGACGCCAGCGGGGGCGTCGACGCCGTCGCCTACGTCGACGCAGGCGACGAGGCTCTTTTCGGGAAAGTTCCATACGAAGGGGGCTAGGATGATGTCGAGGACGCTGAGCCGGGCGACTAGGAGTAGTGCACAGTCGAACATGAGGAGGACGAAGGCGTCAAGAGCACACCGAGCACCCGAGAAGAGCCGTGGCTCATTTGCCAGACTGATCCGCAAATGGTACGCGTCCTTTCAGACTTTGCAAACATCCATACTTTAACCTCATGCGCTCGTGCCTCTACCGCGAATGCGCCAGCTGCGGCCTCTCTCGAGTCCGATCTCCTGCTACAGACGCAGCGCAGGGCGAAAGACGATGGGCCGGTTATAACGATGGCCTGCATAGCTTCTTTGGTCCTGGATCTTCGGCTCTTCGGAACAGCGCACCGCCTGCACCATCATGCTTGAAGGTCATAGCTCCAGTCATTCCTTCTCCCCCGTTTCTACCGCTTTCTTCGCTGCCACTGCTAACGCCCACTTTGCGAAAAAGGTGAGGGCTAGCCGGGGTCCGCGGAGTTCCGGCTGCTCTGATGAAGTTGAGAGCGGATCAGACTCGCGCCAAATCCTGGTCCATGGCGAGCGTGGGCATACTTGCAGTCCTTATACTCCCGCGTGTGCACCGTGCCCGATCCACACTATCCGGCGCCGACTTTCGAGACTTGTTGACCCGCCGAGGCTCGCGGAAGTCGACGCAGCGAGAGGTCGGCAGTTCCGCACTCTCTCACACCCTCGTGTGGGCTCTGAATTCGCGCAGTCGACTCGTGCGCACTCTGGTGCTCGATCGCGCGCGTCATGGCCGGCCCAGCGTCGACTAGCTCGGCCGGCAGCAGGTCGTCGTCCTCGTCCTCGTCCTCGTCCTCGTCCTCGTCCTCGTCCTCGTCCTCGTCCTCGTCCTCGTCCTCGTCCTCGTCGTCGTCGTCCTCGTCATCGTCGTCCTTGTTGTCGCTCGAGTCAGAGGAGAAAGCTGCCGCCGAAATGGACCATCTCGCGCGGCTTTACTCGAGTCAGTTCCAACGAACACTCAGCCCGCCCCGACCAGGAAAGGAGGGAGATCCGCTCAGGGTCTTACCAGTTCTCGAGCCACTTTTTGAGCTTCTCGACTTGACTCTTGTTGCCGCAGATATCGGCGAGGCGTTGCGGCGCATACTTGGTCGTCCAGAGTTGCGTCAGGTGTTCTCTGTTCCGAGAGCGAGCGATTTTTCCAGCGGCGTGTCAATATCGGCAGGCGAAAGCACGGGGGACGGGGCGGTCGTCACGCGGCTGTGTGGGTGGGTGGGTGCGAGCATGTGCGAGAAGAGAGAGGGTCGTGAGGAACAGAAGTCAGCTTTTTTTTTGCGAACCAAGAGAAAACGAACTTTGCAAACAGGAAGAGGAAAGCGAGAGACGCACCCTCCATAACGCTTGACGAGGTCCTGTCCCGCTCGCGACTCGGACTCTCCAACTCGCCCCTAAACGCAAAGGTCAACCCGGCCAATCACCCTTCGTCGCCGACCGGGATCTCTTTCGCGCCTGTTTTCAGTCAGGCGTTGATTCGGGTAAGCGACTCTCTCTCTCTCTCCTCCTTCTTGACAGGCTTGGTAGCCTTGCTCTTCGACGCCGCCGGCGGAGCTTTGGAAGTTGAAGCTTTCGCCTTCGAGGCTGCGGTCGTGGTGGACTTTTTTGCTGACGGTGGCGGCAATGGCCTTCTTCTTGCCCTTGACGCGTTGGACGTCTTCTTCCTCTTCCTCGTCGTCGTCGTCGTACTCGCCCTCTGAAGAAGAAGCAGGCGCGTCCTCATCGCACTCGTCGCTGCCGCTGCTCGCTTCGACCTTTCTCTTCTTCCTCGCCGGCGCAGCAGCCTTTGCCTTGGCCGTGGTGGCCTTGCCCGCCGGTACCCTGATCGGTTTCTTCCCCTTCTTCCCCTCCCTGTGGTCGTCCTCGTCCTTATCGATCGCCACCTTCTTCTTCTTCTTCTTGACCGGCTTGTCCTCGTCCGACGAAGGCGACGAGAGGACGACCTCGGCGGCTGCGACGTTACGTTTCCGATGCAAAGCCGCCGTGGAGGTGCTTTTCTTGGCTTCTGATTTGCATGTCTGCGGGGAACGAGTCGGCGATACGTCGGCGGGGCAGCATGGCTGGGCGTGGAGAGAGGAGAGCGAGAAGCGGGGCTCGGGAGCGTTCGGGGTCCGCGCCGGCGTCGATCGAGCGGGCGAGAGAGGGCAGCGAGCGATACTTGGTGCGAGCCTTGTGTTGCCCCCGCCTAGTCGAATGCCTCCTGACTTGCCGAGGAAGCGAGGTCGAGGGGGGCGAGGCGAGTGAGGCGAGTGAGAGTGGCGGAGGAGAGAGAAGAGCCAGCGGCGGACCCGGACCTGGTCGAGGCGAGCAACAACCGAGTGCAGCTACTCGCTTGTATCTGCTGGTGCTGTCTGCACTCGAGAGACTCTAGAGCCGAGAGTGAGAGACTCGACTCGACTCGACGCGACTGACGCTGAAGCAGCGCGCTCTCCTCTGTAGCTGCTCTCGACTCGCTCTCTCCTCCTCGCTCGACCAGGCAAGCTATAGAGACTGAGAGTGCGTCGACAGGGTGGCCGAGACGACGCGAGCCCAGTTTGAGCAGCAAGAGGATTTCATCTCGTTCGACGCTTCACCGCCGCCGCCGCATGAGGACGACCAAGGCGACCAGCAGGGTACTCGCCGCCTCCGCGCTCGTTCGAGGTTGTTCCTCCCCGACGCGGATGCAGGCCTCGTGGGGGCGTGGGGCCTAGGCGAGGGCGCGCACAAGGTATGTGACAGGCTGTGCGCTGAGTTTCACGGCGAAATCGCGCCTGTGGCGGCCGCAACGACCGAAACCGACCTCGCGAGCAGTGACTTCGGGTGGTGCAGCATCCGCCTGTCGCTTCAGTCGGGTACCCATGCTTTCTGCGATCGGCGCTACACGCAGACTCAACGACACGGTTCTTTCCGACTGACTTTGACTACCCTGCGCTTCGCAGACTTGCAACCGGAACGCGAGCCTGCGAGTTTGTCGCTGACAAAGTATGCATGCCGTCTCTTCCTCGCCTTCCCGCCCGCATCTCCTCGAGGGTTGATCGACTAAGCTATAGCTTCTAATCACCGTACTCTGCACCCACGTAACAGGAAGGAAACGTGGGACGGGCGCGACCGGACCGTGTGCCCGAGCTTTGGCTCTGACAATTTGACAAGGTATGCCGTCTCTTCCTCTCGTTCTCCAGCGATCATCTGCCGATGCAAGTCGACGTCCGCACAGCAACTGACTCCATCCCGGTCTAGTTGCGCTACAGAAAGAGCAGCTTCAGTCATGGCTAGATCTGGTGAGTACGCCTTCGTAACGTTTCAAACCCGTGCCCATATGCGACGCTGACGATTTGGTTGTGTCTGACCCGAGGAGTTGCAGATGATCGCCGCGAACCAGGCCATCGTCATCCTCGACGGCTTCCTGTACGGCCACACGAACACCTTCAGATCTTTAATCGCCGCCAACGGACTCAATGCCTTTACCCAACGCGTCGAGAGCGAGGTCGACGGCGCGGTCGAGCAGTGCCGCGAGGAGGCCGACAAACTCGAAGTCACCGTCATCGAGAACTCGTCCGCATGGCTCTCCTTCTCGCGAAAGTCAAGAAGGTGACAGCGAACCAAGGCGTCCCGAACGCGATCGGCGCGTTTCGCTTGAACCGGACTCGATCGCCTCAGGCGCCCTCGCGCTACAAGCGGAGAGCACGGGATTCGAGCGCACCTCATACGCGACCGTCCGTGACCGCTTTCCGAACGAGCTCGCGCGCGAGACAGCAGCGAATCTTGATGCGGCGGACTGTGAGTCGTCTCGTACCCGTTGCTTCAGCATGGCCCCGACGCTGACCAGCCTCTCTCCGCTGCCAAACGGACTACTGCCTCGTTGATGCGCTCTCCACGGTCCTCGCATGCACCAGTGATAGGAGCGTGAGACGAGTACGTTACGGGCGCGCCCGTAGTTACGCGACGACTGCTGCTGACACGTGACATTTTCCCTCTTAGGGACTCAGAGCGCCGTCGGGGACGCCCGGAAGGGATCCCCTCAGCTCGCGCTCTAGAGACGATTTTCACATGTATCGGGTAGAAGATGACAATCCGGTTGAGGCGCAGATGCACTCCGGCTATATTTTCGCGCTGAGATTAACCGTCTGAGGGTGCTCCCTACGTGTTAGGTGCACCCTGGCCCAGGGAAGCAAATAGCTGATCCGTGTGATGGTCTCGGAATAGTCCCTGTCGCAACAGCGATGGTTCGCATGGCGAAGATGGGCGATCGCATGGCGAAGTGAACATGAGTTTCTTCTTACCTTCTTCTCCACGCAGTTCACGTTGTCCGCCTCACCCTACTCTCGATCGCCGCTCGTCTCGCGCCAGACTCGACGGCTCGCATCCAGCGCTGTACTCCGACTAGCGCAGCGTCGGTCCGGAGCAGGATCGTCGAGCGGCGCCGGGGCGACATGGCTCGTCGGAGTACTCGATCCTCAGGGCCGATCCAGGAAGCCGTCAGCGGCCCGTCTTCCGCCGTGACAGCCCCCCGTACGTATTACGAGGACTCGATGGTGTGGTCTGTGTGGTCCGGCCAGCCGCTGATTGACTTGACGCGTTCGACTGGCCCAGTCTGGGAGTTTCGCTCCGCAGTCATCAAGCCGTCGACTCCGAACAGGTGCAAGGTCAAGATCGGTCGCACTGGAGAGCGCAGGGGAGAGGAGATCTCTATCGCCCTGGACGAGCCCCGCGATAACGTCGATGGGCGACTAGCTTCAGCCGCAGAAGACATTCTCGTCGCGGAGACTTGCAAGGAGATCTATCGCGGCGCTTCGTTCGCCGATGTCCGGGCCGGGGTAAGCACCTTATGACCTACAACTCAAAGGCTCGAGAGCTGAGCACGCAGTGTATTCCCGCAGATCCAAGAAGCCTGGAGGGGATACTGCGGCCGGCCGAGGAAAGCTGCGTTCCCAGTCATCTACCGCAAACGTGCGACCCGAGTTCTCCACGTCGAGGCATACAAGGGCTTCAGGGCCTTCACTGTCCGCGTGGATCAAGTGATCGACCATCCGAGTCAGTATACGTTTATGCGATCCTCCCGTTGTCCGCGTCTGAATCGCGAAAACGCCGGCTCCTCCGCTTTGGTGCCTCAGCCTGACTCCTTTATCTTCTTATCTTTAGACTTTGATATTGCCAGCTACCCCCTCGACGAACAGGGCCGCGAAATCACTCCATCGACAAAGAGTCTGCTGGAGTCGGACGAGCCGGGTATCGGCGATACCGCCCGCTTCGTTTGTCATGTCCTCATCGAGTTTGGTGACTCGGTCGCACAACAGCCTTCAAGCGCTGCGCAGTTCCGTCTCGCCGCAGAGAAGAAACTGAACATGTCCTTCTCCCGTAAGTGGTGATGTCGAGCGCCACTCCACCAGATTGCAAGATTCTGACCTATTCTTGATGTTGTCAGCATACTATCGCGTTCGCATTCTGCCGGCAAATCCTCTTCACGTGCAGCTCACGTACCTCGACGGCAACACGACGACTGAAGACGCACCACGCACGGTATGGGCGGCACCTCCGACTCGTCACAAACCGTCCGCTCGACCTGCCTTGGACGACGGCTCGCCAGACGAGGTAGTCAGCGACGGTGCAGACGAATACGCCGTGCAGGTCGAGGCAGCTCGCAGCTTTGCGCAGCGTCTACAGAATCTGGTGGAGGACGTCGATCACCGGATTTCTTGGGAGGACGTCTTGGACCGAGCCGAGGAGCTTTTGACTTGGGTTCCACGTGCGTCCTCGTTGTTGCGGCGGAGGGGAACTGGATATGCTGACGTTGACGGCGGACGACTCCCGTGCGAGACAGATTTGTGCGGACACGATGCCGGGTCGGACATTCAACAGCCGTCGGCGTTTGCCGGTCTGACTCCAGAGGTGCGTCCATATCCACGACATCCGTAGACTCAGCAGCGACTCTAACAACGAGTTTTCTGCGGGTAGGAAGCGTATCTATACAAGAGCTTTCAATCTTCGTCGTACAGTCCTTCCAAAGGCGGAGCGCGGCCGATTCGCAAATCTCAAGACTGGCTTACCGCAGCCCAAGCCGTCGTTCCCAACTTCCTAGATCGAGCAGACGAGGAGACGAGGATTGTGTGCGGTTGGACTGGATACTCGGCGACCCTCGCCGATGTCATTGCGTCCGGCGAGGAACCGTACCGCACGATCGGTATACTTTCGGTCTCCCTCAAATGTCGTCTCGTGCGTTCACTGAACTCCCGCGCACTCGCTCGCAGCATTCGAGGACGATGCGTATCGCCAATCTGTCCTCGATCTCCGTCACGATCCGTCTTTCGGTGTTGACAAGCCGCTGCAGTACTATCTTGTGCGTCCAGTCGTGTGCGCCTTCAACAAGTGACCATCTCGGGAAACTGACGTACAGTGCTAGTATATAGCACGATCCATACGGCATCAACGACACGGTCGCTCTCAAGGTGATCAATCGCGACGGCTGGCGGTGAGTCAATTGTCACGGCGCGAGTCTTGCGTAGCTACTCATGCACAGATTTCCATCCTGCCAAGGTACCCGCGACCGATCCGCATCCTCCGCTGGGGAATGCTCTTCAACGACGAGAGGATCACCTCCCTCCAACGCGAACTCGCCAAGCTCGCCCTCGCGGGAACCGATGTCCGTTCAGCACCCGAGTGGGAGCGAATCTCCTCCGAGATTTCGGAGCGCGAGCGCGGACAGCGTCGCCTCACCGAAGCGATCGATTGCTTCTACGGTCCGCTTTACGAAGAGCCATGTCCGTGGGATCTGCGCCAAGCAGTTGGTCTCATCCGGTACCTGCACATCTTCGGCGCCGAGCAGCTCTACTACGACCTCGTGGGCTGTCACACTAAGCTGCACATGACAAGTGAGTGTTCGTTTCTCTCCAATCGGGCAGTCTGTTGTGCGCGCCGCTGACAGGGGCGAAAACCCAGCGCTTCACGAGACGCTGGGTATCAAGATCCAGAACTCGGCCGACTTGGATGCGTTCGTCCGACAAGTCTGCTACTCTGACGTTCTGAGCACGACCAAGCTCGCGATCCGTCTGGGTGTTGTCGAGAAACCGCCTCTCGCCGAGAGGCGCACGGACGTACCGCCCTCGCACCCTCCGCCAACGTCAACCACGACGGACTTGCTGCAGCAATGTTCGGAGCTCAGGGCGAAGATCCAAGCCAAAGATCTCGCGCCGGGCTTGGAGCGGACGATCTGGACCCAGGCGCGCCCGGGTCACATTTACTCGCCGTCGGAAGCACTTGTCGCGAGGGTTTTTGCGGTGGCGCAGGTTGTGCTGACCGGTGAGTGCTGATACGGTCTAATCACAAAGGGGAAGGTGGTCCGTGGATAATTAACGCGTTGTGGGCTGCAGAACTCGCTGCCCGAAACGCCAAGTTCAAGTACGTGACGGCGCCAACACCGGAGAACGGCATGAGGATCCTCCCTCGCTTCACGGATTTGGTCGAAGAGGTAAGGCGGTGTGTCCATGTGCAAACTCAGCTGGGCTGACTGTCTCCGGCAGGATGAAACGGTCGTCGTCGCCGAAGTGAAGCGTTTTTCGGCCGGCGCCATCTACAGCAAGATCCCTCCCAAGTACCAAGAGAACGAACCGCGCCCTTACGACGGTAATTCGGTGTTCCCTTCCACATTGAGCACCGTTCTGTGTGTCGAGAGGGCAAATAACTGACTCTTCGGGCGCCTGCAGAGGCGGAGATTTTCGCAAGCCTATGCTATCAGGCGTACTTCGATGCCACAACCAGAGACGGACTCCCCGCAGATGCGGAGAGGGAACTGCAGTTGGTGCGTACCCATAGGGGACCAGCCAATGACATGCCGCAGACTAAAACGCGCACTTCACCTTCATTGCAGGGGGTTGATGCGCGGTACCACACCGTGCCGCTGCGGCCGTGCACGCTCTTCGGGTCGAAGAATCCTCAGGCGCCGTCTCTGGGTCGAACCGATCACAACAGGTTCTATGTGTCTGGCTTTGGGAGGCCGGCGGGGGAGGACATGGTTCACGATTTTACGCTTTCGAATTTCGATCCGAACAACGCCAACTTTCGTCTGATCTCTACGTGCACCAACACGAGCGAAGCAGGCGGCAGCAACGCCGAGACCGACGCGCAGTGTGATATGCTCGCAGTCTCGCTGCGAAAGCTGTTCTTGCGCGAGCGGGATGGCGGTTCGTGGCCCGAAGACGAAATGACGCACGACGGCGAATGGAAGTTCCTCCGCGACGCGCTGTCGGACAAGGACAACATCTCGATCAACAAGTTCTTAGAGGTCACTCGGCAGGCCTATGACGACCTCTCGCTCCTCCGTCCCTTCCTTAGCTACGCGCTGCATGTCGTCGAGGACGATGCGCAGGCACTTGCCGACGTCAAGAGCTTGTGGGGACCAGCATACGACGCCGCGAGGGTGTCTCGGATGGCGAAGGAACGGGAGGGAAGGTGGCAGCATGCGGAGGCGCTTGGGAAATCGGAATGCCGAGACGAGGGGGGGGACGACGAGGTGAGCCAGCTTGCCACGAGACTCGGCGACGAAAGGAAACTGACGCACTGTTCCTCCTTGTCGACAGGTTGCGAATGACACGCTGGTCGAGGAGAAAAAGCGCAAATACGACGGTCACACCGAAAGGACGCGGACGGCGGCGAAGGCCGCTAAGCGTTAGAAGGTGCGATCGATCATTCGGCCGGGTTCTGCGTCTCTCCCTGCTTGTGTGAAGCTTGGGTTGCTCGTGTTGTTTGCGTGAAATTGCGATGTGGTTGTTGCCGGAACTGATGTGGATTCCGCCTCTGCCATCATCTCCGGCCCGCGTCGAGCAAGATCTCGCGTTCCGATCCGACCTGGGTCCCCGTCGCGGCCGGCTCAAGCGAAGAGAAGCTCATCGAGCAGACCAAGGTGGACGGAGATGTCAAGGACAAGAAGCGCAAGCGCGAGGGCGAGACTGAGGAGGAACGGGCGGCAAGAAAGGCGGCCAAGAAGGAGAAGAAGGCGCGCAAGTCGGACGTGGCATAAATAGAGGAGGGCATCCTATCTCCGTTGCTCTCGAATCCCACCCTCGATCTGTGCCCTTTTTCGACATTCTTATTCTCCCTCTCACAGCATGAGGGGCTCGTCTACGACGAGTCGAGCGGCGACCTCCCATCTCTCTTACGCTCGCTCGGCGGCGTCACCTGCTGAGCTTGAACGACGCTTTCTAGCTTTCCCCATCGCAACCTTGTGACTCACTGTTGATATCATGCATTGTACGCTTAGTTTCACCATCGCACACACATGATTTGCGTATCCCTTTCGACTCGCTTGCGCGTCGGTGGGCCTCTCGTCTCTTTTCGAAGAGTTCCACCTGCTGTAACCTTCGAGTCAAGACGCAAAGTCACGCGACGTGGTAACGAGAGTTAGGTTTGGGCGGGACGAGTTCGGATTGTACGAGCCACCTCCCACGACCCCGTTCAGCAAAAGCGCTATCTCCAAACTTGACCAAGCGCTTCCTCAAGCGCAACCAGTCAGTTCCCGCATCCGTATCCTCGCGTTTCCCTGTTTTTGCGCACATCTCGCTGATGTTCGGTGCCCATTTCGCTCTCTGCAGGATGCGCGAGTGGCTCCGGGTTGTTGCCACCGGTCAGTCCTACCCATCCCCTTTCACTCCCGCCGCCCGGTGCTCGAGAAACCCGGCTGACGCCCGGCTTTCTTTGCAGACTTTTCCAGGGCAAAAACGAATACTAGCACAATTCCTTCAACCTTGCTTGCGAAGAGGAAGATTCTACTTCCGCCCTACCCGCATGGGTCTGATCTTCCTTTGAGTGATGCGAGAGCGAAAAGCTTGGACAAGGGAGAGATGCGTAGCATGTTTACGAGGCCGAATCGCCGTCGCTTCGAGAGCTCGAGCTCGTTCCCGGAGAATCTATGCAGCCTGCCTCGTATCCTGATTCAGGCCAGCCCCCCGTTCAGGAGGAAGAGTCTTCAGGTTCTGTTTCTCAAATATTACCAGCACAGGCGGCCGCGGGGAGGATCAGCAAGGGGCTCAGAATCGATTACAAGTCCTGCACCCAGTCATATACGCCTCGGACGCCTTCTGATCTTCGCTCGCCTGCGCCATCGACCACACTCGCCACCTTCCACTGAATCTCGACTCCCCCAACCGCATTCGCCAACTTGTCCCATTCGGCCGAGCCCTCGAACGCAAACACGTCTTCCGCCGCGGTCGAGAGGATCTCGTTCTCGTCCGTGGGGAGACCAGTCATACTGCTGGCTGCGATAGGTTCGGAGAGAGTCGCGATTCCGGATGAGGTTGAGGAGTTCCCGAGTCCAAAGAGGGAGAGGAATGATTGAATAAAGCCTTGCGAACTGTTCGAGGACGAGGAAGACGAAGGGATGGCCTCCAATCCTTCGAGTTTGGCGCCTGCACTGAGTGGGGTGGACCCTGAGGCGCCGGCGGGAGTGCCGGCTGCGCCTCCCGCCCCAGTCGAAGCGAGTCGTCTCCGTTCGAGTTCACGCAAGAGCGACTGCTTGGCCCTCTCGAGCGCTAGCATGGGCGAGCGCGCCTTGTTGCTGCTGCTTGAAGAAGGAGAGGCGGTTCCTCCGGAAGCATTGGCGAGCGAGGACGAGCCGGACATGTCGGATTTGGTGAGGAGGATCAAGAGAGGCGGGAGGTGGGATTGCCGAGTCGATTGGAGCGCGAGGAGAGAGAGGAGGACATGGAGGTGCCTGATTGATCCCGAGACAAGAAGGAGATGCCATGGCAAGTCAGCAGTCAAGGACTGATCCAAAAAAAAAAGGTCGGTCTCGGCGACAACTCACTCTGCTGCATCTCGGACATTCTTGCCCGTCAATCCGGCTGCACCGTCGATGGTGAAGACTATGCCGTCAGCTGCAGGGAGGTACTGCGCGAGCGAGCGGGTGCGCAAGCGCGGGTGGCCCGGGATGTCGACGAGGTGAAGCGGCGGGTCCAGGTCGGCAGAGTCGCTCTGCGGGCGGTAAATGGGCGGAGATGGTCAGCAAATATGATGATCTACTGAAGCCCGGCAAGCTCGTCTCACCTTTTCTTCCGTAAGCTCGTGGTTATCGGCAGCACTGTTCCACTTCTGCGTGATGACGGTCTCGTTCTCCTTCATCGAGGTGTGCGTTGGCTGCACATGGCCGTACGCGAGCTGTGCATGGGTGAGGCAGAGTGTTAATACCCTCTCCTCGGCATACAAGTGCGTATGCTCTGCCCACCTTGGAGAAGAGAGCCGTCTTTCCGGCGGCGAGAGGTCCGACGAGGAGGACCGTCTTTGCGCTCTTGTTCTTGCCGCTGCCTGCCGCGCTCACTGCGACCTTTGCGCCGCGAGTCGGTGCCTTTTTGGGAGGCGAGAAGAAGGCGACCAGGAGGAAGACGAGCAGGACGCAGAGCGAGACAAAGATGCGGATCGGCGAGAGCGACGACGCGGGCGCAAAGAGCGACAAGACTTCGGGCGCGGCGGGCACGGGAGCACGAGGCGGTGATGGCGCAGTCGCAGCGGCCGCGATTGGATCTGCCATCGTCTCCAGCTAACTTTGCGGTGCAGGTGGTCGAGTCGTGTGTGCAGGTAAGTTCTCAGGACGAGGTGGAAGCAGGAGCGCTTGGTTGGTTCCGTGTGCAACGCGCTTCCCCCTGTCTACCGCCTTCCCCCCCCCCGCGCTCAGCTTATCGCCCCGCAAAACTCGAGTTTGACTCTGTTTCATCGCATCTCCTCCGCACAGCTGCCCGCATCGAATCGCGCCTTTACACGCCGGACAACAAGCGCGACAGTACCGAATAAGTTTCACGATCATCAAGCGCAACCCGCCACGTCTAAATCTTCAGCTTCGCTCGGCCTCGTGGACGTCACGAGAGCGTGCAGAGACCCCGACGAGACTCGTCGACGCCACCCACGCCGCTCGCTCGTCTGGGCAGGAGACATGAGCAGCACGGGAGTAGCAGGCAGTAGTGCCACGCTGCCCCGTGAGCTACAGCCGCGCGTAATGGAGGACGCGCTTCGAGTCGAGCCGGCAGCGGCAGCCTTCTCATCTCTGCCGGCAACGCATCAAGCTGCGAGGGGACCGCTGCACTCGGGATCGACTTGGGTCGGAGTACAGCGCAGTGGTAGGAATTCGTACGAAGTCACGGTCAAATTCGACGAGTAAGCCGCACTCCATCCCCCCTTTCAAGACTTCGGGCTTCTTTCATCAACGACGTCAATCTCTCTGTCGGGAGCTGATCGTCGCCTCCTTGTCCGGGATTATCAACAGGGTCGACGTCGGGGCGAGTAAAGTGTGCGGTACCCTCGAGATCAAAGGCTTGACGCCAGAACTCGACAGCCTCGTCACCTTTTTCGAAGGCGAGATTGTCGGCGAAGTCGGTTCGCCCGGGTTCCGCACCGGTCGCTTCGGCGCCACCGAGTTTGACGACCTCAAGCACTGGCGCCGCTTCCCGGCTTTTACCAGGAACCGACTCGAACGCAGCCTGATCAAGCCCGAGCTGAACCTGCGCACCGCCAAGAACAAGCCGTACGTCTTTCTCCGGCTCAAGGAGCGTTTCGTCGTCAACCACCGCATCGAAGCCATCCACGGCGCATCCTACGCAGGGTTTTACTACTGCTGTGAGTATACTCTCCAGGTTGCACAGCTGCAGCTAGTTCACAAGATTGAGTACTAAGACTCGCTCGTCCCCTGGTCAGGTCTCGACTGCGAACCCTCGATCGTTCCGCTCGACTCGCCGAGCCTGTCCGTCCAGCGCGGCATCTCTTCTCCCTCGCGGCAGCCGCTGCCCGCGCGCGGTCGCCGCGAGTCGTCCGCAGGCAGTCGCGCGAGGCCGGAACCGAGCCTGCTCGCCCAAACGCGACCGCACGCCGCTCGCACGCCCTCGCAGCCACGCCTGTCGCCGCCGCAGGTGGTGGTCAACTTGCCCGCGGCCGTCGCAGCTTTGCCGCCACAAACACTCGGCACGTTCGCTCCACCGCTGACGGCTCCGACGCCGAGTCGACCGGTCCCGCCTCGGCGAACGAGCAGCGGGTCGGTTTCGTATGCCGCCGCCGTCCGCGGCGAGGCCTTGCCCTCTTCTCCTACCTCGGTTCCGGACTTGTCTAGCTCGCTCTCGTCGGCAGCATCCCCCTCCTCCTCGACGACGGGTTCGCCGGCGACCCCGCCGGTGATCGAAGTCTCGGAGCCTTCTCGGCCTGCCTCGACCGACTTGCCGACTCCCAAAGTCGAGTACCCGGAACCCGCATTCAGCATCTTTGCTCCGCTCGACTCGAGCGCGCCTTCGCTGCCCCCGGTCTGGCAAGCCGTCGCGGCCGGACCGTTCTCGCCCTCGTACAACGCCGCGCACTATGGCCAACCGGCGGGACCTTCCACCTCGCCGACGGACGAAGAATGGCCCGTACCGATCCCGTCGTCGACGACCACTACTGCCACGACGACGTCGACAGCAGCAGCAGCAGCAACGCAAGTGACGCCGCCGCCGCGTCCGCCGGCCGCGCTGCGCCGAATGAGCTCTGACGTCGCCAACGTACTCGCCAAGGCACAGATGATGCACGCTGGCCTCGACATGGGCAGGCGAGGCAGGCCGGGCTTGGCTGGCGGACGCCCGAGTAGGGCGTTCCGCTTCGAGGGCGAGGATCGCGATGTCTATTCGAACGACGACGAGGAGGACTGCTGCTCGGACGAGGAAGCCGGATTCGACGATCGCGGCTTGCGGAGTTGGACCGAAGCGACCATCTCTGGTGTGAGTCGTCCTTTCTTGTCCTCGGCGGCTCGGATGAGGGAGTGATTATCCATCCTTTCTGCCCCCGCTCAAACGTGCGACTGACTTTTGGACAACCTGGTTCGGTAGTTCTACTTCCACCACAGCGCTTCGCCATATCAGGAACTGTCGCTCCGCTATGTACCATCGCACAAGGGCGGATCCGCCGAATACTCGTTCCGGTGATTCAGAGCACCTCGATCGCCCCTCTCGGTGACCCCGGACAACGGACGTCGATGTCGTTACGGAGTTCTCCCCTCTCGCGCTGTAACTTGCTGCAAACCTGTCACCCTAGCAAAGTCTGGTCGAATGAAATTGTCGTTGTCCCACTCAGTCGTGAGAACTGTCATCGCCCCACATGATCGATGATCCGCCCTTCCTCCGACTTGGACCATCATCATAACTGGGCCAGATGCCAGATTACCGCGTCGCTTGCGCCACGTACAACGGCAAGCTCGTCAGCGGACAGGCTCAGCGCGTTTTGAGCGACTCGTCCGAGCATTTGAGCGCCTGGCTCGCACCGTCTCTGCTCCAGCAAACCGATGACGATTCGGACCGCAGCCGAGGAGCTCGAGGAGAGCGGCAGCAGCCGGCGCCCGACTTTGTGGCTATCGGCTTTCAAGAGATGATACCACTCGTGCGTAGCAGCGATCTGTTGCACCAGCCGCTGAAGAGATGAGCTGAAAGTTCCCCTCGCCGCCGCCTGCAGCATCTCGCGCTCGCCGGGCTCACGAGAAAGGCGCTCGACTTGCACGATGACAAGCTCCGAGTGGCGATCGAATCCCTCTACACCACCACCGCATCCGTCGGAAGTGCAACAGAGGAGGAGGGCAAGACGAGGTACTCGCTCGTGGCGCGGAGAGCCATCGGCGGAATCGCGTTGCTCGTCTACGCCAGAGATGAGACCGTGGCGACCCGCGTCAAGGACGTCCAAGTCAACTCGGTCGGTTGTGGCGTGTTCGGTCTCCTCGGGAACAAGGGCGCCGTCGGGATCCGGGTCACGCTGCGAGAATCAACGGCTGGTGAGGTCGACGCAGCGGGAGACGAAGCCGAGAGCAGCTGGACGTTTGTCTCGGCGCACTTGGCGGCACATCAGGATCAGAACGAGGCGCGGAGCAACGACTGGCGAAGCATCGTCGAACGACTCGTGTTCGCGGATGACCGCGGCGCGGCAGCACAGATGTTTGATACCGGCCATCTCTTCTTTTTCGGGGTATGTTGCTTGCTCTGTTGCGACAACCCGCGAGTATTTTGACTGACCCGACACGACATGCAAACCTGCAGGACCTCAACTATCGCATCTCGCTCACGTCGCCGGAGCGACTGGACCGCGACAAGCTCGTGCACGATCTCTCTGAACTGGCAGCAGCTTCAAGGAACGGAGACGCTGCTGTCGTCCCCGCCAAGCTACTCGCGCAGGACCAATTGCGCCAAGAACAAGCGCGCAACAAGGCGCTGCATCACCTCCGCGAAGGCGAGATCACGTTCCCGCCGACCTACAAGTACAAACCCGGTTCGAGGGACGAGTTGTCGTCAAAACGCGTACCGGGTTGGTGTGATCGCGTGCTGTACGCTTCTGCTGCTGCTACCGCAGCAGCAGCAGCAGCACCAGGGGGGGAGGTCAAGGTGTTGAGCTACCGATCTGTGATGGAATTCACGCGGAGCGACCACAAGCCGGTCAGTCCGGGTGCCTTTCTCCTCCTCACGACGCCCCGAGTCGAGTGCCAAGTCGAGTTGAGACTGACAGGAGTACCGGCGAAATCTTAGGTCGCCGCGCAGTTCCTCCTCCCCGAATCTTCGGTCACGCAACGCATCAGGGATCGATCGCCCTACAATGTCGATCCGCTCTGGCGGGTCAAACAGCTTGCAGGACTCGTACTCGACCGTCTCGTCGGTTCCGTTTGGTGTCTGCTGATGTTGGCAGGTTTCAACCGCGATCTCAGGTGCGTGAAGAGCCAAACCCTTGCGCACTGCTTCGAATGACATGGCTGATAAGGCAGCGCTTCGATCGTCACGATAGACTCGGCATCTTCAATGTTGCGATCCTCGCTGCAACGATTCTCTATGGTCGCAATCGTTTCTGGTAACGTCCGTTCCGCCGCCATTGTACGACTCTTTCAAGATGTTGTTGTTGCTCTCTTTTTCCTCTCTTGATTGCAATCTGCGTGTCTTGCTCAGGAGAGTGTCTGATATGCTGTGCGTGTTGCAGTGTTTGGGAGTGGGAGTGGGAGTGGGAGTGGGAGGGGCCTCGAGCTGCGAGCAGGCCAGGAGGAATCGGGCCGTGCCGAATGTGCGGCTGCCATGCTCGAGAGTCCGACTTCGAAAAATTGGGAGGGAAGGGACTGTACAGGGAGTATAACGAAAAGAGGGAGAGAGCGAGAGCATGCACGGAAAAGCTGGAGTCGCCGCCTTTTTTTGTCTTGGGGTGAACGGTTTCTACGAGGCATACTGCAATGACGAGAACGAGCGAGAGATGGTCAACAATCGTGTGCGCGAAGACATCTGTTCACGAGAGGACATTGTGGCGTACCTTCTTGACCCACTCCTGAGCCTGTTGTACCAATAGTCCGCGAGTGTCAGCATCCACTCGGAAGTTCGGGAAGGTGACTGCGATCTCGCGCCTTACATTCTTGTTGAAAGCAGCGCGGTCCTGGTTGTAGACTTCGGCGATGGACGCGACGAGGGCGTCGTCCGCTGCAGATAACATGGGGAGGGGTCAGCAAACGCGCTCGCACGAGTGCACATGTTTAAGGGGACAGGGGTGCTCACGATTCGGCTCCTGAAGAAGCTGGACCAGGGCACGGAGGACTGCGGGAAGGGACAACGGTCTTGATCAGTCCGCATTATTTTGCCGTCTGTTCTATTGGTTTCTCATGACTCACTCTGCTCAATCTTGGTCGAGGGCTTCCAAGCTTCAGACTTGAGCAAGCCCATGCAGATGGCGCCGTCGTCCGTCACGTTCGGGTGGTAGATACGGGTAGTCTGCGACTCGGGGCGGTGACGCCGTCAGTCGGCTGTTCATACTGGCGCCGGAGGGAGCGACTCACAAACTTGACCTGCACTCGTAAAATACAATTTGAATGAAGCAGCAGGTTAGTACACGACGAGATCCGGTCGATAGTCATCTCGAAAACAGCGTACATTGGGAGACCTGCATGGGGATGGGCGGTCCGACGTCAGTCTCGAATGCCGACCAAGCACCGTTCCCGAAGCGTGGGTACCTACTTGAAAGGGTACTCGGTTGGGAAAGTGATGTCGATGTTGAACTTGCCGCCTAAAGGAGACCCGTGCGAGACGCGATGTCAGCGGTGGGGGAAAGGAGGGGTCGACTCTGGAGAGCTCACCCTTGTAAGCCGAGTCGGGCGGTCCCGAGATGGTACCAGTCTGTGCAAGCCGTACGCGCATTGTGATTAGCCGTCGGAATAGTCCGAGAATGACCAGGGAGGGGGGCCGAGAACTGACCCAGTGGAGGAGGTTGCTCTCGTCCGGCTGAGCGACGACGTGAGGGGGAAAGTCTGCCTGGAGCTCGGCGTATTCCTTGGTGATCCTGCGAGCTGCGGCACTCATGGTTCGGGCTGGTCGAAGCGAGAGTAGGAACTGGTCGTGTGCTGGAAGCAAGAGCCGACAAACGCGGAGCAGAGGCGGACGGTCGAGGCTGAAGCGGATGCCACTCTTTGGTCAGTGTATTGTCCCTCCTGCAGTACCACTGGGGAACAACTCACGTCCGTGTGCGGTGAGACGTCTAAAGGCAAGAGAGCCAAAGTGAGTCGAACGGCTGTTGTCATCTTTCGACGCTACACTCGCAAGTCTCGAGCTCGAGTCGGATTTGCAGACCGAAGACTCGACTAGCTACGACTCTATGCGCTCGAGAACCGCCAGCTACTCGCACTTCCTCCTCGCGGCCCACTCGCTCCTCTCGGTTCGGTCGCGCAGACGTCACGTCATGCAAAGCCTCAGCGGTCAGCAGAGTCGCTGTGACGAGGTGCATGGCCATGCTCCTTTCCTACCCCATAGTACCATGCTCCGAGGTTTAGCCAGTACAGCTCGCTGCCCTGTGCTCACTCGGCTTTCCGGCTCGACTCTTCTCAGTCGAAAACCCCGCCTCGCTTCGGCCACTCGCTTCCTATGCTTGTATCGGTTCGCCGTTGCTGACTAAAGCATCAGCAATCGCTCTTCCGTACAACCGACTACACAGGAGCCGAGTACGCTTGACTGTCCCGGCTCGACTCGGATTAGTCCACTCGCACCGCTACGATCTCCCCGACCTTCCGCCCGTTCGTCCCTCCCACCATTGCTCTAGGTTGAACCGGTCTCGCGCCTCCCTGTTTCTTCTCTGTCATTATGCGTGAGGGGCCGCATGGTGTATGGCTCCGAGTTGGGGCAACGCCATCGCGTGAAGCAATGGCCCTCGCCGGCGCTGTCTCCGCAGGACTCCGGCAGGACGGAGCGAGGCGCTCCTTCTCCGCAAGTATCGTGTGCTGCACGTGTAAGCTCCAAAAAGTCAGGACAAGAGCGCCCGGCTTACGAGATCGTGGAGCAGCGGAAGGTTGCGTGCTCTCTTGCGCGCCCAATGCCCCAGAACTCGGATGGGAGGTGCTCTCGGCTGAGAAAAGGATTGCAGCCGAATCGCATGCGCGGAACAATCTTCCCCAAGCTAGGAATCTCGCGAGACGCTGGCGGAGAGCTGATCTTTATTCTCAAGAACATCCGGCCGTGGCCCGTTCCGTCATCACGCACGTCTCTCAGCTACTTGCGCAATGCAAGCCTCTATCTCCGGCTCTGGTCAGGCGAGGTCACAGTCCTCAGCTACATACACCGCGAATCCGGGTGGCGGAACCTCCTAGCGGGTTCGCCACTTTCCCCGAGCCTGCAGCCAAGGTCAGAGGAGCTGCATTAACTTTCCGTGCGAGAAGAAACGATACGACTCACTGATTAGTATAGCTGCACAAGCGCTTCTTACATATCGTCAGTCGCGGCGCCGGTCCAATGCGCGTCATCGAATCGCTCGCGAGTCGGAAGATCTGAAGAAGCCAACTTTGGTCGAGTTCGATCCCGTGCCGCGCGAGCTCCAAGTCACACGGACTCTTCTCTCATCCTTGAGGTTCACTTACCACTTTCACACACACACACACACACACACACACACACACACACACAAGCAAGAACGCAATCATGGTGAGTACCCAGATAAGCTACACTGGACGACCCAGCTCTCCCGCGGGATGGCTCGATAACGGATTTGACCTCTTTTCACGTGCCTCTCGACTGACTCTCATCATCATCATCATCACCTTCTTCGCGCAACCGCGTAGAACGCTGGAGCTGCCCCTGCTGGACAACCTGCCACCACTGGAGGACATGGCGGCGATGCGTGAGTACTCTGCCACCCTCGCCCGCAGGGTAGTCGCGGACTGACGTGATCTCCGGGAATCAAATGTCAGCCTCGATAAGGGAGTCGCGCAGGCTCTCAACAAGTCTGGACACGGCGGCCAGAGCGCCAGCACGATCGAGAAGAGTGCGTTCTACTTTTGCGTTCGCTAGGCTCATCGATGGCCCGTACTGATCTCTTTCGCCGCCGCCCATAGTCTCGGACGGTATCCGCACCGCTTTCAGGAAGCTGACGGGCAAAGACGTTCCCGTCAAGGATCAGCAGTACTCGTGAACCATATTGTTCGATCGTGCCCCGTGCCCTCTGATCAGCAGTACAGTACAGTTCTCGCGTTCCTTGTCGTAATTCAAAGAAGGAAAGCAGTGCCAAATCATGCCTCGGTTGCCGCTTCACTCTTCCTCCTCCTTCGTTTCCTCCTCCGACGCGAGCGGCGGCGCCCAGAACGAAATTTTGCCACTCGCCGACCCGCCGTAGTACCTGTCCGGTCTCGTCGGGTGACACGCCGTGACTGCGGGAACGGCCGTGATATAGTCGGGGTCGTACAGGCGCGCGATCGAAGTCCCGTCGGGCGAGTACAGGTCGACGCTGCGTTCCATGCTGCCGATATGCAGGTGAGGTGGCAGGGAAGGGATCGTCGACCAACGCGCTCGCAGAACCGTCACGTAGCGACCGACTATGGCAGACAGGCGATATAAAACGTACGGTCAGGACGGACCAACGGGGCGCGATCAATAGCCGAGACGGGAGAGCGCACCTTGGCAATTGTGAGTGAAGCGCTTGACCGGCTTGAACGGAGTCGCGCCGTAGGTCTTCCGGAGCGCGGCGAGGTTGGACGGATCGAGATCCCAAACTGGACACACGGACATGGCCGGGGGCCAGCAAAGTCGTCAGCGGGAAACGAAGCGCAAGAGTCTGGCGAGGGCAAGGGACTCACCTCGGATCGAGTCGTCGTACGAGGTACTGGCGAGTCGCGTCCCGGTCGGGTCAAAGTAGGCGCTCGAGCAAGCCTTTTCGTGCTCGTGCTGGACGATCTGCGCCTTTTCGACAATCTCGTCCCGCGTAGCGTCCTCCGGCAGGCCCTGCAGTTTCTCGAGGTCCCACAAGCTGTCCCAGCACGCACCCGCGAGGCGATCCGCATTAGCTCACCGTCCCCAACCCGACTAGAGATCGTGTGACGTCACAGGAGAGACTTACGCCATGAATCGCTTCAGGTGCGCAGTCGCGGCGAGGTTCGGGTTGGCCTGATTGACGCTGACAGAGCCGACTATGAGCGCATGAAACGTTGTCCAGTGTGAGTGCGAGGTCTTAAGGGCGCGTTGGAAAAGCGCCTCACCTTTGTAGTAGTCAATGTTCCACCGCTTGGCGTCGGCCATGGGTTGCCGCAGATCCCGCCAGATCAAGCCGCCGTCGTTATCCGAAGCTGCGGCGTCGACGACACTTAACGAAAGTCAGCGAGAACGCTTCAGCCGTGCAGAAGGAGGGAGGCGACCATTACCCCAAAGTTGATTGCCGGTCGGGTCAAAGTCGAACGAATGGATGAGGGCGTCTTGCTCCCAGTGGTCGCCGTTGATGACCTCCTCCGACATTCCCGTCTCGAAATGCGTCACGCGCAGCGTTCCGTCGTACGCCGAGGAATAGATCTGCAGAAAACGGTCGCGATTCGCGTGGTCAGTCCAGATAGAGGTTCTAACCACACTCCCGAGGTTGCGCGACCCCGCGACTGACCGAACCGGGCTGGCCCGGACGAAACTTGAGGAGCGAGACCGAGTTGGCTCTGTGCGCCTTCCAGTTCCACCACCTCCCATAGCTCGTCTCGACTTCCGCTTCTCCTTCGTCATCTTCGCCGTCGTCCCCGACCGGGTTCTTCGTCGTTGATTTCGATTCGACGGGTCGTCCTGCGTCGGTGCAGTCCCACAAGCTGATGTAGCCCGACTTGTCGCCCGCGAAGACCTGAGTGGGTGCAGGGAGCTGGCTGGTCAGTTTCGCGGCTGACGCGAGTTGCGCGAAACGAATGTCAAGAGAGACTCACGAGGTCTCGGGTCGGATCGGGGTGGACAGCCATCGAGTAGATTCGTTCCGGAATGACTTTGACGATCCTGCGGCGCACGAGGGGAGGGCGCAACCCGTCAGCCGGTTGTGGCCCCGAATGGTGACTAGTCCGCCTTTCGTAACGGCTCAGCAACTCACGATCGCAGTTCAAGGTGGTCGGCAAAGTTGAGGAGTTTCTTGGTCCCGAGAGGCGGTTTCTTGCCCCGTTCCCATTCGCTGCCGCCGGTGATGGGGTGTTGAGCCGCATCGTAGAGAGCGAGGCGGCGGAACTCGTCGTCGAGGGCAGCTTGACCGAGCGCGTCGCGCGTACCTCCCTCGTTCGCTTCGACTTTGCGATCCGCATGCTTGGCGCGGTTCTCTTCGGCTCTCCGGGCCTCCTCGTCCTCCTTGTTTCTCTGTCGGGACCGCACGCAAAGGTCAGCGAGGTTCGCTTTGACCCCTCGAAACCGCGCCGAGATGCAAGATGACTGACCCTCTCGATGTCTGCCCTCTCTTGCTCTGTCTGGCTGTTGACGACCCTCATGGGCTGGGATCTCCTCGAGCTGCGGCGGACGGACCCTTCGCTGCTGTCGGCTGCCTCGTCTGCGGCGGCGAGGGCGTCGGCCTTTCGCTTGCGGGTAGTAGCTGCGGCTTTGGGCTTGGCTGAGGAGGAGGAGGGAGCCTTTGTGGTCGTCTTCTTGGCGAGTTGGCGGGCTGCCGAGGCGGACTCTGCGTGCCCGGTCTCGGCGAGGAGGTCTGCCCAGTCCCGAACGGAACGTAGGGAGGTGAGCGATGGAGGGGCAGGGGGGGATGTGGAAGGATGGCTCACGTTCATTCTGCTTGCTCTGCTTGCTCCTGAATGCGAGGCTGTGTGTGTGTGTTTGAAGGGACAAGCGAGATGAGGTCAGTCGAAGAGGAGGACGAGGGACTCTGGTGATCGCGTGAGCGCAACGAGGTGAGCGTACAAGTCAAAGCCCTGACCGTCCATGGCGATCGATCACGTCGGTGCTCTGGGTCTACGCACGCGAGTGTAGAGCGCAAGGCGAGCAGGGCTCCTCCGTCGGCCAACGCGTCGCGACGCAGCTTCCGACTCTCTCTCCCGCTGGCAGCTCTACACTCTCGCCCGGCTCTGGTGCATAGTACAGCAGGAGCACGCGTAACAATGCCAACCGACGATGCTGCTTGTGCGCTCGGTTCCGGCTCTCTCTCGCTCGCTCGCTCTCCCTTCTCGGCTCTCTCTCACGCTCCTCGCCTCGACGCGCAGATCAGGACCTCGTAGACCGCATCTCGTATTCAGACAGGTACAGCGACGACGAATTCGAGTACAGGCACGTCCTATTACCCCACAATTACCGCTCGCACGCTGGACCGAGTCGAGTCCGGCTGACCCGGCTTTGCTCTCGACTGCAGGCATGTCCAGCTGCCGCGACAGATGCTCAAACTCAGTACGTATCCCCAGAGAGCCCGTCTCTTTGACAATGCACGCTCATTCGTTGCTCTCCCTCTGCGCAGTTCCGAAAGAGGTCAGTTCCAACGCCGCTTACCATCAACTGGTTCGACCCTCTGACACACTCTCCTCTCTGCGCGCAGTACTTTGAGCCAGACTCGAACGTTCTGCGGCTACTGACAGAAGACGAATGGCGAGGGATCGGAATCGTGAGTTCCGTCGAGTCGGTCCCGGCCAGGCGCTCACTCGAAGCGCGCGTGGGAGAGCGAGCGGAGGTGCATGCGGATACCAGAAGAAAGAATCTTGTGACTGACACGGAAGGCCGTTTTGCTCCGCAGACGCAATCGCTCGGATGGGAACACTACGAGACGCACGCGCCCGAACCGCACATTGTGAGTGGCGCCGCCCTCGCCGTGGGTCGAGTTCGGACATGCAAGCTGACCCCGCGTCTGCCTCGCCGCAGCTCCTCTTCCGACGAGAGAAGGACTACCAAGCCAAGTACGGCAACCAGCGCTGAAGAGGCGCACGGCAAAGAGCTGCCGGCCGCGCTCGTCTCTGATCACCCTTTTCGTCTTTCAACCGCATCACCTTGGCTCCTGGGCAATCCCCGGGGGCGCCCCTACGCCTATGTTGAACACCTGTCACCTGTCTCCATCCCTATTCCTAGTCGCATAACCCATACATCTCGTCTGCAAAAGAAAAGAGAACCCCTCGTCCCGTTTTCCATCCATTCCATGCACTGATCGGGTCCTTCGTCAGACCCTGAAGGGTACAGTCTTCCGCGCTCGAGGAAGGTTCTCTCAGCTACAGACCTTGTCTTGTTGAATTTCATTTGCGGATCGCAGCCGCCGTTCGCGAGCTTCCACGGAGCTTGACGCGCGAGTCGACGGTCGGCCTCATCTCGTTCCGCCGCCGCCGTCTCTGCCTCATAACTTTCACCTCACCCCCCGCTCGGACGGCGCTTTCGCGCCAGCAGTACAATCTTCAAAGAGCTACAAGAATGCCTGGCGAGACCGGTACTTCGCCCGAGTCCGCCGCAGCCTTGCCCGACCCCGCCGTCGGAATCGAGTATCCCTCCAGCGAAGCGGCCAAACTCGCCGTCCTGCGCGCCTTCCGTAAGTCGGTCGCCGGTAGAGGTCGATGCTAAATCCCCTAATCGCCCGCTGATGTCGAGCTGATGTCGAGACAATGCGTGCATGCAGTCGCGCAGCAAACCGAGCCCGCAATCCATGGCAACTCGTACAACAAAATCACGATCGGGTGTCGCCTGCACAGCGGCGCCACAGTCTCAAATGTCGGCCAGGGGAGTCGGTGCACCTTCTTGTACAAGTATGAACCAATCGAGCGTGGCGAGGACCCTGTCAAGGTCACGATCGCCAACTTGGTCCACTCGTGCCCCGACGGGGTCCGCAAGGCTCGCTTCCGGGCTCTCGGTCTCGGCCTCGGACAGAACTACAATCGGCTGAAAATCTTTGCTGCCGAGCTCAGTTACGGCTTGCAGTCGCAAGATCGGCCGGGCGAGGTCAAGCCAGCGCCTGAGAACATGGCCGCTGTCGACGCGGCAAACCCTTTGACGACCTCCTCTTCCTCCGCTCAGGTCGACAAAGCTCGCGAGCCAAAGCCTGTCGCCATGGAAACTCCTCTTCACAAACCGGAACCGACCACGGTGACTCGGGACAAGCACGCCCAACTCGTGGCGGCCGACGCCGCGGAAACGGAAAACCCTTCGACCTCTTCCGCTCCTAAAGTCGGCAAAGCGAGCGATTCTGCCTCGGCCGAGCCTGGAACTAGTATGGCGACTGTGGCTGCACCAACCACTGTGGGCGCTTCGCCTTCCCGAGCGGATCCAACCCCTCCTCCCCATGCTGCCGTGACTCTTCCTCCTCCGGTACATGTCAGCGAAGTCGGTCTCTCGCTTCCTGCCCCCGCCGCCGCTGCCCTCGCCGCTCGTCAACCCGCTCTCTCACCTGGTACCCCGCTCGCCGACCGTCGCGAGCCGAGGTCGAGCGAGGATCCGCCGCCTTTCTCGGTCCAGCCCGTCACGGAGAACGAACCTGCTCGGAAGCGAGCGCGCTTGGCGCCTCCCGCAGGCTGCACCTCGGGCGTCAGCGATGAAGATGCCGCTTTGTTCGAAATGATGGCCGCCACGCGGACGACGAGCGGGGCGGGATCGAGTCCCGGGTCGTTGCAAGCGCATCGGGAAACAAACTTTACCTCGGTCAACCACTCGCCCAACATTGCCGACACGCAGCGTCAACGGGACCCACAACCCGGTACAAGCGACGCATTCAGCGATGGTATTTCGAAACCCGCCAGGGAGGCACCACTCAGTCAGGGCCTCCCTCTCGTATCGAATCGGCCTTTCCCTCGCAATGCCGTGCAAGTCCCTCAGCAGCGACAGCAGCAGGTCATGCAGCCTCCTCCTCCCCCGTCGCCGCCATCGATGACTGCTCTCCTCGCGGCGCATGGTTTCGATGCCCAGCAACGCCCCGCCGTTGAGCTCGCCCTCCGCGAAATCGGGATCCGGTCCATCCGCGACTTGACGACCTTTGTCCTCCTAGAAGACGACCGTCGAGGCAATGGCGCGCCATCTGGGTACCTTTGACATTCCCTGGGAGGGGGATGCCCTCTTCCCTTCCCTCGAGCTTGCGGTGGGAAGCTTGTTGGCGCAAATCCGTGCCGACACGCAGGCGGTCCGGTGGACCTAAAGAACGCTTGCGGACGGCAGAGCTTTCTTGCTTTTGCTTAGGTTCTCTTTCTCTCTGTGGAATGGCGCTTGGAGACAACCTGCGAATCATTCCTCTGCCGTGCGTCGCGGCGAAGTGCAGGTGAAGTTAACAGAGCCAAAGCGAGTGCCTCGACCTTCTCAAAACCAGGCGACTCCCCTTTATTGCAGGATCGCAACAGTATACTCTCCGGAGCATGAGAGTACGCACATCAGAGTGATCCACGGCCACAGGGCGAGGCAACTCTGACCGAATTGCGAACTTTGCGCACGCACCGTCTCCGCGGGGAGTCCGGCCCTGTGCTTTTGTTTTCAACTCGCCGTGTCACCGCGTCACCGCCTCTCTCATCCCTTACCGGTCATCTCTAGAGGTCTGAACGGATTGGAGTTACTCCCACTACATTGCTCCAAACGATAGAGATCCCGTCAAGCAGCTCGTCGCTCGAGCTGTGATGTCCGAGACTCTGGAAGTGCCCAAACCGGTGCTCGGTGCAGCGTACGACTCGGTTCTCCAGTTCAAAGTCGCTGCGTTCGCACAGTTCTGTAAGTGACAGGCCATCAGCAAGTTCATGACGTGTGCTGCTTGCTGGTACGGCTCCATTCGTAGTAAAGGAAAAGGCGGAACCCGCGATAGACGTGAGCGATCATCGTCGCGCGTCCATTCGCTGCAGACTGCGCTCCGACAGCACTACGGACAAGATCGGCAACGGGAAGCCCTGCAACTTCTCGATAAGCGCGAGACGGACCGATCCCGGCAACATGCTGCGCGTCACCGAGATCAACTCAACCCATTCCTGCTCGACCGCCGCGCGACAGGCACGCCACTCCAGCGACGACGCCGTCGGTACAGTCTACACCCGACAAAAGCTGCTGGATCTGGGACATAAGCTGCAAGACTCCTTAGCGGTCGAGTCATCCGAGCATGAGGACGAACCGAGGCAGGAGTTGGTCGTCCACTTCGGATCCGAAGGCGACGCCGCGCCGACCGGTCCGGGAGAGTGCCCAGATTGAGCGTTACATTTTCGAACCGTCGTTGCAACCCCAGCGCGCTCCATCTGCGACCCCGCGTGCAAGCACTTCGTCTCCCTCGAAACGCATCGCGCCGAGCACTCTCGTCGGTTCGAGGCGCGCGAGACCGAAGGTTCGCCGCCTGTCCGCTCCAGCCTCGTCCGTGGCGTCAAAGTCGCGCTCCGTACCGCCACAAAAGCCCCGGCCGTCGGATCCTACCGCGAGCCGCCACGTTACCTCGAACTCCGGCGCGCTTGACCTGGCGCCACTGCCCGCCAAACCGCTGCGGACTGGCGTCGTCTCTATGGTCTTCTCGCAGGCGACACCGAAGCATGCCAGTCTTCCTGGCACGCTGTCTGCTCCGCCTTTGACGACCTCGAGCTCGACGCACGCCAGCCCGATCAGGCAGTTTCTTGCGACGACCTCGCTCATTCCAGCCCAGCGCGACCTACTCGCCCGCGCACTCGAGTCGGTCGGAGTTCTCGAAGCGGAAGACCTCGTCAAGGTTCTTTTCTTTCACAACAACATCCTGAAGGACTTCGGAAAGTGGCTCCTTGTCGGACGAGCCGAGCCGTGGCCAGGAGACGCGCATTTCCGCACAATTGATGAGGCGCTTCAAGCTGTCGTCGAAGGAGCGCGGGTCGACGCAAAGCTCGGCAAGAGCTCGTAATTCCGTACGCAGGAAGGAAGGTCGCTCGGAAGGATGGTTGCTTGTTACGCTACATCGGTAATCTGCGCACTTCTTCGATTGTCCAGTCTGTAGAATAGGCATCAGCTTGAGATTCCATGGAGACTTAGACAGTGAGTACATACACCGCCTCAGAATCTCCGGTTTGAGTGTCTCGACTTCGGCATCAAGATGATAGAAGAGCAGAGGGCCCCAAGAAGCGAGGTTTCGACGGAATTGTTCCGGCGAGTAAGATGTCGGGTCAGAGCGGTACAATGAGATGAGCGTCTGGAGTTCGTCCATTCCTGCGAGAGTGGGCACATCAGACCGAAAGTTACTTCCGCGGTTTGAAAAGAGCGAGGCTTACCTTTGTGGATCGCATCGTGCTCCTCCTGGTGGTCGTCGCGGAACTGAGGCATCCGCTTGGCAAGAACGGGGAAGATGTGTCTACGCGGGAAAGGGCGAGTCAGCACGAGGCAGCAACTCTTCGGTAGGCAACAAAAGGCGGGAACGCACTGCTCCTCGATGCCGTGGTGGAAACCCAGGTGCTCGTGGAAAGACTCTGCGACGCCCATAAAGTCTTTCACAGACAGGCCGTGCTTGGCGAAGGAACCGTCCGCCAACTCAAAAAGCTGCTTGAAGGATGCACGGACTATTGACGGGAAGAACGCGGCGTCAGCGTCTTTGGTGCTACTCGTTCTGCCGCTTGTCCGTCCACATAGAAGCGGACTGACAATACGTATGAAACCCTGCAAACGAGAAATGCCGGTTCAGCATAGACACTCCTTGTCGAAGCCAGAGCAGGAGATAGTGCTCACCCTCCATCCGCGACGACATCCGGTCCCAGTCTCTCCGTTCCGCCGCATTTTTCGGTTCCGGCGAGATGTAGTCGGGAAGCTCGATATCGCCGCCTTTGCGCCCTTTTGCTGCTTTGCGAGGCGGCACCGCTTTGCGCGACGGCGTGATTGCCTCTGCGAGGCTGTATGTTGACATGGCGCGGTGGCAAAGTCGTTGGCACAGGAGGCTGCGAATCGCTATCGCCAGCTTGTGGTATCCGATACTCTGCTGCAGCAGGTGCACTGTCTGTAGCCAGTCTCGTAAGGCGGGTTGCAGGCCGGAAGCGAACTCCGTGTCAGCAGCGAATCGCAGCCGTTGCCTTTCCGAGCGAAAGTGGAGGCAAATCCGCACGTGCAGCAAAAAGAACTGCGGGAGACAACTCTCGCGACGTTGCTCGCGCTGGACTCGCGAGCAGAATCGTACCAAGCTATACGGACATTCGGAACAGTTGAAATGCGCACACGGGCGAAAAGAATAGGAAAGACTTGGAAATGCATAGGCACGAGCGAGAAAGCTCAAATGAAGTGGATCTACTTTGCGAAGAGGTCGCGACGAAGGACGACGCCGGAATATAGAAATGACAATGAATGAGGGTATCCTTGGTGATGATGAACACAGGTTGGCCGCGCGCGGCAGAGGCGAGGGGGTATAAGTTATCGCGCGAAGGCTGCGAGACGGTGCGGCAGCAGCAGCGTCGCGGACTGATCCGGAGCGGGCGAGACGAAATACTTCGGAGCTAGCCGAATCAGTGGAACCCACCACCGAGGCCGAGCAAGAGCTCGGCGCACTCGCGCTGCTCGTCTTCGGGCGACTTAGGCCGCTCTTCGCGAGCGCGGCTCGTTGTCGACGAGAGCGCCGACGAACGCTTCGACAAGGCAAAGTAGTCGCCGTTCGAGGTCGAGTCGTCCGCGACAGTCTGGAGCGAGTCGGCGGTGCTTGCGGTCGAGGTGGAAGAGTAGCTCAAGTCGGCGAAACTCGAGTCGTCGGTGCTGATCGAAGAGACAGCCGAATCGCCTGAGACGCGACGGCGTTTCTGCTGCTGCTGCTGCGAGCTACCCGAAGAAGCCCGCGCAACGTCGATAGTCAGGCCGAGGCGGCGTCCTCCCGACGTGAGGCCGAGAGCGTACGTGTAGGTGCGGCCCTGCGCACTGACGTTTCCGACGGCGGCGGCCGCGGCAGCGGCAGCAGCAGTGGACTGATCCTCCAGGATACGAGCGCGCTTGCGCCCGAGAGCCTTGAACGCACAGATGCCGAGGTCGGCGCCGGCGTGGGTGGCCAAAGGACCGAAGGCCGTCGGGGCGGGGCTGCTGCTGCTCGGCGGCACGGGCGGCGGTGCGTTGGCGGAGCGAGCCGGCACGGATGATGATCGCGCGTGCGACGGCGTACGGAAGGTCGTGTGAGCGTCGCTGAGCTGGGCACCGTGAAGCGCCAATGTCGCCTGCGTGTTGGGCGACGAGAGCGACCGCGAGACTTGGGGTCGCACAGTTCCCGCAGCGTACTTTGGCGGGGCGAGCAAAGCCGATTTGGCCTCCTCCTCACCGCTGTCCTCATCCTCGTGGTCGGCCCAGGAGCGTTCGAGCTGTTCGATCCGCCGGCGAGTCAAGGGGATCGGTCCGGGCGAGCTCGTGCTCGGCGGGTCGCTCTGCATATGTTGCAAGAGTTCGTCGCGTGCCCGAGCTTTCGAGACCGGTGTCATCATCGCCATCGGCACCGCAGCAGCAGCTGCCGGTTCGGGGCTTTCCGTCGTCCTCCTGGACGACGTCAAAGCGCCCGGGTAGTCATTGTTGTGCAAGGTCGACGGAGCTGACGCCGTCGGCGACACCGACAAAGACCTGCGCCGATCCGCTGCGTGTGCGACCGTCTCTCCCTGCGAGTTGGCAAACAGTCCCGCGGCCGACTTTCTCTGCTCGCGACCGGCGACCACGTTCAGCGAGTGGCTGGCCGAGCGCTGCAAGGTCCGTCGCGCAAACGAAGAAGACGCGACCTGCTGCGACGCCGACCTCGGCGGACTCGGAGGGAACGCGAACGAGTGCGGCAGCGAGGGCGTACGGGCGAGCGGGGCGTGCGAGCCGAGGGGGCGTTTCCGGACGTGCTTCTTGGCGGCGATGATGGACGAGTTGTGCGGGCGGTGGACAAAGACGTTGGCGTGCGAACCTTCTGGGCGGTGCGATCCCGAAGAGGACGGATGCTCGCCGCTCGAGGAAGCATGGCCGGACTGTTGCGAAGGGTACGAGTAGCGGTACGGGACCGTCGCCGACGAAACGGGCGTGAGCAAGTGGCTCGCCCGAAGTACCGCCGCGTCCCCAGTCGGCGATTTGACGTTCTCCTTGTCTGCAGCGAGCGTCGTAGATTGCAGGACGAGGCGGCCGGAAGGACCCACGAAGGCGCCCGAAAATGCAGGTGCACCTGCCGCCGACGCCGTCGCCGACGCCACCGAATCTTTCGCACTGCCGGAGAGAGCGGACCGGCCGAACGAGCCTGCAGTGGGATGCAGTGGGAGTACAGGGGACGGGAGCGGGGAAGAAGAGAAGGAAAGAACGACGCCGTCGAGATCCTTGGGGTCGGAACCGGTCGACGTGATGGACGACGAGCACGACGATTCGCGCTTCTCCTTTTGCCTGAGGGCAGCGGGCGGGGCGCGATCATAGTCAGCGCTGCGCTCACGACGGAGAGTCTACTGTTTGTGCATAGAGTTTGCATCTCGGGTCGCGACACGCAGATCATGAACCCCGCGATTGTTCATTGAAGAGAAAATGGTCGCGTCGACCGCGACGGGGAGAAACAGAAAACAAGGCGACCGCGAATCGCTGGTCTGGAGACGGAGAAGCTCACCTGCGGTTCTGGTACCACACTTGGACTGCCCTGACTGTCATACCGAGCCTCTCTGCGAGGTGGGCGCGCTCGATCGGATCCGGACGCGGTTTGACGCGGTACTCTGCCTCGAGGATGGCCAACTCGGCCGGCGTCGTGCGCCGCCTCCGCTTCGGAATGAGCGGGTCTTCCTGCGTGCCGTTCGCGTACAACGCGTGAAGATGCGAGGGGCGGAGCGGCGACGACGAGGCGAGATCGGAGGCGGCGGTTGCGAAGGTCGAGTGGTGTTGATGCATGGACGGTCGCGGCGCAGGAGGCGGGGCGCTTCCATAGGGTCGAGCAGGGTAGCCCGACTGGCTCAGAGGAGTCGGCGCATCGTATGACCGAGTTGGAGGCACCTGGATGTGCGACGACATGGCGAATGTTTGTCGGAACGAGAAGCGCGAAGATAGAGGCACGGAAGCGGGCGGAGGGGAAGGGGACAGATAGGGTGCCGTGTGGGCGACTAAGGGTGAGTTGAGACTGCTGGAGAACGAGACCAAGGAGAACGAGTGACGGATTGAGGAGACGAGCGGAACAGCGGAACGCGTCTCGCTCTCGAGATGGATCAACACAGCCACGCGACGCGCGACTTGACCTCCAGCACTCGAGGGGAGGCTTTATACACGTATGCTACAAAGTTGTCTCATCTTTTGCGTGTGCAGCTGCTCCGGCCAGACCTGCTCCTGCCCGCTCTCCTCTTCCAGCCCCAGAGCTGCTCTCGTCCGCCGTCGTTTCCCCATCTGCCTCATCCGACTCGAAACAAGGATGCCCCGCCAGCTCTACGGAGGTGCCATCTCGTGCTCGATCCCGGCCAACTACGTCGACGCAAGGTAGGTGACCTCATCCACGCCTCATTACCCCCTCCGTCCCGAGCGCTGACACCGGCAGGTGGCGAACATAGTGACCTGCGACAAGTGCCCGACACCCAGGAAGTCTTTATGGCTCCGGACTCGGACCTGAGTCTCATCGTCGAGGTGCTGGAACTGGTCAAGCAAGACGGCGCAGGGGACAGCCTCGAAAAGGCGCTCAAGTGAGTACTACCCTTAGGGTTGTATGAGATCGGTACTGCACGCGACTGAACTGCCCCCCCCCCCCCCCCCCCCCCCCCCCTCCCCCCCTCGTGGCGCACCCGTCGGGGCAGGTACCACTTTGACTCGCTCGCTCACGACAACGCCGCCCTCTCGTCCGAGGTGTCGCACTACAACCTCCCATCGGCTGCACCTCATCCTCAAGGTCCCGGTCTCCCGACCCTGCTCGGTCCCGCCACCCTTGAAGGCACGCAGACCGTCTCCAAGTTCAACAAGCCCGATTCCGAAGCCGACACGGTCCTGATCCAGCTCGCGCTGTGGCGGATACCGGACCGCGACGCCGATGTGACCCTCTCGGTTAACTGGCCCGTCCGGAGCGGAGCGACGGGCGAGGAACAGGATGCGACCGAAGCGCGCAAGGTGTTTGACGAAGCGTGGCGAAGCTTTCAGATCAACGATTTCGGACTCTTTGCGGGCTCGGCATCATAAGCGGACGAAGATTTTACATTTACTCTGTACATATCGTAACTCGAGCAGCCGCACCGGGGCGGAGCGCCTTGAAAACGAATCTTCCTCGCCGACGATCCGCACTCGGCGCCTTTTCCTCTCCCTCTCGTCAGGATATATCAGTTCGACTTGAGGTGCCCGCTAGCGTAAAAAGATAGTCTGCATTCCCGTTGATTCCTCTCGAGCTGCCTCTGCTGGCTCGAAATCTGCGGCAGAGCAACTTGCTGTGCCCTGACGATCCGGAGCCGATCGAACCGGAGACTCGAGCATCAAGGCAATTAAACGTTATTAGGGATTAGAGATCCATTCTTTGCAGGGCAGAAGCCCTCAGCTCCGTGCGGTACACGGCCTGACTCTGCTTCATTGGACGGTACTATAGGCTGCGCGCCCAAGTGGCTGGCTGCGCGTGGCCCTCGTCCGGTGCTAGTCGTCTTCCCCGGCCCCACCTCCAGCGGGTACAGAACGGCAGTCCCGCGCGATGAATCACCATACCCCGAGCAAACGGCGCAGACCATCGCAGATTGACGGTGCCGCCAGCGACTCGCACGCTCTCGGGGAGTCGGCTGTCATGCCAGATTCGCCGTTGACTGCCTCGGCAGCGCCCGACTTTGACGTCCCGACTGGACTCGCAGCGTACAGCATGGCGCACGAGGCAATGCCCGCCTCGAAGCGAGCGCGACGGACTGAACCGACCGTGCCGGAGGAGAAGCGAATCTCGCCGAGATCTGACGGAGCGTCCGAACCAGCAGCGGAGATTGCCGCAGAAGGAGGGGGACGGCGGGATGACCCCTCGTACTTTCCGAAACCGCCGCCTCCGCCGCCGCGTCCTCCCGAGACGGCCAGCGATGTGAGCGGGGCCGCCAACTCGTCCTCACCTCGAGGCGCTGCGTCGGCGAACGGAGCGCAAAAGTCTGCAGTTTCGTCGTCATCGGCGACGCTCGTGCAGGAACGGAAGCGCACGGCCGACCCGAGCTACAGACCTGGACTGCACCGATCTCCCGCACTGCCCTCTCCGGGCTTGTCGTCCTTTGCAGGCGTATCCAAGCGGCCAAAGATGGCGTCCTCGAGCCACTCGAGCGGGAGCAGTACTCGCGTCGCTCCGGGCGACGAGCTGCGACTCGAAGGTTATAGGGATGTACGAGTCATCTCTGTACACTACGATGACGTCGTCGCGTGTCGGGCGATCAGTACGCTTCGAGAGGACCGGCGGGTTCTACTCAAATTCAGTCTCCTCGCGAGACCGAGCGTGTCCGCCCAGTTCAAAGCCGAGGTGATTTTGCTCAACAAGCTCCGGGACGCAGGGATCAACAATGTCTCGAAACCGATCGCTCGCGAGCACGGACGTTATGGCCCCATGATCGTCGCCGTCGATGAAGATCTCACCTTCTGGGCGGAAACCTACCTCCGGAACCGACACGGAGTGCCGCACTGGATTCGCCTCGATGCCCTATTGGACGCGATCGACCGTGCGATTGGTCTCGTGCGGCTGCTGAACTCGGTACACGCGGTCGGGCTCGTACACGGCTCGATCCGTCCGACGACAATCTCGACTTCCCCCGCCGGCGAGGTCTTCTTGCACGATTTTTCCTGCGCCTTCACCCCGAGCGTCACTTTGGAGAATGGAGAGACGGCGCCGACGCGTGAACGTGGCATGAAGGAGGAGAGTCTACCATACCTCGCACCGGAATCGTCCGGACGCGTGGGCAACTTGGCCGACTATCGCAGCGATTACTATTCGGTCGGCTGTGTCCTGTACGAAATTTTTGCGGGACGAGTACCCTTTGCCGACGCGTACGACCCGCTCGAGATCCTGCACGCCCACATCGCGAGGCGCCCGTCGCTCATGTCGACCATTGACCCGTCCATACCGCACGGCCTCTCGCTAATCGTGGCGAAGCTGCTCGAGAAGAACCTCGAGGCGCGGTACCAGACCGGTGAAGGACTCATCGTCGACCTCGAACGCATCGCCGCCTTAGTCCGCTCCTCCTGCGCCGATTTGCCGAGCACCGTCGACATCTCGCAGGCGATGGGTCGCGTCGGAGACGATTTCCTTCCCGGCGTCATCGACGAGATCGCTCACTTCCGGCTCCCGCCGGCGACGCAGCTCTTTGGTCGTGAGGAACACGAGCGCCAGCTGCGCGCGAGCTTCGAGCTCGTCAAGCAGGAGAACCGTTCGGCGGTGGTGATCGTCAAAGGCAGTTCTGGTGTCGGGAAGACGAGTCTGATCGAGACGCTCAGAGCGCCGGCTGTCGCTTGCCGAGGACATTACACTACAAGCAAGTTCGGTGAGTCCAGCAAAGCCTTTTGCAAGCTCCCGAAGGCAGTTCTGACGGGCAGTTTTACAGACCAAATCAAGTCTCCGGTCCCCCTCTTTGCGGTCACGCAAGCGCTCTCCGGACTGGTCCGCCAACTCCTCTCCGAACCCGAAGTACAGCTCGTCGCCTGGCGCCGGCGTCTTTCGCGGGCGGTCGGGACCGAAGGCAGGATCCTTGCCGATACGCTACCCTTCGTCGAGCAGCTCTTCGAACCGGGCTGGCTCGCGAAACAACCCGAAGTCCCGGTGCTGAGCCCTCAGGAGAGCGAGGAACGGATAAAATCCTTGGTGCAGAGGCTACCCCGAGCCTTCTCGCGGGCGGGGAAACCGCTCGTCCTCGTTTTCGGTGCGCACGCCGGGTATCAGCCTTCCGGGTACAGATATACCGAGGCTGACTGCTTATGCGCCACAGACGACCTGCAGTGGTCCACATCAACGGATCTTGCCTTCATCCGCTCGCTCGCCTCGTCGGATGTCGAAGGTCAAGAGGATCCTTCGCTCTGCAAGATGGCCAAACCGATGCTGCTTGTATGCGTCTACCGAGACAATGAAGTCGGACCGGACCACCCGATCGCGACCGAACTCCTCCCCGGATTGCGAGCGAGCACGATCACCCTCCCTCCGCTGGATCTCGCGAGTGTGACGGCATTCGTTGGAGCTGCGCTGCACCAGCCTGCTCAAGGCGCTATCCGCAGTTTGAGCGAAGTCGTCCTCGCGCGAACAGGTGGAAGCCCTCTCTTTGTGGCGCAGCTCCTCAGGGCATTCTACCTCGATGGATCTTTTGCGTTCGATTACGCGGCAGGGCGGTGGACTTTCGACCTCGACGAGCTGGCTCAGAAAACGGTCTCGACCGACGTGGTCGAGCTGCTGCTTGCGCAGATGAGGCGTTACCCCGAGCGCACGCAAAGCGCCCTGCAAGTCGCCGCTTGCCTCGGCAACGAAGAGCTCGACGCCGACGCGCTCGCCATCGCGGTCGGCCATCCTTTCTTCGAGCTGGCCCGCGACTTGCGAACCGCCGTCCAGGATGGCCTCGTCATCGCCTTCGAGAGCCCGGCGCTCGCCACTTCCCCTTCGTCTCGACGCCCATCGACGGTTCCTGAGCGGTATCGCTTCTTCCACGACAGATGCCAGCAGGCGGCCTACGCGTTGATTCCTCCGGATTCGCGCGCAGCACTTCACTACGCGATCGGTCAGCGACTAGCAGCGGCTTTGCCGGCAGACGAGATCCGAGAGCAGGTGTTCGAGCTCGTCCAGCAGCTCAATCACGGCGTCCGGATTCTCCGGACGACAGAGGAGCGCGACACCCTGGCGCGGTTCAACTACCTCGCCGGCAAGCGAGCAGTCGCGTCCACGGCTTTCGACGCTGCGCAGCAGTATCTCTTGACCGCGGTCGATTTGCTCGGGTCCGGTGCCTGGACCGAACAGCATGCGCTCATGTCCAATATCATCGAACTCCTGATTGAGGTGGAATACAGCCTTACGTGAGCAGTTGCGCGCATCCTGTTTCGCCACTCAAGACGCTGACGATGAAGGTTATCGACAGGGACTATCCTGCTGTCCAAGGCTATGTGCGCACATTCTTGGAACACGCAAACGACCAGGTCGCCAAGCTCCGGATCTACGTCTACTCGATCCGTTCTGCGTCAGCCGTGGGCGACTCTGCTCAGGCGATCGAGATCGGACGCCGAGCGTTGGCCAGTGTCGGCCATCGCCTGCCCGAAACTGCGCAAGAGGCCGACGCGGTCGTGCAGGAGATCCGCGCCAAGCTCTCGCTTTCCCATACGCAACTCGATGTACGTGTTCTGCTGCAGATTCCTTCAACTGTTTCTTTCCCACCCGATGTTGACCAGCGCAGAGGCTGACGTACCCTACGGAGCAGGACCTTGTCTGTGCGCCGGTTCTTCAAGATCTGATCGCAGCTGGCTGCCAAGCAATCCTTGCCGCTCTCGTGCCGCCCGTCTACTTCGTCCGGATCGACCTGCTCGGCGCCCTCTCGTCGATCTCGCTCGCGTTGAGCGTCACGCACGGTCTGGATCATTCGGGCGCGTTCGTGCTCACGCTGCATGCGGTCCTTGTCCGGAGCCGGTTTGGCAACAACGCCGAAGCCTTTGCGTACGGGCGGGCGGCTATTGCGTTCTTCGAACGAACGCGAGGGTCTCCGCTCGCGTGTCCGACCTACAAGGTCTACTCTTCGCACGTCGCGATCTGGACGCTTCCAATAGACACAGTGTTGGAAAGTTTCCGGCAATCCATTGCATACGGGTTGGAATACCGTGACGCCGAGTGAGCGCGCCCCTATTGCGCACGTCGTTTTCTCTCTCCCGACACTGACTCCGCTCCTCGCAGGTACCTTGGCTTCGGTACCGCCGAGTGCTACGCGTACAGCATGCTCTTCGGCGGCAATCTCGAGGAACTCAGCTCCGACCTCGACCGCTACGCCGTTCTCGTCCGCAAGTACAGGCACGAGCTGAGTTCGACGTGTAGGTTCCGCTCGAGTCCGGTGGCAGCGGAGACCAATGCTGATCACGCGGCCTTGCAGACATCGGCGTGGTGCAGCAAACCGTACTTTGTTTGACCGGGCGCGCGCTCGACCCCTGCGAGGTGGAAGGCGAAGCGTTCAGCGCCGCGGACCTGCAAATCTGCCGAGAACGAAAATGTCAGTTCGCCTCGAAACGCCTTCTCTCACCTGTCGCTCACCCGGATTCCTCGGACAGACTCTCTTACGCTTCTATTGACGCAAACTTTCCGACTAATGCTCGCCACTTTCCATCGCGATTCGGCGCGCGTCGAGGACTCTGTTCGGCTCGGTCGGGAGCACCTCGCTGGCGGACAAGGCCTGATCTTCCCGGTCTTCTTTCAGCTCTTTGAAGCCGTCGCACTTTACAAGCGATTCGCCAGTTTATCACCTCAGGAGAAGACGACCCTACGAAGCGCGCACACCTTGATGACGCGGGTCGCCACCGACCAGCCGCAGAACTTCCGGCCCCTCCAAGTCTGGCTCGAGGCGGAGCGCGCCATCGCTACTTCTCCGCCCATCGACGCGCTTAGCCAGCTTGACGCTGCGATTGAAGCCGCGTCCAGGAACGGAATGAGTTACATCGCTGCTTATTTGAACGAGGAGGTCGCGGCGTTGCTCACGAATCCGAAACTCGCTGCCGGGTATGTCTTCTCGTCTTGAACCTTAACAACTGCTTCTTGATTCTCTTGCTCAACAGGTACCTTCTCGAGGCGCATGCGCAATGGCAGTCCTGGGGATGCAAGCCAAAGGTTGCCCTACTCGAACGGCAGTTCCCGTCGTATTTCCCCGGCCGAACTGCGCCGCCGGCCGCCACATCCTCCACTTCGACACCTGCGCTAGCAGCTGCCGTACCGACCTCGCATCACTGGCACGGGTCGCGCTCCGCGGATCCTGGAATTCCGGCCAGCTCGAGACCCCCGCTGAAGTTCCGGCGGTCCTCCACGCCTTCGCACGAGACGCGGTCGCAGAGCAACTCGGAGGATCTCGACGTACACAGCCAAGGGCGAAGCACACTGTCGGATTCCGCCGCGAAATCGTACCTGGCAACCGAGCTCGACCTCCGGACAGTCGTGACGGCGTCCAACGTCATCAGCGGCGAGATCTCGGTCGACGGCGTCGTTTCCAAACTCCTCAAGCTCGCCCTCCGTATGGCTGGTGCCGAGTCCTGCCTACTCGTTCTCGACAAGGACGGCGTGCTCTGCGCCGAGGCAGTCGCGAGATCCGACAGCATCGACGTCGAGCATTTGCGCCGGACGGATCCCATTGACCTTTTCCCAGATCGATGTGCGTGCAGCTCGGCGGGGACCTCTACGCAAGAGCTGACATACGGGACGGCTACGCAGATCCCTGTGGCGTGATCAACTATACCGCCCGAACGCAATCGCTCATTCTCAACAACGTGGAAGCGGAAGCCGTACATGATCCCTATCTCGACGGTCGCAAGCCGAAATCGATCCTAAGTCTTGCCCTCGCCGCCCAGCAGCGAGTCATCGGCGTCTTGTACATGGAGAACGCGCAGACGTCGAACGCATTCACCCCAGATCGGCTCGAAATCCTTTCGCTCATCTCAGGACAAGCTGCCGCTACGATCGAAAAAGCCCGCCTCGTGCAGGACCTCAAAAGGATGAACGACGACCTGACCGCCTCCCAACGCGCTATCGAGACAGCAAATCGCAATCTCGAGAACAAGATCGCGGAACGAACGGCACAACTTCGCGACCAGAACCGGTTGCTCGAGGCCGAGATCCAACAGAAGGAGCAGGCTCAGGCCGAGATGCGCGAGGCGAAAGACGTCGCTGAAGCCGCTACCGCCATGAAGTCGCAGTTCCTCGCGAACATGAGCCACGAGATCCGGACTCCCTTCAACGCCGTCGTCGCGCTTTCGGGCTTGCTGCTCGACACCGCCCTGACGCCAGTGCAGACAGACTACGTCGAGACGATCAAGAATAGCGCACAAGAGCTTCTCGTCGTTCTCAACGATATTCTCGACTACTCGAAGATCGAACTCGACCACCTCGAGCTCTCCTTCGAGCCCGTGCAGTTGCGGACGGTCCTCGAATCGTGTCTCGACATAATCGCCGAGAGGGCAGCGACGAAGTCGATCGAGCTCGCTCTCGTGATTGAAGAAGGCGATATCTCAGTCATAGGCGATCTCGCGCGCCTCCGTCAAGTGGGGGTCAATTTGCTCTCAAATGCGGTCAAGTTCACGTCCGAGGGCGAAGTCACCGTCACTGCGTCATCTCGGCCCGCGGAGCCAGACGATTTCGGTCGTGCTCGGCGTTGGTGCTCGGTCGCAGTCAAGGACACCGGGATCGGCATCGCCAAAGACAATTTCGGCCGGCTCTTCCGCGTCTTTTCGCAAGCGGAAGGTGCCGAGACGACCCGCACGTTCGGTGGTACCGGTCTCGGGCTGGCGATCAGTCGCAAGCTCGCTCGTCTCATGGACGGCGACCTGGTCGTCGACTCGACTCTCGGGGAAGGGTCGACGTTCACCTTTGAATGGCTGGCCACCTCGACGGGCAAGGCCGACCACGATCCGTACGCCCCGTCCGCCAACCCGGACTTGGTCGGGAAACGCGCTCTCGTCGTTGACGAAAATGCGACGAGTCGGATTGTTCTCCGCCAATTACTCACCTCGTTCGGCATCGTCGCGGACGTCCCCGCCAACGTCAACGATGCGTACAGCATGGCCGTCGCGGCAGCTGACGCTTGTAGGCCGTACGACGTCGTCATTGTCGACGCGTTCCTTCCCGCCTTTGGAGCGCAACTGCTGCTTAGGAGGCTTCGCCAGAAAGGGATGGACTTTCCTGCGATTGCGCTCACTCGCATGGGTTCGCCCATCCACGACGGGATCCGACAACTGGACTGCCGCTTCCTCATCAAGCCGCTGAAGCGGAATCGGCTGCACCACACCCTCCGAGCTGTCTTCCCGTCCGGCGACACCTCGCGCGTGGCTTCTCCCGCTCCGAATGCAGCAGCAGCGGCGGCCTTCCCGGCGACCCTCGCGAGCCGAAACCCGCTCACGATCCTGGTGGCCGAAGACAACCCCGTCAACGTCAAGGTCATCACGCATTTGCTCAAGCGGATGGGCTACAGCTGCGACATTGCAGAAGACGGTTTGGTCGCGACCGAGAAGGCCGCCAAGAAGTGCTACGACCTCATCCTGTGAGTTCTCGAAGAGTATACGTTGCATGCAGCTCGCCCACCGGCTGACCCGTTTGTGGTTTCAGAATGGACCTCAACATGCCCCGGATGGATGGGCTCGAAGCGACAAGGAAGATTCTCGAGAACACCGAGAACGACGCTCACCGTCCGTATATCGTCTGCTTGACCGCAAATGCCATGACCGAGGACAGAGCCCGGTGCCTAGAAGCAGGAGCCGAGTAAGTCTCGGGTTGGGAGAGGAGTCGAAGTCGGTAACTGACATTAGATCTTCTTTCCTCCCTCCCAGCGGTTACGTCTCGAAACCGATCCTCGTCCCCGATCTCGTTTCTGCACTCAACGACGCCGGCGCGAAACGGACCAATGCCAGTACGAGCACGCCCGCGCCTCCTCTTGCCCCCGGTGGTGGTGGTGGCGGTGGCGGCGGAGCAGGAACTTCTCCAGGAGGGTTCGAACTCTCGAGCTTGAGACTCGGGCGCGCGGCGCGGAGAGCCGGCTCGGTCTCTGGGAGGAGCAACTCGAGCTCGAATACAACAGGTGGACAGGGCAGCGGTCCGCCGAGTCCGTCGCCTGAGCGGGCGCAAGAAGGTCCGGTCACCCTTTAATTCTTTTTCGGTCGGCGATCTCTCATCGCTGGTTTCCTCACCCTCTTGCTTGTTGCCACTATTACACCAAATTGTAATTTTTGCAGATGATCGTATTCCCCCGCCGTCCGGCAACCGAGAGAGACCGATGAGGTGCGTGTCAGAGCGAAAGCCTGCGATGGATGAGAAAGGCCTTCAGGCAGGAAGGACGTTCGGGAGAGTAAGGGGTCCGAAGGCTCTCCGCTCTTTGACAATGATTTGATAAGAATTACAACAAGGACGTGGACGGAAATGAGAACCTAGGCTGCGAATCCTGGAGGGGGAGGGGGAGGCGGGGCGTGCTGCCCGTAAGGACCGCCCGCGGGTATAGCAAAGCCGGGAGGAGGCGGAGGGATTCCCGCTGCGGCGTAAGCGTTTGGTCCGGTCATGAACCCAGGCGGAGGCGGTGGCGGTGGCGCCATCCCCATCCCCATCGGCATCGGCATACCCATCCCCGGCTGTGCGGTAGGAAACCCAGGAGGTGGTGGTGGCGGCGGAAGGATCCCGTTGTACTGCGGCATGCCGGCGTAACCTTGTCCGGGCGGGGGCATCATCATCGGCGGAGGAGGGGGCATCGGCGGAGGGGCGCCGACCCCTTGCGGGAAGGCGTTGTTCTTGCGCGCCTGGGCGGCGAGCAACCGTTCGGCGGGGGTGCCGTGCCGTTCGCCCTTGCCGTCCTTTTTGAACGCGTACGAGACGGTGACGGGCTTGTTCATGAGGAATTGGCCGTTCATCGACTCGATCGCGGCGTCGGACGCTTCGAACGAGTCGTACGAGATGAAGCCGAACCCTTTCGAGGCGCCCGTAGTCATGTCGCGCGAGATCTGTTCAAGAGTGTGGGTACCCGTGAACCGGATTGTGAAAAAAATTAGTGACTGATTGGCCGAGGTGACGGCCGAAGCAGAAACTCGCCTTTGCTGGCTGAACCAGAGTCCCGAAGGCCATGAAGGTGTCGAAGAGCATGCGTTCGTCGACGTTTGGGTCTAGGTTGCCGATAAAGAGGTTGGCGCCAATGTCGAGCTGTTTCCGATCACTCGAAGCCTGTGTACACGGCGGGGGAGGTTGAAGCGGTCAGCGCGTGCCCCGAATGCGGCCCGTGACCGAGGGAGGCGGCTTGCCATGTTGACTCGGATGGGTTTGCCAAAGAGTTTGATCTGGTTCATGATCTTGCAGGCATAGTCTGCGTCTTCTTCTGTGAGAAACTCGCAAAAGCCGTACCCTTGGTGGGTCATCGAGATGCGGTCCTTTGGCAAGTGGACGTTGACTGGGGGGTAAGGGGGGTGGTCAGTGCAGTCTCTTCGTTCGGCTATTCTGCTCGAGTGTACGCACCGACTGGGCCAGCCTGGAGCATGAGTTCCCAGACGAGGGCGTCGGTCACTCGCTCGTCGAGGTTGCCCTGCAGAGAGGGGTCAGTCGGCGCAGAGGATTGAACGAGATGGACTGCGTGTGACTGACTACGTAGACTGTGTGCGCCTGGTTGCGCTCTTCTGGCTTGCTCGCCATGGGTACCAGCAGTGTGTGTGTGTGTGTGTGTGAAAGGGAGTCGAACTCTGGCTTTCACTCGATCGCATCGCATCGCAGACAACAGCCTCGGACGCTTGGCGAGCCAGACTGGACCGCTGCTCAGCCTACGCACGACTACATAGCCCGTCCCGCCACTCCCAGGCCACTCGCCAGATCTCATCCCCCATCTTCAACTAGCCCTCTCGACTCGCGAAACTCGCCAACACTCGAACAAAATGCCGCGAGAAGCCGACCCGTCCATCAACGAGTCCGAATTCGTCCACTCATGCCTCCGCAAGGGCATCCGCCTAGACGGCAGGGGCATGCACGACTTGCGAAATGTCCAGCTCAGGTTCTCAAACCAACTCGGCTGGGTCGAGTGCAGCCTCGGAAAGACAAGGTCAGTCCTGACACGTATGCGCAGGCGTCAGGGAGCCGGCTGACTTTCGACTTCTGTACGCCCCCCCCGCGCGCGCACGCAGAGTGATCGCTCAAGTGTCGGCAGAAGTAATCAAACCCCTCTCGGATCGTCCCTACGAAGGCTTTGTCAACCTCACCACCGAAATCAGTCCCATGGCGAGCGCCGTGTACGAGGCCGGAAGGTCAGCCGTCAAACTTCCCCGGCTTGGACACGAGATCCGTTTCGACGTTCGAGACCGGCAACGCTGACTTTCTCTTCGAGTCGTGTCACGCAGGGCTAGCGAAGATGAAGTCTTGATGACCCGGTTACTGGAAAAGGCCCTGCGGAGAAGTAATGCGGTCGATCGAGAAGCGCTCTGCATCGTCGCGGGACAAAAAGTGCGCCACCCACGAACGGGACCTCGCCCGCCCTCAGTCTCTCTAGTCGCTGACATTTGTTCCTCCGGTTCTCAGGTCTGGTCATTACGGGTCGACGTGCACTTCCTCGACGACGAAGGCAATATGCTCGACTGCGCTTCCATCGCTGCCATGACGGCGCTGCGACATTTCCGGAAACCGGACGTGACCGTCATCGGCGAAGAGGTGACGATCGTACGTCTCCCTCGACCGACTTGGCTTTCTGATCCCTCTTTTCCGGCTTTCGCTGACATACAGCAACCTCTCCCCGCGCAGCACTCGATGGCAGAGCGAGTACCGGTACCGCTTGCGATTCACCATTCTCCCATGTGCCTCACCTTTGCCTTCTTTGGAGACGAGTGAGCACACGTTCTCCCTTGCATGATTGTATTCCACCGACCATTGACAAAGTTCCTGAATTGCAATCAACGCCCACAGCTCGCTAGCCGTGCTCGACCCGACGTACCTCGAATCGCTCCTCTGCACCGGCACCCTCACGGTCGCCCTCAACTCTCAATCCGAGATCTGCGTCCTCTCGAAACAGGGAAGAGCACCCTTACCGGCTGACGATGTCATGCGCGCGGTCATGATCGGGGCCGAGCGCGTGAGGGAGGTGGACGACGTGGTCAAGGCGGCGCTGGAGGCCGAGAAGAAGAGGAGAGTCGTCGAGGTCCGGTAGTCCGGCCGGTGTATCGTACCACTTTATCTAGAGATCTATGGGAGCTGTGCTCACTCGCACAGATGACTGCGTGGATTGCGCCCTGCCCGCCCCCGCTACCTAGCCAATGTCGCTCACAAGCAGAATCCTCTCGATATCCTCTCACTTTTCTGCCTCAGTCGCGAATTCTTCCCACATGGCCCACTGTCCGCCAAGGTATTGCGTACGACAGTGTAACACGCGGTGTGACTGAACCGCCCCTGTTACCCAGTGTCGGTTTTTCACTTTTGCGAGAGAGCATGCAAACACGCGCATCTTTCCGGAGCAGACTTTGCTCAATGTCTCCGGTCACTCCCTCCTTCTCTTTCTCTTTCTCCTTCTTCTTTACACGCTCGAGAGTCTTCGAGATCTGGGACAGAACGTACCCTTTCCGGTCAACTGGCGCAGTCGAGTCACCCAGCTCACCTCAATCGGCCTCCCTGGTCATTCGCGCACCGCCTCATTGCGCTCCCCGGGACGTCGCAGCGCGCAATCGAGTCCTTGGCAGTGCGATTCGACCCGGGCTGCAAAGTCGACCTCTCGTCGACCACCTCTCTGCCTCTCGTTCAGCCCCAAGCCTTGCGTCTCAACACACACAGGCCGCTTCTTCCCTCTGATTGGCTTGTCCGCGGACAAAACGGGGACGCTTCGCTCGATCACCTTTTTTTCGACGCCAAGTTCATCGCTTGGCTCCCCGCACTTCTCTCTTGTCGTCGTCCAGTCATCAGCTGCTCGTCAGCACATCAGCACGCATCCAGTCTATACAGCCATCGACAGTACAAAGACAATCAGCACCTCGACCCAAGTGGGCAACTCTAGCGGCGAGACGAGGACTAGCTTAGGCCGACGGCCCTTGGTGACGAACAACCCCGTCGATCAAAAACCTCGACAGTCACCGCCACTCGAATCAAAGCCTCTAGCGCAACGCAGCACACGCCCCTCAGGACAACAACAGGAACATCATGGCGGCGGCCGTCATGCGTGCCATGACCTTTGGCGCGTCGTCGTCGTCGTCAACGTCGGATCCCGCTAATTCGTCGCGGGGCCGGGACGGCACTTCATCGTCTACGTCGTCTCGCTCGAGGTCGCGGAGCAGCTCGAAAGCGAGAGGCAAGGGCGGCGATGGTCGAGCAGACGAGGACGAAGGGGGAGCGCCGTTGAGCAGGTCGAGTTCGATCTTGTGCAATTACGCACCCGAGGGACAACGCCCTCCGAGCATCCTCCTCAAGTACGTCTAGCTTCTGCCCTCGTTCTTCGTGGTGGTGAGCAAGAGAAGGCTCTAAGGGGACCCGTGGAGCTGATCAACCCCCACCCATCAGCCCGCTCGGACCCGCTCTCGCGCGATCTCCACCTCTGTCCCCCTCGCACGTGCCCATCTCGACCACTAATCTCCCCAGCGGCGCAGCCGACGAAGACGTCGATTTTGACGACTTGCAATCTCCTACCCCACGCCCGGGCTATACTCGTTCGACTTCCACCTCCTCGCTCGGCTCCTACACCGCGCCGCTCTCGCCAGGTCAGGGAGGCTTCCCCACCGAAGCTGCCTTGCTCGCCGCGCGCGATTACTCGAGCCCAAAGACCGTCGCCACTTCACCGACTCGTCCGCCGAATATCCAACGCATCAGCAAGATCCGATTCGCACCGTTACCAGAGATCCGACCAAGGGCGTACTCAACCGGTCGGAATGTCTGGATCGTGGAAGAAGACGACCCTGACGTGGCCGGTGGGCGTCGACAGCGTCTTGTGCGAGTCGAGGGCGAGGGCGAGTACGGCGACGATGACGACCAAGACTACGGCGGCGACGCCGACTTTGCTCAATTCGATGACGACCACGCACTCGGTCAGGCGGCGCACAGTCCGAGCAGCAGCCTCAGCATGAAGTTTGGCAGCTGGAGTGAAGCTCTCGGGCTTTCGCCGTCGGCGAGTCGTCGCAGTACCGACGAAGACGGCCTCTCGTTGTCAAGCAGCGTGTCCCGCTCGGACGACGGCCTTTCCACCAGCGTCGGCAGCGCCGGGTCCGGCGGCTCGTCGAAGAAACTGCTCAAGGCGTTCGGGCTCGGAGGCAAGTCTGCCAAGTCGGCGGCGAAGCGGTCCTCTGGCACGAGAGACAAGGAGAACCGCGACGACAGCTTGTCGCGGACTTCGAGCGGCGACTCTCATGCTTCTGCCGGCCGCCGCGCTTCCCTCGCCGACGCAAGCCGACCACCCAGGCCGCAGGGTACTACCGGTATACCGATGCGGAAGTCGTCCACCTGGGAAGTGGGCGATGTCGCGTCTCCGACAGGTCCAGATATCTCGACGAGCGCCGGTGGACCGGTCTACTACGCGTCTCCGGCTCGGACGGCTCGCAGGCGAGCGCAGTACCCGCCTGTCGCGCAGCGTCGAAACGGACGCGGGCGGAAGCAACACGTCGAGATCGAGGAACCTGCGTTTGAAGAGTGGGGAGCGGTCGGCGTCGGCTCGCAGAGCTCGAAACGCGTCGTCGTTGGCTCGGCGCCTGCTTCGGGCTTGGACGAAGACGATGACGGTACGGGCATGGCATGGCTGCGGAAGCGACGACTGCAGCGAGAGCAGGAGCAGCGTGAGCGCGAAGCGGCGGCGCTCGCTCAGGTTGCAGAGGACCGGACGGACGAACCGGCCACGATTGTTCCCGAGCCAGCACCCACCGCGGTCGAAGATAACCAGGACACACTCACGAAGGATCCGCGTCAACTCGGCCCGCGAGAGGAGGAGGACAAGCGGATGCCCCTGCCGTTCTTAATCCGAACGCCGCCTTCGCGGTCTGGCACGGTCGATTCGACCATCTCGACTGCCTCGACGGTCCGACCTGCGAGTCCGACACACGCTGCCAAGCCGAGCGGCCTCAGCGCGACGAGACCCATCTTGCCTACTGTCCAACTCGTGGACGAGCCCGAGCGCGAAGACAGCAGCAGCGACGACGACGAGGAGGAGGAAGACGCACCCGCGCTCGCAATGGCGGCTCGGACCACCGCCGGAGACGAAGCGGCGCTCGAGTCTGAGAGCGGAGAATCGGACTCGGAATCGGACGACGACGACCTCGATGAGGAAGAGCTCGCGCACGAAGAAGCTTTGGCGGAGGAAGCTCGCCGGATGGCCAAATCGATGGGTGAGCCGCCCCGCCAGAACTCCCTCGCTCTTCTTCTCTGCTAACGGCTCATACTGACTGCTTCATGTCCGCAGGCGCTGAGCGGTATCACTCGGCGCGACATGAGAATCAGCTCAAGGTTCTCGACACTTGAAACAAGTCATTACATCCGTCATCACCACTCTCTCACCATCGACACATCACTAGAACTCACGACGAACATTATAACCTCGAAACATGCCATGCTTCTCTTTCTTCTTCCAATCATAACATAGCTCCGTGTTGTCACATGTCACAATCTGGGCAAACCCTTGTAGCACCGTAAAAGGCTTGTACAGTTAGAGTCCCGCGCGTGTAAACAAATGTCCTCTCAAGTCCGATCACGAGGTGCATTTGAGCAAGTCAGTGTGTTCTTACAACAGCGAACGTGTGCCAGGGTGGAAGCGAACCACGAGAAGGGGAATACGGGAAAAAAGAACAGGTAGGCGAGACAGACAGAGACACCCCCCTCTCCTCTCTCATGCCTCTTTCCGCCTCTTGCGGCCTTCGCCCTGGTTCGCGCTCGCATCCGCAACCGAAGCATCCGCCTCGTCGCCCTCTGCGTCTGCACCGCCAGCCGACTCGCCCGGCTTGCGCTTGAGTCCCTTGAACTTTCGGGACTGGAGCTTGCCGAGGTCTTGCGAGTCGACGTAGACGCGGCCGACCTTGTCGCCCATCTCGTCGATCTACAGGGGGGAAATGAGTGTGAAGCATGGTCAGCAGCCGTCCTCGACAGAGCAAGGGAGGCAGAGGCGAATGAGCTCACGTCGACGTTCTTGCTCTTCTTGGGTCCGTTGGTGCTCTTCTTCTCCTTCTTCTTCATGGCCTGCTTCCACACCTCGGCGGTCGGCAGTTGACTCCTCCGCAGCGAGAAGGTAAAGTGCGGTCCGTGCGGGCTCAGTTCGACACGCGGCTGCGGCAGACCGGACCGCATAAAGTGGGCCGTGTAGGTTCGGAAGTGCACGACCGGCAACGACTTGTCCTCGTCCCACGATTCGGTCGTCGCACCTCCAGTCGGGACGGCTCCGATCAGCGACTCGACCGCCTTGCCCTTGCCGCTGCCACCGTTCGCAGCCTCGGTTCCGGCCGCCCGCGCGTTCGCTTCGTCCGAAGCGGTCCCGCCGATCGTGACTGAGATGACGCGCTCGAGTCCCTTGAGCGCGACGCCGTCGAGTTCGTTGCCGCGGAAAAAGTCGAGCAGGATCGACTTGAACTGGGTGAAGGTCGGGTGGGTCTCCCACAGGTTGGCGTGCGGTTCGACGGCCGAGAAGTGGAACAGGGGAACAGCACCCGCGGCGGATTTGATGCCCTGGCGTGAACGAATGACGTGAGCTCTCCTGTGTGACCCCGATCGCGCCCAGCTTTGGCGTGGGAAGAACCCACCTTGAAATCGGACATGGCCATGACTTCTTCAATTCCGACCTCGAGCATCTCCATGACTTCTCCACTGAAGCACCTCGCCCAGATCAAGCCGTGCGGGCGCTTCTTGGTGTGGGTGCCGATCAGGAAGAGCGAGGCGTCGTTCTTGACGGACCAAAAGTTGAGCGAGGTGGCATCCTCAAACGGCCGGATCTGGTTCGACTTGGAAAAGCTGATCGAGTGTGGCTTCTTGAGTTGATTCTGTGGTGCGGGAAGTGCACCATAGCGAGTGATGCAAGGGGAAGAGAGGGAAAAGGTCAATCGAGGACCAGAGAAAAGCTCTGCCTTACCACTGAGAGGTGCAGACGCCCGGAGGGGGTACTTACGAGTTCGGAGAGAGCAACCTTGACCTTTTCCGAGACTCCCTGAGTGCGTACGACGATGGCCGTCTTTGCAGACTTTTCGACGAGGGTGGGTTGCCTCGCGTCGGCAGCTCGCTTTGAGCGGGCGTTCTTTGGCTTGGAGGGGGCGATGAGCGGAGTCGACATAGCTTCTGTTTGTGCCTGGATTCGAGTCGTGCACTCTGTGCTCGAATGCTCTCAGATCTCGCTCGCTGAACGGCCAGCTTTGAGCTCATCGCAGAGGTTGAGGCGGTGCAGCAAAAAGCCGCGGAGTTACGTGAGGCCCACGCGGAAGCAGGCCGATCGAGGAAGCGAGCGAGCGAGAACCTATGCTTGACCATAGCGTATAGTGCTGAACGAATACGACAATGTTTGCTCGGCGCTTGAGGGCGTCGCGCGGACCGACCGCTTCGCCTGCTTGCTCGTGCAGCAGCTTCCTATCCGCCCCGGCTCTGCCTTCTCTGAACCAACTGCGACTGCTGTCGGCGACTCCGCGGCTGTCCAACAAGGCCAAAGGGAAGCGGAGAGCGAAAGAGCCGATCGATCAGTTCTATTCCGACTCGCTCAACCTCCCAAAGACGGCCTTCCCGCTCCGGGCGGAAGCGCACCGACGCGAAAAGCTGTTCTCGAACAGGACCACCGACAGCTTGTATCAGTGGCAGGTGCGTGTGCGGTTTGGTTCGCTAACGCTTAAGGTGCTGCGCTCTTCAACTTATAGGGTTCTGCGCTTCTTCGCGCCCGCGCAGAAAGAGCAAACGGACCGACCACTCTTCGTCCTGCACGACGGACCGCCGTATGCGAACGGAAATCTGCATTGCGGTAAGTATATCTACCGGACTCGCGCTGCTTGAAGAACCTCACACCGTTTGCCCAGGACATGCACTTAACAAAATCACCAAGGACCTCATCAACCGGTCAAAACTGATTCAAGGCTACCGAGTCCAGTACGTCTTTCGAATACTCAGTCGACGTCTCACCCTGAAGCTCAGATGCCTACAGCTATACACCGGGATTCGACACGCACGGTCTCCCTCTCGAACTGAAAGCGCTCGCAGCGCTGGACAAACCAGCTTCGGCCCTGTTGCCGCAGCAGATCCGCCGCGCCGCGCGCAAAGAAGCTGAAAAGGGGATCCGAGTCCAGACGGGAGAATTCAAGACCTTCGCCGTCATGGGAGACTGGGAACACCCGTATAGGACGATGGACTGGAGTTATGAGAAGAGGCAGCTCGAGGTGGTGCGCGACATGGTCAAAAAAGGTGCGGAAAAGAGTTGCCCGTCCCTGGCATTGTACTCCCTCCGGACTGTCTATACAAGGTAGTCTATACCCCTAAGTGACTCTTCTGATTTGTCTCCATCTGCAGGCTTGATCGTCTCGCATCATCGACCGACGCTCTACTCGCCCTCGTCTCGCACCGCTCTCGCTGAAGCCGAACTCGAGTACCGCGACGACCACGTCTCGCGTTCCGTCTACGTCTCTTTCCCGGTCCAGCATCTCGGAGCGGAGCTGCACGTGGAGCTCGAGCGCGCAGGAGTTCGGCTGGGACCAGACGAGAAAGTCGGGTTGGCAGTGTGGACCACGACGGCTTGGACGACCCCCAGCAACGTGGTATGTTTTTCAAGAGACACCCTCCCATGCGAGAACCGGCGAAGTTTGACTAGTCGTTATGGCAGGCCGTTGCCGTCTCTCCCGACATGCGCTATTCGCTCGTCCGGCCGGAGAAATCGCCCTCTTCTCTGCTCATTGTGGCGACTGACCGAATCGCCGCGCTCTCTGAGCTCCTTGATTCGCGGCTCGACACAGTTGCAAATTTCTTGGGCTACGCGCTCCTCTCGACCACGTATCACGACCCGCTCTCTTCAACTTTCGCTTCTCCTCCCCGGCCCATCATCCCCGCCGATTACGTGACCGCAACGACGGGTACCGGTCTCGTGCACACCGCGCCGGCACATGGTGTCGAGGATTGGGAAGCCTGGCGCGCTTATCACGTTGCTCAGCGAGAAGAAGAGGAGGGTTCGAGCGTCGGCGGCGCGCCGCCACCGGATACGCTTTGTGCCGTCGACGCGGCGGGCAAACTCGACGGGACGATGCGCGCGATGGGTCTCGACGAGGATGTCGTGCAGCGGCTGATCGGCAAGGACGTTTTGGGAGACGGGACCGCCGAGGTCATTCGGTTGCTGGAGGAGCGAGGAAGGTTGTTGAAAGAGGTCGAGGTCGAACACAAGTTCCCGTACGATTGGCGCACCAAGCAGCCTGTCATCTACCGGTACGTCCCCGAGCAGGGTCATCTTCCTCATCCAATGCCTGACCCGTGCATCATCTTGTGTGTCTGCAGCGCTTCCTCGCAGTGGTTTGCGAACCTCGACCCGATCAAGATGTCGGCCATCGACGCTCTCGAGAATGTCAAATTCTACCCCGCGCGCGGCGCCAAGACGCTCGAAATGTATGTGCTCGGGCGCAGCGAATGGTGCATCTCGAGGCAGCGCGCGTGGGGTGTGCCCATCCCCGTACTCTACTCGTCCTCGCCCGAAGGAGGCCGTGAAGTCCCGCTCTTGACGCCTTCGAACGTCGATCACATCGTTCGAGTCTTGTCGGAGGCTGGCAAGGGTACCGACTATTGGTGGGATGGCCCGGCCGAGGAGTTTGTCGAGCCGGCCGAGTTGGAGCGCGCGCGCTCGGAAGGGCGGACAACCTGGCGCAAGGGCATGGACACCCTCGACGTCTGGTTCGACTCGGGTTGCTCGTGGACGCTTCTTCGGGAAGAAGGCCTCCAACCTGCCGGAGGCGGGCCGGTCGCCGACGTCTACTTTGAAGGGTCCGATCAGCACCGCGGCTGGTTCCAGTCTTCGCTGCTCACTTCAATCGCCAGCTCCGAGCCGGGACAGACTCCGACGGCGCCGTACAAGGACGTGGTCACGCATGGAATGGTACTCGACGACAAAGGTCGCAAGATGAGCAAGAGTTTGGGCAACATTGTCAGCCCAAAAGTGGTCATCGATGGCGGGAAGGTATGCGGCGACTCTTTTGAGTCTGCATTTCCTGCAGGTCACGCTCTGACAACCCCATGCTCATTCGGACACGCAGGACCAGAAGCTCGAACCTGCTTACGGTACGGATCTCCTCCGCGTCTGGGTCGCTTCAGTCGACTCTTCCCGCGATGTCCTCATCGGACCCGGCATCCTCTCGCAAACTTTCGAGGGGTTGCGCAAGATTCGCAACACCGCACGCTTCATGCTCGGCAACATTGCCGGGCAGCCGAAAGAGGATTTTAAGCCTGAGGAACTCGGAGTGGTGTGTCTAAATTTCGTGCGTTGCGAAGTCTGAACTCGCTTCACTCACTACTTGCGTCCCCCGCTGCACAGATCGAGAGATACATCCTTCACGAGCTCTATGAGCTCGATCAGAGTGCTCGAGAAGCGTTCGGAACCTACCAGTTCAACAAGGGTAATGATCTCTTTTAGCTTCCTGCTTCTCTCGCCGCCTTCCGGAATACTGACCCCACTCGCTTCGTACAGCCTATCACGCGCTCTCTACTTTCTCAAACACCACTCTTTCCGCCTTTTACTTTGACGTGACGAAGGACTCGCTCTACGCCGACTCGCACACTTTGCTCGCGCGCCGGCACATCGTCCACGTCCTGCAGAAAGTGTTTGACACCTACCTCGCCGTTCTCGCACCGATGGCTCCACTGCTGGCCGAAGAGATTCATCACTTTGCGCAAGGCCGCGACAGAGATCCGAGCGCGGACGAAGTGGCACCTTCAGTCTTTGAGAAGGGCTGGCCGGAACCGGTTAGTCAGGCTCTCCACCGCGGGTCTTCTTGCCCCGCAACCGAGTGCTCGAGAGGATCGCTCTGTGCGCGCATAATGACATCGGAAAGGAGCCTGACCTTCGCTCCTTCTGCCTCAGGTCATCGAATGGAATGCTCCCAAAGTCAAGGCGTCGATGGTCGAGCTTCTCGGCGTGAGAGACGCTGTGAATGGGTTGCTGGAACAAGCCAGGAACGACAAGTGAGCACTGTCTCTGTGCTCTCGTATCACGGAGATTCCGCCCTGACTGAATCTGCGCGCCGCCATTGCAGGCGCATCGGAAGCTCGGCTGAAGCAGCAGTGGTCATTGACGGCGCCTCGGAAACTTTACGCACACATGGTAAGTCGTGCTCGGAGGATTCGGCTTGTGTTCTGGACTGCCTGCTGAGCTTGCTCTCCGTCTTGCAGCCGCTTTGTTGCCGAAACTGCTTATCGTCTCAGACGTCAAACTTACCAACGCGTCTGACCCGACCTCGACCCCAACCGCCGAGCTGGCATGGAAGTACGAAGTCAAGTTGGAAGGTGTGTGGCTCCTTCTGTCAGCGTTCGTCCTGATGCGCCGACTGACGCAGAAAAAGGGATCTGTGCAGAGCCGTCGTCCACCTCGATCGCGATTGCGCCGGCAGATCTAGCGAAGTGTCGCCGTTGCTGGCAGTATACCGTCGAGGTCTCGTCATCGCCGGAACCGGTTTCGTCTCAAGAAGCTCCGGCTGGTCAGCCACGGCTGTGTGGCCGGTGCGAGGACGTGCTGGCCGAGCGAGGCCTCGTCCCGCCGGCTGCTGCGTCAGTATGAAGTCTGTATTCGCACCGAATGTTGTCATAGTATTCGCAACTCGCGCAAGTATCTCAGGCACTTTCTCGGTAGAGAACTCTCCTCAAGCTATCTCGACTCGGCAAGCCTTTTTACTCTCGAAAGTACCGATTTTTGATTGCTAAGGGTTCAAGCTAGTCGAATCAGCCCATTCGGTGGTGCTTACTTGAGAAGCTCCTGAACAACCGGCATGCTGGTGACGGCCTTCCAGACCGAGATGCCGAACATGGGCAAGAGGCCGAGGTACTGGAACGCGCCACGCTGGCGCTTGCTCGGGTCACCCGAGGCGTAGCCTGCGATGTAGGCGAAGCGACCGAGAACCCAGACGAGGCCGGCGGCGGCGGCGAAGCGCGGGTAGTACAGGCCGGAGTGGAAGAGGCTGTGGTAGCGTATGTGCGGGTCAGTCCCGAGAGGTCGGCGAGCTGGAGTGAAGGTCAGGTGTGGGTTTGCTCACGCGGTTAGGAAGACGGGCAGGTTCTCGAGGGTGTTGTAGTGCGCACGCTGGGCGCAGTCTGAGGACAGGGCACTCGCGGTCAGCGTCGACTGCGAAAGGCAAGGGGCAGCATACTTTCTCGGGGCCGCTACTCACTGAAGATCTTGGCCTTGATATCGCGTTCGGCGACCGAGTTCTCGGCGTACATGGCCGGGTCTGCGTGGGATTGGTGATATGGGCGTCAACAATCGGCAACTGCCACTTGGAACGTGCAGGAGCCAGAAAGGTCTTGACGGTCGCGGACGGACACTGGGGTACCGAGACTCACACTTTACATTGGCGGCCTTGCGAGCAGCAGAGACACCTGAAGCATGGAATGGTCAGCATGTGCCGAAGCTTTTTTTGGGATTCGGCCGAAAGAGGTACGCGTCCGCCGGCGACATGCGCTCCTCGGGCGCTGCGCATACTGATGGGCGCAGCGGTGCAAGCGAGAGAATGTACTCACGACCGGTGGCAAAGACGTGGAGGCCTGCGTGACAGCGCGAGTGACGAGTCAGTCAGGATGCAGTGCGTCGGTTGGTGGAAGCATGTGGTGCGGCAGATGTGAGGACTGACTGTAGACGCCAAGGGTTCCGACTGCGGCGACGTAGGCGTAGTCGGCGGGGAGAGCTGCGAGGATGGACATTGTCACGAGTGATGTGCGGGTTGTGAGAGTATAAGGGGAAGGGAACGGAGGATCGGTTGAAGGAATGCGGGTCACCCACGCAACGCCGCTCAGCACTCGGGGACTCCGACGTGCCTTCCGAGCCACATATGCGCACGCCCCTCCTGCTTGTCCACCCACGACTTGCACCACTGTCTGTATCTTGCCGGGCACCCCAACGACCGCGATGCTCTCCAGACGCATCCGATCTCTGGATCACTGGCCTGCTGCTCGACCATGACGTCGTACTGTCCCAAGCCGATCCACCCTGAGGTGCTGCAGCCTTATGCTCTCCCTAGCTTTTTACGAAACACTATAGGGCCTAGGACTTCCCTCCGGTCATGGCCTGGGATGGACCGCGAACGCCGTACTCCTTCTGGACGCCGTCCACCCAGCCGCTCGAGCAAAGACTTCCTCGTCGCGGCTTGCTCGTCTCGACCTATCGCCTCCTTCGAGTCACCTGGTTGCTCTTCACGCTGCCATTACACTTCACCCTGCTTCTCGCCTCGATCTTTGTCGTGCCAACCCAGACCTACGAGAGGATCTGCTCGCTCGCGGATTTTCACCCGCTCTGGAACCCTCTGCAACGGCTCGTCTATCCACTCTTGCGCCGCGCAATATGGGCCATAGCCGACATCGGTTCGGCCGATGCACTTACCCCGAACGCCGAGTTCAAGTTCCGGTGGTGGGCGTGGGCTTTAGAAGAGTTTACGGTCCGGATTGGGCGCGGGGCGCGCGTTCGTCTGCGGACGAGCGAGGTCGAGATACCCACGCAAGCTGCCAAAGCGGGGTGGATACAGGGGGACGTGGTCGACAAGTCGGGCGAGACCGAGTTCGAACTGGTGCCGTGCTTCTGGTTCGAACGCGAAGACCGCTGCGGCTCGCGGAGCGGGTGCCGGAGGGCGGGCGTTAATGAACGCATAATACTCTACTTTGTCGGAGGCGGCTACGTGTATGTGTTTGTTTGCTCCACTCGCTTCTGATCTTCCAACTTTGTAAACCCCGCTGACGCCGCTGATCATTCGAACAGAACCGGTTCGCCGACGGAGGGATCCCGATGCTTCAAGCTGGCGCGAGAGTCTGGCCTTCGCGTCATCGGTATGTCAACATCATGTTTCGTTTTCGGCACAGGGCAGAAGCCGCTCAGGCTGATTTTCAATTCCCGTTTCTCTCCTTGGGCAGGCGCCAACTTTCGTAAAGCCACCGCGCGACACCTGGCCTTTCCAGCTCAGCTTCAAGATGCTCTCGCGGTCTATGCACATCTCGTCTTTGACCTCGGCTTCCGCGATATCGTCCTCGCGGGCGATTCCGCCGGCGGGAACCTCGCGCTCATGCTTGTACAATACCTCGCCGGCCTCGAAGGCTCGCGATCCGACTCGGTTGACGGAAGCAACAAGCTTGCCGATCGAGACTCGCTTGTCATGCCGACGGGGATCTTGCTGTTCTCGCCTTGGTGTGATTTGACGGCGACGACGTACGGCGAGGCACTCGTGCGGCGCCACGGCGAGCGGGACGACCCCAAGCACGACATCATCTGTCCGTCGATGGCTACCAACTCGATCCGGCTCTTTCTCGCGAGGGTTCTGAGTGACCCGACGAGCGCCGGGACGCTGGGCGGTCAAAGCCGCCTTGGGGGAGAAGACGCTGTGGCGACGTTGCAGGGTGCGCACCCGTGGTTCTCACCGTCACTCCGGAGCGCCGAGACCAGCTGGAAACGCGTCGCACGACTGTACGAGACCGGTCGAGGCTCATTGCAAACAGCAAAGCGACGATCGAGTGGCGTCAAGCCGCAGGACCCTTCCTCTCGCAACCGGCGGCCGCTCCGGGTCTTGGTCACGACCGGCACGACGGAACTCTTCAACCTCGAGATTGTGCGGTTGTGCGAAATGTTGCGACGAGCTGGAGGGGGAGGCGGCGCCATCGAGGTGGAATGCGTGAGCGCAGAGGGAGAAGTGCACGCGTTCCCGTTGGTGCCGGAGTGGGTCAGTCCGGAAGCGGGCAAAGCATGGGAGAAAATTCGGGAATGGCTGCGCGAGTAGGTGCACGGTACTGGTTGTGAAAAGGGTCTTTGCATCTCCTAGACTGCGAAATGGACCGAGCCAACCCGAGCTGCGCGAGAGGGGGAAGCGCCAAGCGGAGAGAAGAGCGCGTTCGCTCGATCGCCTCGTTTTGGGCGTCCCGACTCGCTCGATCCGTTCCCTCTCTAGACGAGCAGGCATAGGCTAGACAGGCACAGACGAAGCTCCAACAGCTTGCTATTCCGTCGCGCCCATCATGCGTACGTCGTCGCCTGAAGTTTCGCACTGCTTGGTCGTCCGCAGGCTTAGACTGACGTCGTTGCTCCATTTCCTTCCGGCCTCTCCACCCGTGTCCCCGCCCTGCGGGTATGCGCTGCAGCGAACAACAAGACGCAGAGTAGCAACAGCGAACGGACACCCCTGATCGGGTCGACTGCGAGGCAAAACGGGGCAGAGAACGGCAGGTCGAGCCCCGACGAGCACCAGCACACATATCATGTCAGTCCAAGTAGCCCCCATGACTGCCCAGAGTCTGTGCTCGTCGAGACTGAATCTGCGGCTGACCGGGCCGACTAGATTCCCAACAACCATCCTCGCTCGCCGTCCCCGTTCGCTCTCCATCCCGATCACGCCTCCTCGTCGTCGTCGAAAACTGCGCGCGCTCCTCCTCCGCAACATGACGGGCACCTGGACGCATCTTCGGGCACTCTTCACCGTGGTCGCCGTGCTTCGTCGCCTCCGTCACGGGATCACAATGCCTACTCGAACCACGAACCACAGGAGGCGCCCAACGTCGTCCAGTCGCTCCGCAACTTTATCCTCTCGGGCTGGATCAACCTCCTCCTCGTCGCCGTCCCGCTGTCATTCATCTCGCACTTTGCCCACTGGGGATCGACCGCCGACTTTATCATCTCGTTCATCGCCATCGTCCCGCTCGCGAGCTTGCTGGGAGACGCGACCGAGCAGTGCGCCCTCAAGGTCGGACAGACCGTTGGAGGATTGCTCAATGCTACCTTTGGCAATGCTGTACGTCACCGAGTCCTCTCCTTGCCTCGTCCCAGAAACGCACGGATGTTGATACGCTTTCTCCCCCACAGGTCGAATTGATTGTTGGTGAGCAAGGGCGGACCCGTGCTTGCGCACCTGTACACGTCACACTGACAGTCGACTGCGGTACACAGGTATTCTCGCCCTGACTCGAGGCGAGCTCCGCATCGTCCAGACGTCGCTGCTCGGTTCGATCCTCTCGAACCTGCTCCTCGTCCTCGGATGCTCCTTCCTTGTCGGCGGTACCCGCTTCAAGGAGCAAACCTTCCAAATGACCGCAGTCCAGGCCTCGTCGTCTTTGATGGTGCTCGGCTGCGCGACGCTCGTCATCCCCGCCGCGTACCGCTCGAGTCAACTCGACGGAAGTCTCGACCAGGGCAAGGGCGGCTCGCTCATGGGTCTGGCGGCCGAACTCGGGAGCAGGAAGGACATCAGCGGTCTCTTGAAGCTTTCGCGCGGGACTGCGATCGTGCGTTTTGTCTCTCTCCCGCGCTCAAGGTCGGAACGTTTGAACTGAGCCTTTCCTTCCTCCCTTTAAAAATGTTTGGCAGATTCTGATCATCTGCTACGCGTGCTGTAAGTGAGGGTCAGCCTGGGCAATGTCCTTCACGGAAGCTAATGCAGTCTGCCTCCGCAGACCTCTTCTTCCAGCTCCAGACTCACCACTACCTCTTCCAAGACCCGAACGAGGAGGAAGAAGAGGAAGCCAAGATGAACGTCTACACGGCGATCGGCGCGCTCGTCGTCGTGACGGTCATCACGAGCTTCTGCGCCGACTACCTTGTCGGCGCGATCGACGAGTTTGCACAGACCTACAGCATCCCGAAGGCCTTTATCGGGTTGATCTTGCTCCCGATCGTGGGAAACGCTGCAGGTGCGTTCGAGAATCTTGCTCTGTCGAGAAGAACCTCTTGCTTATTTCCTGTCCTTTACGAACAGAACACGTGACGAGGTGAGATGATGCTGGAGTGGATACTTGGCGCTACTTCGAGGAGATCCTGACCAGGTCGGACTTGGGCCCTTGCAGTGTTTGGATGGCCGCCAAGGGAAAGATGGAGCTCACCATCGGAGTTGCTATCGGCTCCTCCATCCAGGTGCGTCCTGAAGGGTTGCGTCTCGCGGCAGCGAGTTGCCACGGAGACTGAACGAGCGCGTACGTATGCAGATCGCTGTGGGCCTCATCCCGGCGCTCGTCATCGTCGGCTGGATCATCAACAAGGATTTGACCCTCTTCTTCGAGTGAGTCGAAACTGCACTCGGAAGCGCCGCTGCCATTTCTCCGTGGACGGGAATGAGCGAGTGCTGACGCTTGGCGTTTCTGCGCCGACAGGAACTTTGAGACGATCGTGCTGTTCGTTTCGGTCTTGCTGGTCGATATCCTCGTCTCGGACGGCCGATCGCACTGGCTCGAGGGGGCGCAACTCAGTGAGTAGCACAAGTGATCTCCGCGATCTTGCTCACCTTGTTGTCGCTGACTGTCTCTCTTGCTCTCCAGTCGCGCTCTACCTTGTCATTGCGCTCGCATTCTGGTTCACCGATTAGAACCCCAGGAAGTCTTGCGCCTCCGCGTCGATCCTGTCGTCGGTCGTCGGGGAGGAGACAGCCGTCGCGGATCCATCTCTTTTCCGAACATTCCCTCCGCCTCTCGTTATTATACGACAAAAAACAATAATGTGCCTGCACAGTCTCGTTTTCTCCCGCCTCGCCTGAACTCGCAAACATCCACTGTCACCGACTATCGCCTTTTTCCGTTTCTGTTCGACTCGGCTCGACTCGCCAGTCCATTCTTATCGGACATACATTTCCCATCTCACGGGTAGTTGTGCCTAATTCTCCCGTTGTCATCACTAGTCAATCTGGTCTCCCATGTGTACGCGTCCGAGGTCGCCGGACATTAAGGCTCAAGGCGCTGCGGGGTGGCGACTCGACGCGAACAGGAAAGAGTGCAGCGTCTTCTGAGTCAAGCACGGTAGCGAAAGCGAGGCTTACGCGCTGCCTGCTTCTGTCAAAGTAGCACCTCTACCTTTATGCTTATGACTTTTGGCTTGGCTGATGTAATGTCACGCGGAAGCGGCGGCTTTGAGCTCGCGGGCTGACTGCTGCGCCACTCTTAACTTGTTCGTCAGCGAAGCTAGCAAACAGCTTCCGAGACTTTCGAGAGCTCGCCAATCGTTGCTTTGCGCATACTCGAACGCCCCTCTCCTCCCGCTAATCAGAGACCGCGCCAAGATGGATCAGTCGTCGACGCATCCGTACACTTGCCTCTCGTGCCAGCTCGCCTTTGTCGACGCGCACTCGCAGCGCCAGCACTACTCGGAGGACCTGCACCGCTACAACTCGAGGCGTCGAGTCGCAGGCCTGCCTCCCGTCACCCAGGAGACGTTCGATGACAAGGTCCGCGAGCGAACCGGTCAGCTCGGCGGTGGGGCACCTGTCGCCGACGACCGAGCTGCACAGGGCGCAAGAGCACAGGCAGGTACCCCGGAGCAGCCCAAGAAGCTTGCGTGCAAGGCGTGCAAGTGAGTCGCCGGTACCTCTCGAGTGCCTCGAAAAGTGCCATCTGGGCTAAACGCAGGATGACTCGTGCAGCAAAACCTTCGCCTCGCAGCAGACCCACGATGCGCACATGCAGACCAAGAAGCACAAGGAGATGGTCCTCTCCAAGGCCGCCAAGGTCAAGGTCTCGGAGATGCGGTCCGCAACCCCGGAATACGACACGGCCATGGCGTCGCCGGTCCCGTCTACTTCCACTGCCCCGCCGCCAGCTCCGACCGAGGAAGTCAAGTTCGAGTCCTCTGGCGATGCCGACCTCGACCGCCTCGTCTCCCGCCGCCTCAAATACGCCCCGCCCATCGCCCCGTCCTCGTGCCTCTTCTGCCCGCACGCGTCCGCCTCGACGCAAGAGAATGTCCAGCACATGCGCGCAGCCCACTCGTTCGTGATCCCCGAAGAGGAGTACCTCGTCGACCTCGAGGGTTTGCTCCGCCGTCTCGGTGAGGAAGTCGGGACCTGGAACGTCTGTGTTTGCTGCGGGAAGGGTTACGGCGGCAACATCGACCTGAACCGGGATGCCGAAGTCCCTCTGGAAGACCTGAAGAAGCGCGCTAGCAAGGGCGTCGAGGCAGTACGGGCTCACATGCAGTCCAAGGTGAGCATCAGCCTGCACGGACTGCAATCTCCTCTCCCTTCCAGTGACTGACTCGTCCCGCTTTGCCTCTTCTGCACAGTCTCATTGCCGACTCAAGTACGACACGGAAGACCAGCAGCTCGAGATTGCCGACTTTTACGACTTCCGGCCCTCGTACCCCGACTACGCCGAGCGGCAAGCGCGCAAGGCCGAGAGGAGGGCTGCCAAGGCTGCTGAGAAAGCAGCGAAGAAGGCTGCTGCTAGCGGCGCCGCCGAAGGCTGGGAGGACGTCGAGGAGGAAGGCATGGCCGAGGATGGCACCGAGGAAGACGGCGACGTCGAGGTGGTGTACGAGGAGGCGTCCGCTTCAGCCGACGACTCTGATTCGGACGACTCGTCCGACGACGACGACGACGATCTGCCATCGGGTACATCTGTCACATACGGCGATACGAATTACGAGCTCGTGCTGCCTTCGGGTGCTCGGATCGGTCACCGCGCCCACCGCAACGCGTTCAAGCAGAATGCTCTCCCGTACCTGAACGGCACACCGTTCGATAAGCCGGCGCACGCTTCGCAGGCCGAGTTGAAGCCGAGCGCCCACTCGCAGGCGCTGCTGCAGCTCGTGCCCGCCATGATGAAGAAGGACCGGACGCACGCTCCGCCGCTACACGCTGCCGCGCTCGTGCCCGCCAAGGGTGCCGGCTACGGTCGTCGTGGCGCCAGCGCCGGCGAGGTCATCAAGGCTCGCAACAAGGGAGAGGCCACGCACGCTGGCAAGGCGACGCGCGAGTTCGCCGACATTCGTCACTTCCAGAAGCAGGCCAACATCCGTGGCGAGAAGGGCAACAACCAGAAGCATGTACGTTGTGCTTATCTCTGTTTTACTCTCGAGTGCCTGCTCGTACTGACCTACCGTCAATCTGCAGTTCCGCGACTTCCTTCTCCAGTAGACGTGCGGCCTCCCGCAGGCTTCGGGAGCCAATCAATCCCTCCGTGCAAAGTTGATCAACACGTCTTTCTGCGGCTGTCGTGCGAAGCGAGTCTCGTGAGATTAAAGTGTCTATTTGCTGGGTTTCCGTGCGTTTGTACAGGGTTCTACTAAAGTTCATGGGGGTTGCCCGCGATCCGCCACCACTGCCTGCGTAAGTGGGGTGAGGAAGCATTAGTGAGCCTATCGGAAAAGGATATCTGTCGACATGAGCGCACCGCATACAACTATACCTGTAAGACAGTAAAGTTCGGAGAAGTCAGCTTCGACCACGCATGAAACCTCGCGACAGATGAAAGGAGGCGACGAACCCGTCGGTGTCGAACGAGTTTTCGGGGTAGCACTCGCACTTGCCGTTGTCGTGGAAAAGCTTGCGATTTTCTGCATGTCACTACCAGTCAGCACCCAGCGAGACAATGATTCGAGAGGTGACTCTGGAAAGCGTACGAGGACATGTTTGGTACGGATTGTGCCGGTAGGAGCTGCGTTACGGGGAGGCCGTGGGTCAGCATCGGGGTCCCTGCCGACTAGAAGACTCGTCTGCGCGAGCACGCACATGTCGTAAAAGTTGTGGATCTTCTCTTGCGGCAAGAAAAGCGCCGCAGCGAAAGAGTGCACCGGAGCTGCGAGGTCCCCAGATACGCGTTCAGCCGTTGGCCGCACTCGTCTGATTGCGGACATCCGATCGCTTACCATCGCCCCATCGCTCGTAGAAGAAGCCGCCCTTCTCATCGAGGAATTTGAAGTACTGCGGTGTGAATCTCGAGCATAAGTTCCAGGCTCAATCCGCCCTGTGAGCGGATGCGAGGTCGCGGCAGCGCACCTCTCTATATTCCTTCGAGCGCCAAAAATCGAGCGAGCCGATCTCGAAATTGGACCAGAAGTGGCTGCAGGGATGCGCGCGCGGTCAGTTTCGGCCGCACATGGAGGCGAAAGATCGCGCGGGTTGCCGGCAGCACGACCGCGAGATTGGGCCAGGCCCGGTCTTACCAAAGGTTCCAGTCGCCGTCCTGAAGTCCTTTGTTCTTGTCATCGACGAGGAAGTGAATGGCGTTGTTGGGGTCTATGTATTCCGGGTGGAGTCGCGCAAACTCTCGCGTGGCGTCCCAAAGCGTCTCGACGGTCCGCAAGTATTCGTACTGCGCAGTCGAACTCAGCGAGGAAGGCGTTTCTGAAGCTAAGTTACTCCGAGAAACTCACAAGGACGATCGTGAAGCCGTAGACTTTGTTGTTTGCTTCCATCTGCGAGGATCACGGTGTGAGCAAACAATCTTTCCGCCGAGCGATTTCACGTCCGCCACTCACAAAGAGGAAAGGGTCGTAGTCGATGTCGCAAAAGTACTACCGGCGCGGCGATATCAGCGCGGACGCAAAAGAACCGTTTGTAACTGAAGGCGAGCACTCTGAACTCACTTCGACGCCCGGCTCTACCCGCCAGTACCACTTGTACTTTTCGAGTACTTCTTGTTCGAAGAAGAAACCCGAGTTGAAACGGCACATGTGGCGGTACGACTCGGAGCCGCCGTACTGCATTGTTGCAAGGGGAAGGAAGGGAAGGAGCGACCGATCGAGCAGGAGTCGGCATTCCATGTGAGAGTGACCGAGATCAGCAGACAGATCAATGAGCGCAGGATCATTCAGCGACGCACAATCACGCCCTCATCCACCATCTTCTGCCGTTCCTCCGCAGCGTGCGTCTGGTTGATCCAGCTTGGATAGCCCCAGTACTTTTTCGGAATTTGCGCTGTATGTAGCGTACATCAGTTCTCGTCGAGAGCCAGTGCAATTTTTGGCGGCGGGGGAAATGCTCACCGAAGATGACCTCGCTGCGAGTCATTTTCCGAACCCCGACCTTGAACGCCTCGTCGAATGGCTCGTCGTTCAGGAATACCCAAGGATAGCCAAACTTTTTGTTGAATCTTGATTCGACCGAGCGCATCGAGTCGCGCATAGCTTCCCTTTCGGAGTTCCGTACGAGTGCGACGAAAGCCGCGTTCGCGCGTTTGAAACTGTAGTCGAAACGAGCGACATGTTAGAACGCCCGCCCCTTTGTGAGGCAAGACCTATCGTTCCTTTACGGGGCCGATGGAGGAGCGCTGTGCAGAGCTGTCCGAGTGCAGATGGAATTTTCGGAAGACCCGCGCGTGATTCCGACCGATGAGGGCGGAACGGACTCACGGGTTGAGCGCGGCTGGATAAACCTCTGGCGGCATGGTATAGCCGGTCCGCGTATCCATCTCGAGAACCGGTTCGGCCAACCCTGCGTTGCCCTTGACGTCTTCCCACGAGTGCAATCCGCCTGACGAGCCCCACTTGCCTCGAGCGCGGTCGCCGGCCGACCCGCTGCCCCATGCGCCCGAGTACCCTCTCAGGGAAGGGAAGTGCGCGCCTGCAAGTCCGAGCAAAGCGAGCACGACGAGAGCTCCGGCTCCGAATGCGACGAAACGGGCGATCCGAGGTCGGGAGAGAAGGCGTTCGAGTTGGTCTATGACCGGATGCATGGCCGCCGGTGTTCGGGCATGCAGCGCGGCGAACAGCCGAGACGTCCGGAACGAGCTCGGAGCTTGACTAGACTGTGGCTGATTCGGCGCCGTCGGACTGCCCGTCGCAGACGTTGGCAACGGCGTGTACGCAGCCATTTTTAGGAGGGGCACGAACGGCTCGCTCGATCCGGTCCGCGCCTGTTTCTGTTGGGCGAGCTGCGCAAGACAGCGAGCTGGTGGCAAGCTGAGCCGGGCGAAGGGCTATGCTGCGTGACGGCAGAGTCGGGATGAAGCGGCGGTGGCAGTCAACATGACGATCACTTTGCGCCGTTAGATCTGCACCGCCACGTCCCGAAAACTTTCAGGTCAGGAAGAGTCGAGGCGCGGCCCGGTCAGGCAAGTCAGACTGCCAACAACATTTGGAATGCAGGAGTGATGGTCAAACTTCAGACTATGCGAGGTCTTAATGGGCGCGAGTCGTACAGGGATTATGCGCGAGAGGAGGATCAGAGAAAAGAGGACCGGCCTGTTCTATCGTTCCCGCGAGAGGGGACCGCATCCGTTTTTACAACATTTCCACCGAGAGTGTAGTCGTAAAGGAAAAGAGTCGTCTAAGGGTACAACCGAGTTCCGGGAGGCGGAACGGCGGCCATCGAGGCCTGCGAAGATTGCGAATGCAACCGCGGTGGTTGTGGCGAGCCGTACGCTCCCGCCGCACCCGGAGGAGGAGGAGGCTGATGCTGATGCTGTAACGGCTGCGTCCAAGGCGGCATCGGGTATTGCTGCGTTCGCGTCGGGCTCTCGCCGATCCGGTACTCGAACTCTTCAGGTCGCGCCAACTCTTCGATCCCGGCCGCCGCAGGCGGCGACGACGGCGGCCCTGGCTTCGGCTGCTGCGATGCCAGGACGCCCACGCCTGCTTCACCGCCACCACCGCCGACGAAGCGGTGGAGGTTTGGGTCGTAAGAGCCTGCTATTGAACCCGAAGTGGCGGAACCGGTGTGCGAAACGGCCGACATCGGGTCATAGCTGCTATACCCACCGCCTTCAACCGCTTGAGCGCCCGACGAGGCCGAGTACGAAGCTGCGGCATGAGCTGCTGCGCCATACGGGTCGTACGGATGCGGGTAAGGGTGAAGCGCAGCCGATTCGTAAGGCGAAGGGGGCATCGGCAGCACCGGCTGATTCGAAGTCGCCATCGGCGTCGGCACCGGGTAGTACAGCGCCATGTCTTTCGGTGAAGGGTACTTGAAAGAGGCGTGCTCGTAGGAATCAGAGTAGTGCGGGCTGTCGCCCTCGTCCGGATCGGGGCGCGCGCCCTCTCCGATGGTCGAAGGCGCGGCGTGCTTGCCCTTGGGCCGGAACGCGCCGCTCGCGTCCGCTTGCTCGGCGTGTTTTCGATTCCGTCTCCGAATGAGCCACCACGCCAAGAGTCCGAGCAGGATGGCGCCGACAACTCCGCCGACGACTCCGCCGACGATGGCGCCGATCGGTGTCGACGAGCCGGAAGAGGGGATTGCAGCGGCGACGCAGTTGCCGAGGTGAAGCGAAGAGGTCATTGCAGATGACACTCGTGACGAGGCGCCCTTTGAGTCGGTCACGAAAACTGCACCAACCCATTCCAAGTCAGTCGAGCTGCAGCGAAAAAGGCGGACCGATGGAGACTGACTGTGGAACGTCTGCCCGGCAGGGACCGTGTTGCGGAGGTTGACCCTTCGGCTGTCATGATTTGTCACGTTTGCGTACTGTCCCGACTGGCCCGCCAGCACGGAAACGGTAAAGGGCGCGTCGCCGCCGTTGATCCGCAGCACGACTTCGTCACACGCGTTGTTATCGGGATATGCCGTGAACGACAGTGGTGGTGACGGATCTTGCGTGATCACAGTACAATTGGTGTATCCGGGGACGATTGTGTCTGTTTGTAAAGAGTGCGACCGGTCAGAAGCGGAGACTCCGCGAGCCGCGTTTACGCGAACTGACTCACATCCGTCGACCAAACCTCCGGAATTGTTGGCCGAATCGGTCATGCCGAGAGACAATCTTGTGCCCTGTTCAGAAGAGGCCCCGTATCAGCTTTCGGTGAGTACGGCGCACACGTTTCTCACCGCGACTCACGACTGGATATGCCGCCGACCAAGTGAACCACTCTCCGATCTCGACGTCGCCGAGCGGAGTCGCCGCTGGCTCATAATCGATGGGGAAGGCCGAGAAGTAGAAAGGAGCGGTCGGCTGCACCGCTGCGCCCGTATTGTTGTAGGTCTGGACCTGGAAGCCAGCACATTGGGGGATCGTCTGGACATTGTCGTTGTAGGTCGACCAAAAGAAGGATATTGACGGGATCGTCGGGGTGATGAGAGTGTCGCCGCTGCTGCCTGTGCTCGTCGTCTGCGCCTGTACAGAGAGGAGCGAGGTGAAACGCAAGGTCAGAACGGTCGCAACGGTTTCCGCGCGTCGTCCGGATCCCACTGCAAAGCGCTATGGGCGCGGAGCGGGACGGAGACTTTGCGCAGGTAGGTCCACTCACGTGTCCTAAAGGCAGGACGGCGGCGCAGCCAAAGAGCAGAGAAGCGGTCCGCCGAATCATCGACACCCCTCTGAGAATCGAGGCTCGACTCGGGTGACGACCGCAGAGTAGCCTGTCTCGGGGCGGCGCGCTAGTCCGGCCGGAGCTGTGTCTGTGCTCGGTGGTAGCAGAGCAGATCGCGAAAAGCGTGCTGTATAGGGTCGCAGCGGGCCTTGCCAACGTCGGCGAATCTGCGCGTCCAAGTTAGATTGCTTCCCCCTCTTCTATGACACGCGGTGCTCTTCTCTCGTGCAATGCCAAGCTTAAGCTAAATGACCGATCGCGTGCGGGAGCGCGGAGAAATGTGATCGAGGCATGCACTCACCTCGTCGCGCTCCTCATCATTTGGCCTTCCCAAACGCGCCCTCCTTTGAGCACCGCGAGAGCGACAACATGGCGCTACAGTTTATCGCCAACCAGCGCATAGAGCTCTACAAAGATGTGCAGCGACTCCGGCAGGCCTACCTCGAGGCGCTCGTCTTGACGATCTGCTTCCCTTTCCATGTTTATCGCCTCCTCGTCATCTTCAGCTCGGCAGCCTTCGAGCACCTCTCTCGCGTTTGTCCAAACCCATTCCGCCGGTACGTTGGACCGTTTCACCCGTCTCTGTAGCAAGGAATCGGGCAGAGCGGAAGCTGACACTGCAGCGTTGACGACGTCTCGCACGGGACGGGCGTGCAGATCGCGTCCCGCGCCACCGCTGCCGCTCGAAATCATTTTCCACATCCTCGAGTCGTGGGATTCGAGCGCCCTCGATGCTCGCGAAGCGCACGTCGCCCGCATCGAGTTCTACTCGAGCTGTATGCGCGTGCACTCAACGTGGACCGCGACCGCTCGGCGACTCTTGCACGAGGAACTCTGGGTCAGCCGCCGGAACGACCCTCGTCTGTGCACAAGCATCGCTCCCGAGAACCGCGAACCGGCTCGCCGGTCTGCGCGAACGCTCATTATCGACACGTGCTATGAACCGATGGCCTGGCAGTCGGAAGAGATCTGCGGACTCCTCGGCGCGTGCGAGTGGCTCGACTCGCTCTCCCTCGTACATATGAACCTGCGCCTCTCCGACTTCAAGTCTTTCTCGAGTAAGTCACGCAGGATCTCCAGATCGCTTGGATCCCCATTGCTCGATGTATTGACGGATGTCCTCCAATGCGGCCAGACCTTCGACGCCTCCACGTCCGCCGCGCGTCTTTTCCCGCTCCGTGGCCCGCCACCGATGAGCCGACATTCAGCATGCCGCACCTCGAGTATCTCAGCATCGCGAACGTGTCGTTCTCGAACGCCATCCCGATCTACCGCGGCCTGCTCGATCCCGTCGCCTTGCCGAACCTGCGCACGCTCGAAATCTGGAACTGCTCGTTGCTGTGGACCTCATTCTACGGACTCCGGACGTTCCCGCACCTTCGAAGCCTGAGCTTCTCGTCCGACTATCTCCCGATCTCGCACCTGCTCGAGTACGAACTGCCCGAACTGCGTTTCCTCAACCTGTCGAGCACGGCGATCGAAGACCTCGCGCGCGGACACGCCGACCATCGCCAGTTCCGGTTCGCGCCGACCGTACTCCGCATCGAGATTGCCAAGTCACTCGTCATCTACGGTCAAGCCTTGTCGGTCGAGGAACGCCTGAACCAGCTCTACATCGCGCTCATCGCGCTTCTCTCGCGCGAAGCACCTCTCTTGCGATCTGTCCGCGAGTTACACGTCCCCTTCGAGAAGTCGGCTCTAGAAGCCAACAAACTCAAGCCGCAGCTCGCGCGCTGGGGCGTCGCCAGGGGTTCGCGAGTCCATTTCTACGAAGGCGTCGATCCCGTCGGCCGCCGGGACGCAAACGCATCCTTCTTCGCGGGGGTCTTTGCGCGCGAGGCGGAATGGTTCGCCAAGCCGGTACCGCCTCCGGGTTTGCAGATCGCTGGCCGCTAAACCCCCTCTTACCTCCTCCTCCTACCGATCGACTCGAAACTCTTGATTCATCCCCTCTATCTCATATTCCGAATCCAGCTCTTATCTATTGCTGTCCATCCTGTATCCCCTATACCCAGAGATCGTCATATGTGTCGTTGTGCCATTCATTGCAGTGTGCCTGTGCTCTTCTTATCAGACTCCGACGCGTGCTCTGTCTTGTATGCAATTCATACTCTCTCAGTCTTCTTCGGACTCCGGGTCAGACGGTTCCTCTCTACTCGAAGCGCTCGAAGCCTCCTCGATCTCGCTTTCGATATCGCTCTCGGCGCCATACTTGTTGCGTCGAAATGCGCCGAAAGCCGCCGCTGTCTCGACGAAACGGCACTGCAACGGGGAAAAGGGGGTCAGTCGAATGCTGGAAACCGCGAATAGCAGACCACGGTCGATGTACCTGCCAGTCCCGCTGGCGAGGTTTCTTTAAGTGCGCACCACCAGAAGCGCCTCGGGCCACCACGGCAGGTCATACGGTCCAAGACTGACCTTGGGCCGCTCGTCTGCTGCAGAGGACGCGTAGGTTCGTTTGACGATCCATACTCGATTGCGGAAGCCGATCTGGCGAAGAGTCGGCGCGCATCTGCGGAGATTGAGGACGTGAGCGAAAGGCTCGGTAGTTGTTCTAGTAAGCCCACTTACTGCTCGGCCAAGGTGAGGATAGCATCCGGCGTTACGCTGGCTCTCTGGGAGAGCAGGTGTATGGTCCGCAGCTCGTTCAACGGCGCGAAAGCCCGCGTGAGGCGCGCCTGTTCATGGTGCGACGACATGGTGCCAACGATCAGGACAAAAAGCGAGGAAGACAGAGTAGTCCGAGACAGCACGCACAAGATCAAAATCTGAACCCAGATGGAGTACAAGATTGCGCAACCTTGGACTTCCATTCGAAAGGATTTCCACTCCGTCGACGCTCGTGAGGATGCCCGACACTTCGAATTTGCGGATTCGTAGACCGCTTGTAGCGGCGAAATGGTGAAGGAATTCAACAGGGAGAACCGGCCACTCGCGTCGACCGTCCGACGCTGCACCAGAGTGGTACAAGGTGAACGCGGTCAAGTTCGGGAGTCCGTCGAGCAGCTTTTCGAGCGCGGGAAAGAAGGCGGGGAGGGCAGGGTGTCGAGGTCCTGGATGTGTGAGCTTGAGCGATCGAAGATGAGATAAAGAGTCGGCTATTTGGATATAGAAGGAGGGATCGAGGTTGCACGCCTCGAGAGCGAGATGGCGTAGATGAGGCAGATTTGGCAGCAGCTCGAGCAGCGGATCGCCGGTCAATTTGGCGCAACCGGCAAAGGCGAGAGAGGTCAGCCGGCTCTCGGCGAGATATGGCGAGATTGAACGGAGGACGGTGTCGTTGATGACGGGACTCTCTCGACACAGGACCGAGAATTCCTCGAGCGCGAGCATAGCCGGCGAGGGCGTCTCGGTCCCGACCGCTGCATCGCCGATTCCGCTCTGATTCTTGAAGAAGGCGCCGAGCATCTGGGCGACGTTCCGATCGGGCAAGATGAGCGACAGAGCCCGCAACGGGCGCAGTGGGAGGAGGTTGTCGGCGGACCACGAGCCGGGCGAGAGGTTGGTGTGCGCGTTGAGCTCGAGCGTATGTAGCTTCTTCATGCTGTGTACGGCAAGCCAGACTCTGCGAGGCACGGGAGACTCCGGCATGAGCGAAAACGCGGGCAGTGTAGAGGGTCCGAGGAGGGGCGTACTGGTCCGTCAAAGCGCCTTTGCGAGTCCAGACAAGCTCTTCGCAATTGACGCAGTTTTCGAGCATTGCGATCGCGACCCTCTCGGTCTCGGCCTGTTCTTGGACCTTGAGCGAGATTGGGAAGACGCGGATCTCCAGTTTGCGGACGAGAGCAGCGAGGCGAGGTGAGGATGCCAACGTCTCGAAAAGATTGCGAGCGATTGCCTAGGTACCGGAGCAGGTCAGTTCTCGTCTGGCGGCAGAGCTCGTGAGTCAATTTGCGCACCAGGTCCCGTCCAAAGAGTCGGACATGACGCAAGAGTCGCGCCTGACCGACTTCGCGCCAATCCCGCGAGACCAGGCAGACATTGTAGAGGTCGCGGCGGGAGACGAGAGGCGCCAAGATCTCTGGCAGTAGCTCCAGCGGCAAATCTGCCAGCGAAGTCGGCATCGTCGGCGAGGCTATGTTGCGTAACGGTCTGAAGAATTGACGCCAACTCGGCCGAAGTGGAGCGGCGCGTCGACGGGAAAAAGTAAGATAAAATGTTCGCGCGACAGCTGACGACTCGATACTGACGAATAGGGTGAGGGAAAAGTTACGGCATGGGCCCTGCTCGGGGATCATGGAGCAGTCTGGCAAAAAAGCGCAGAAGCGCGAAAAAAGGAAACGTTGTATCGACCAGAGCAGGATTTGAACCTGCGCAGGCAAAGCCTAATAGATGACGAGTAGTTGATTCGAGTCTATCCCCTTAGACCGCTCGGGCATCTGGCCGTTTTTGATAAAGACTGCATCTGATCTTGCATACATATTCGGCGCACCTGTTTCTGCCGCTTTCGACCCTCTGCCCCACCTCCTGCCGACACCTCGTCCTGGAGACTCATCTGCTCGAAAGCCCCTGTATGCTAGGGCACATAGCCGACAAACGTCTCTGGCACTCTCTGAGTCAATCGGCATCATCGCTTGCTCGCGGCAGCTCTGCATCGTCACTTTCAGCTCCCTCGAGCCGGCTCGTCAAGTTCGCTCAAGCCGACAGACGGCCCACATCGACGAGCAGGCGGGCTCTGACGAGGCAGACCATGGCGTCAGGATGGCAAAAGGCCAGGCTGCCGAACGGAACCGACTATCGAGTATATGATACAGCTCAAATTGAGGTCTCTCCCAACGATCCCCGACAATATCGGCGAGTCCCATACTCGATTAGATGCTACACGTGAAAGTCTACTGACTGTCACAAGCACACCTAGCCTGATCAAGCTGCGGAATAATCTGCAGGCGCTTCTGATCTCGGATCCCGCGACGGATAAAGCGGCCGCCGCTCTCGGAGTCCAGGTAGGACACTTGAGCGATCCGGACGATCTGCCCGGGCTTGCGCATTTCTGCGAACACAGTACGTGTGCTCGCCCTACTACGCTCCTCGTCCCGGAGAGAAGGCGCTGAATTGCTGCCTGTCTTTGCAGTGCTCTTCCTTGGAACAGAGCGGTTCCCAGACGAGGCAGAGTACAAGACGTACCTCTCGCGCAACTCCGGCTCGAGCAATGCCTACACGAGCCTAGCCGAGACCGTGTATCATTTTGACGTCGCTCCCGCTGGCCTCCCGGGCGCTTTGGAGAGGCATGCGCAATTCTTCACCTCGCCGCTCTTTACCGCCTCCTGTACGGAGCGCGAAGTGAACGCCGTCGACAGCGAATTCCGTCGCAATCTGCAACTCGACGCACGTCGACTGTTCCAGCTCGGCAAGGCGACCAGCTCGCACGAGGAAGGCGCCGTTTACTGGAAGTTTGGCACCGGCTCGAAGGAAACTCTGTGGTCGGAGCCCAGAGCCAAGGGCATTGATGTGCGAAAGGGCTTGATCTCCTGGTACCAAGCGCATTACTCGGCAAATCTCATGAACCTGGTGGTGCTCAGCAACCGTAAGACCGAGTTACAAGTCGCCCTGGGATTGCGCTCACTGCCCTTTTAACGCAGACTCGCTCGATGAACTCGTCACATTGGTCGCCCAGGAGTACTCCGATATCGTCGACACCGGTCGTCCTCGTCCTACTTTCCCAGCGCCGCCCATCACTGCTCGCGAGGGTCGGACGGAAATCTCCTACCGCACGGTCAAAGACACCCCGCTGGTCCGGATCGAATACGGTCTGCCGGATCTCACTCATCTGAGCAGCACCAAGGTCAGTCAGCGTCTCTTCCTTTGGTCTCAAGGCTGAATACCGAAGCGTTATACCGTCAGCCCGGCCAATTCATGTCGCACTTCGTGGGTCACGAGGGCCCCGGCTCGATCCTGGCGGAGCTGAAGCGACGCGGCTGGGCGAATGCTCTCTCGTCATCGTGCTCGAACGGCGCCAGCGGCTTCGACTTCTTCCGCATTAGCATCAACCTCACGCGCGAAGGTTTCGGTACGTCAGGTTTGGCTTTCCTTTCGCCGGACCGCACTGACTCTGACGATGACAGAACACTACGAGGACGTCCTGGCGTTGACCTTTGCGTACGTCGAGCTCCTCAAGCGCACTCCGGTCCAGGAGTGGGCTTTCTTGGAAACGCAACAGCTCGGCAAGATCGCCTGGCGATGGAAGGAAAACGGACAACCGCGCGACACGGTCCGAAACTTCGCCAGTCAGCTCTGTGACGCTATCTACGATCCTCCGAAGATCCTCGCCGGGCCGTACTGCGCGACCGAGTGGGATCCGCAGGCCATTCGGGGCGTCATGGACATGCTCGACATTCAGCGATGTCGCGTGTTCCTCGGCTCTCAAGCGCCTCGAGCTGGCCACGAGTTTTGGCCGAAAAGGGAGCAGTACTACAGCATCGAGTACGACGTTCGCCCGCTTCCCGCAGGTGGTGCAGCGGAAGAAACTGGGGACCGGCTCGCTCTGCCGAAGCCGAACGCCTTCGTGCCGGAGTCTCTGACATTGCTCAACAGTACCCCTACACCGAATGTTCGTATGGCGAACGAAGCAATCGGAGATACTTAGCTGATCTTTCTTCACTGAGCAGCCGCGTACTGCTCCGTCGGTTCTGCGAACGGAGCCCGGTCGTCGTCTCTTCCACAAAGCAGACGACCAGTGGTGCATCCCTCGGGGCAGCGTTTACTTCCTGATCAAGTCGTGAGTTGAGACTCTGCTTCTTCCCGTGACGGCGGCGGCAGGCGCTGATCCTCGTTGCAGGCCAAGTGCGGACTCTTCTCCTCGGGAAGCGATGCTCACGCAGCTGTACACGTCCTTGGTCGAAGAGTCGCTTGCGCCCCTCTCATACGATGCGACGTTGGCCGGTCTGCACTACTCGCTCGGGACCGAACACGCTGGCATCCTGCTCGCGCTTTCTGGCTACACCGAGAAGCTAGAACTCCTCGCCTCGACCATCTTTGACAAGATGCAGTCGCTCGCGCCGAGCCGAGAAGAGTTCAGCCTCGTTCACGACCGCCTGACTCGCGCTTACACCAATGCGAAGCTTTCGAACCCGTACTCGCTGGCCGACATCGAGCTTCGCCGCCTCACTCGCCAAACATTCTGGACCTACGACGAGCGCTTGACTGCGCTGAAGGAGATCACCGCCGAGGATGTCGTTAAGCACGGGCGGCGACTGCTCGAACAGACCCATCTCGACGTGTTGGTTCATGGCAACTTTAGCAAAGCCGTAAGGGAGGCTCGCTGCTCGGACCGCGAAAGGTACTGACCGGATTTGCGTCCGCAGCATGCCGAGACCCTCGCCAAGGAGGTCGAGGGTCACATTCTCAAGGGCGCTGCAGAGCCAGACTCGATCGACTTCCATCGCGGTCTGACCCTGCCTCGAGGTGAGCTAACCGCTTGTGCTGAACGACCACGTCGCGCAAGCTGACGCAATCTCTTACAGGTACCTCGTACGTGTGTCGGCGACCGGTTCCCTCTCCCGAAAACGTCAACAGCGCCGCTTCGGTGTACTACCAAGTTGGGTCCGCCAGCGATGACGAGCTCGTCGCGCGTCTCTCGCTCTTTGCGCAAGTTGCAAAGGTGCCCGTGTTCTCAACGGTATGCAAAATCTCTTCTTTTGAATGAAGCGACGGCGATCTGACGAGAAGGGATCACGCAGCTGCGGACAAAGGAGCAGCTCGGGTACATCGTCTCTTCCTCGAGCTGGATCCACAACGCCGTGGCAGGCTTCCGCGTCGTCGTCCAGTCCGAGCGCCAACCAGAATATCTCGACGAGCGGATCGAGGCGCTCTGGGCCGCCTTTGGCGCTTACCTCGACGAGATGCCGGCCGAGGTGTTTGAAAAGGAGCGAGCGAGCCTCGTCGCATCGAAGCTCGAGAAGCCTAAAAACCTCGCGCAAGAGTGAGTGCTTTGCTTCCTTACTCTTGTACTCGTGCGAGCAATCGGCGGGTTGAGCGCAATGGGCGGGCGTTGATCCGGGCACTTGGTTTGCAGGTCTTCTCGCTACTTTGAACAGATCCGAACCGGGGTATATGACTTTGGCGCTCGTGAGGGCTCTTCTTCTGCTCGATTATGGCTTTCGGGACCTTGCTAACGACGTCACGAACTGCCAGGTACGCGCCGCGCCGCCATCATCGCCGGTCTGAACAAGGCGGACTTGAAGGAGTTTTTCGAAACGTACATTTCGACAACTTCACCGAAGCGCGCCAAGATCGCGGTCCTTTACCGCTCGCAGCGCCTACAACCCGGAACCCTAGACGCCTTGCTCGCATTGACAGAGCGGGTCGCGTTGCGCAAGCTCGAAGAAGCGAAGGAACTGGTGGCGAACAAACCGACGCTCGAGCAGGTGGAGGCCTTCATCGACGGCCTCGACCTCAGTTCGGCCGCGCGGAGCGAGTATGACCGAGTCCTCGTCGACCTCCGTACACTGCCTCCGGTTCCGGCGGGTGCTGAGGAAATCCGGGCTGACCAGGCTTCAATCGACGCTTTCCGCAAGTCTCTGCCTCGGGCGGATCGCTATCGACCTGCGCTTTCTCTTGATCTGCCTGTCGAGTCGTGTAGACTATAGAAGTGCCCTCCCTGACAAAACCATGTGAATGTGGACCGGAGCTGAAAGAGGTGGAGATCTGGGCCCTTGTTCGTCGAGTGACCCCCGCGCGGTTCAAAGTCGCGTCAGTTGAGAGACGCTGTAGCCTCGCGATTTGCTCTCTTTCCACTGCCGGACTGCGGTGCCGAGTGGAGAGCTATCATATCCGGTCGCTGCTGCTAGATTCCCTGCATTTGGATCTTACGAGGCGCGTGCACGACGGACTTCTCTTCGCTTCCCGTCTGCACTTCAAGACCCTTTGAAGCCGACACCGCACGACTGCTGGCACAAGTACAGGTGCGTACAGCGGTCTGCGAGTTCAAGTCAAGATCCCGAGTCGCTGACACGCTCTCCTGCGCAGCTGTTGCTTCAGAGTGCTGGACCCGCGTCTCCGGATCCCCGCTCTCGAGACTACCAGGGCATTGCCGCCCATGGACCTGCCAGCAGGACAGTCGGGATGGACAGCTCCAGCATCTAGTCATGTCGAGCGCGTCGCGACTACCGTCATTGCGTCGTCGACGTATGCTCCCGCTCAGCCTCAGCCTCAGACCACCCCGCACACGCCTCCGCACCGCGCGCACACGACCAGCGCCAGCGACCGCGCGAGGACCAGCAATGACGGGAACAGCAACAGCGAGAATGAGGTACAGAGTGGTCCGTCAGACTATGCGCTCTTGCGACTTGCTCCCGCTCAGACCACCACCGTCGTGACTACCACAACAACCACAACAACCCACTTCGCTCCGATCCGCGTTCCCAAGTCGGGCCCAATACGAGCAACACGGTCCTCGTTCTCTGCACCGTCGACCGGAAACTTGGCGAACGCAGCGCCGTTGTCGCCGCGGGCGGCAGTCTACGACTTTTATGACCGAACGGAAGGCCCCTCCTCCTCCGCCAAAGCCCTCTCGCTCGACCACCGCATGTACCCGCTCAGTCAGGCACGCTGGCCCGACACGCTCAAGCAATGGGATCTCAGCCTCGGTGCCATGAAGGCGACTTTTTCAGAGGAGGGCGCCGCGTCGGACTTTCCGGTCGGTGATCCACGGACCTCCTCGGCGCACGCTCGCATGGACACGGACCCCGAAACTGCGTCTTTGTCAGCCCAACGAGATCGGCGCTATAGTACCGCAAGCATCCAAGACCCCACGTCGCCAGCGAGAAGAGGCGCCGGGCTCGACTTTCAAGGCACGATGTACCGCGACAACGTCGACCCGCTCGGCGCCCACGACGACGGTGTCCCTCGAGTTACTTTTGAGGCGTACGGGCACCGCCTCCCGTCTCCCGGTCCTCCGCGGAAGCGGCCACGAGTCGAGACGCCGCCTCTCGCCGGTTCGCTGGCGAACTTGCACCCGTCGGGACCCGCAGGCCGGCGCGCGAGCATGCAGCAAAACTACGCGGGCGGGTCTGTCGCTCTGCCGAGCCCGAATCAAAGTCCGCCGAGTCCGGTGCCGACTTCAGGAGGCGAAGACGAACAAGAGATGAAGGACGACCCGGCGGCTATCCTCTCGGCGGCGCATGCGCAGCAATTCGACTTTGGCTCCGGAGCTGCTCTGAGCGGTCTCCTCTCCCTGCCGGACCTCGTGCAGACCTTCTCGCAACTGCCCGACGCCATGCAGTCCTACCTCCTCTTCCAACTGCTCCGCCGATCGTCCATCCCCGTCCTGCAGATGATCAACCAGATCGTCGAGCCCGCCCTGCGTCGCGACTTCCTCTCGGACCTGCCGCCCGAGCTTGGAACCATCATCCTCGGACATCTCGACGCGCGTGACTTGTGCCGGTCGTCCCTCGTCTGCAAGACTTGGCGACGGATGATCGACGGGGAATGGCGCGTCTGGAAGGACAAGCTGGTCGCGAGCGGCTTGTGGGTCGGTGACGGTTCCGACGAACGTGAGGCGCGCGAAGCTGCAACCGGAAAGAAGGAGGACCTCTTCCTCAAGAGATGGGATGCCGGCGTATGGGATGAACAGGTCAGTTCTGGTTCGAAAACTTCTCCCACGAAAGAAAGCCCGAGTGAGTGCTGACCCTCCACTGTGCACCTCTCACAGCGCCGAACATCCTGGACGGGCAAGGTGGAACCGGTCAGCCTGTACCGCTCCGGTCCGATCGAGCCGCGAGAGGAATCTGTCTCCCACCGTCTCGCCTCCCCGTCCTCGTCTCGAAGCGCCTCTCCATCGCCTTCGACCCACTTCGTACATCCGTTCAAGCTCCTGTATCGCTCTCGCGTCATCACCCGTCGGAACTGGGCGCAAGGCACGCCTACTCGCCTTGTCTTCCAGTCCAATCCGTTGTCCGCCTCGCAGCAACAGCAGCAAGCTCCGCAAGCGGGTGGGAATCAACCGGCGCCGGCCAACAACCACGTCGTCACTTGCCTGCAGTTCGACAGCCAGAAGATTGTGTCCGCCTCCGATGATCATTCGATAAGCGTTTTCGACACGCAGACGGGTCGCCGGCGTGCTGATCTCGTCGGGCACGACGGCGGCGTTTGGGCGATGCAGTACGTCGGCAACGTGCTCGTCTCGGGTTCGACGGACAAGAGCGTCCGCGTCTGGGACTTGAAGACGGGCCGGTGCAGTCACGTCTTTGTCGGTCACAAGTCGACCGTGCGGTGCCTTCAAATCGTCGAACCGGAGAATATCAACCCCGATCCATCGGGAGATCCGATCTGGGAGCCAGCGTACCCATTGATCGTGACCGGTTCGCGCGACTGGTCGCTGCGCGTCTGGAAGCTCCCGATGCCGAACCGCGATCCGGATTACACCCCGCCGCCGTACGACCACGACGCGGCCGAGATCGACGTCAGCGACAACCCGTACCACCTCCGCCACTTGACCGGTCACGAGCATGCAGTGCGAGCCCTGTCTGCGCACGGTCGCACGCTCGTCTCGGGCTCGTACGACATGGAGGTCCGCGTTTGGGATATCCTGACGGGCAAATGCCGGCACGTCCTCCGCGGTCACACGCAGAAGGTCTACTCGGTAGTGTACGACTCGATCCGCAAGCAGTGCGCGTCCGGCTCTATGGACGGGACGGTCCGCCTCTGGTCGACCGAGACGGGCGAGTGCCGTGCCGTCCTCGAGGGACACACTTCGCTCGTCGGCCTTCTCGGCCTGACGCACCGCAACCTCGTTTCTGCCGCTGCAGACTGGACGTTGCGGATCTGGGACCCGGAGACGGGGGAGTGCCGGCACGCGCTCGCGGCGCACCAGGGCGCGATCACTTGTTTCCAGCAGGACGAGCACAAAGTCATCAGCGGTTCGGACGGCACGCTCAAGATGTGGGATGTCCGGACCGGCGCCTTTGTGCGCGATTTGATCAGCGGCTTGACCGGCGTCTGGCAAGTCGCGGCGGATCGGCGGTACTGCGTCGCGGCGGTCTCGCGCGGCGGCCGCAGCGAGTACGAGATCCTCGATTTTGGGGCAGTCGATCCGCCTTCGTCCGTCGTGACCCCGTCGTCGCCGCTGGTCAAAACGGAAGACGTCGAGGACAACGTGCCCGCCGTCGCGGGGGCTTCGACGGCGCAAGAAACGCCCGATGCGGGTCTCTCTGCGGTTGCGCCTTCGGCGCCCCGTCTGCCGGCTCTCGCGTTCCAGGCATCGACAGCGACTCTCTCGTCTCACACTCCGAACCTCTCCAGCGCTGGGACCCCGTCCCGGTCGACGTCGGCGCATCGCGCGGTTCGCCGCATGAGCAACTCTCGCGACTTGCACGGTCAAGCCTCCACGTCGGCTGCCTCGATGGACGTAGACTCTGGCGATGTGGCTCAACAAGCAGGTGGAGATGCCCCCGACGAGGCTATGGAAGATTCGGTTTCGGTCAAGGAGGAAGAAGATCCCGAGGCATAACCAACGATCGGAGGTTTTCTCCCTCCATATGAATATGGTCTCTCGTGTTGTTTTCCCTGATTCGCTCGCTCGCATAGACCCTTTTTGCTTACAGTTCGCATTGCAATCAAGAGCTTTGTTGCCCGCCAACTCTTTGACGACAATATCTCCGGGCTTTGGAGCAGGCGAGAGCCGGTCTTTGATCGCATCTTTCCAGTCTACAGTCTCGGGTGTCGACAGCGAACGCTACACCGAACGATGCCGTCTTCGTCTGGTCGCAAAGTCGTGCTCGTGACTGGCTCGAGTGTCGGCGGTATAGGGTCAGTGCCTCTGTACATCAAGCCCCACACCCGACAACTGACCAAGGCCCTTTTCGTCCGCAGCTATGCGCTGTGCGAAGAGTTTGCAGCTCGCAACTGCATCGTGTACGCTTCGGCCCGCCGTCTGTCGGCGATGGAGACCCTTCCGGCAAGCATTCACCGCGTCGAACTCGACGTTGCTTCCCTCGAATCCTGCCAGAGTGCGGTCGATCAAGTCTTGCGTGAACGAGGGCGCATCGATGTCCTCGTCAACAACGCCGGCGCCGGAGGTGCTGGCGCTCTGCTCGACGCAGACGTGGAGAGCGCGGAGGGTGGCAAAGCGACCGTGAGTCTTGGATTCCGCCGTTTTCGGGCTTGTGTTTGACAGTGCAAGCTGACGTGGTTGTAATCCGCTCGCATGCAGTTCGAGATCAACTTTTGGGCCCCGCTCCGCATGAGTAAGCTGGTCGTGCCGCACATGGCACGGCAGAGGTCCGGCCTGATCGTCAACATTGGATCCATCGTCGGTGCGTCGGTGTCGAGCATCTACCTGTCGGCATTTTCCGCGCAGACTCGAGCGCTGATCCACTAAACTGTACAGGCAATATTCCGACGCCGTGGACCGGAATTTGTGAGCCCTCCGAGCCCGCTTGACCGTTCTGAACCGCGCGCTGAATCCCAGTTTGAAACAGATTCGGCGAGCAAGGCTGCGCTGCATTCGGCTTCCGAGACCCTGCGCATGGAAGTCGCTGGATTCGGCATCGACGTCATGCTCGTGGCTCCGGGAGCGATCACGAGCCAGTTTGGCAAGAAGCAGACGCTCAGCATCAAGTTGCCTGAAGGTGCGCATGACAAGACCTGCTCTCTCTCTCTCAATTTACGGTTCACGAGTTGTGCCCTGACACCAAGCTTGAAAACAACAGATTCTCTGTACAAGGATGTGGCGGATCGGATCGCTGAGCGTTCCAACATGTCGCAACGGGCTGGTACGCACACTCTTGGATCACGGTCTGGACGCAAACTATACAAGTACTGACGCCACTGTGTGCTTGTAGATCACACGATGCCGGCCTCCAAACTCGCCGAAGGGATCGTGGCGCGGGCGCTGCGCTCAAAGCCCGCCGCCTACTACACCGCAGGCGGGAAAGCTTTCCTGTTCTGGCTCCTTGAGCGCATCCCTCGTCCTATTGTCTGGTTCCTGCTCGCGAGACAACTCGGAGCGAACCAGGTTGGCAAGCGCAAGCAGGCTTGAAGGCGGAGGTACGCGGCGCTGAATCGGGTCGCAGAGTTCCCGACGCTTTCCCTTCAGTTCCAGCAGCTGCATGACGGGACAAGTTGTATGATGCCTGTACGGTTATTTATCAGGATTAGGCCACTACTATGTATAGACTGAAAGGAATGTTGTGTATGAAGGGTATTTCTTGACGTCTTTCTCGTGTAGACGGAACCGCCGAGGAGGAGCCTTGGAGCGCGAGAATGATGTTCTAGATCATCTGCTGCCGCCGAGAAACGTGCAAAGTGTGCGGAGCCGAAATGCTGGGCATCGCTTAGGCCTCGTTGAGCGCGGCGTTGCGGGCTCCGACGCCCGAACGAGCCTTGATGCCGTAGAAGGTGGCGATGACAAGCATGATGAAGGTGAAAATGGTACCGATCCAGCTGCACAGAGTACTCTAGTCAGTCGGCTATCCTTGACGAACCCTGAGACAGGATTCGGAAGCGCAGAGAAAAGGGAGCAGGACGAACCCGGTCGAGACAAGACCGCCCTTGACGACATTGCAGCGCGACCATGTCACGTCGCCGCAATCGATCGAGTTGGTGAGGGCCGTAAGCGAGGCAACACCGCAAAGGTAAAGGATCTGTGCGGAAGAACGTAGTGAGCATGGCACGACCGCTTCAGGGGTTTCGGGCGGGATGCGCCACTGACAAAGGCGATCGAGAACGCGATCAGGTGGAAGAAGATTCCGAAGGCTTTGTGGCCCGGCTTGAGGAGTGCGCCGACCAAGGAATACGCTGCAGGGTCCGGAAGTCAGTTCACTTGTCGCTCGTGACCTAACGACCGCTGGGAGCACCAAGACGCAAGGCGACCTACCGGAGACGATGATGCCCCAAATTCCTGCCACGAGCAAGAGTCGCTCGCGGTCGCGGTACGAGTTGCTCGGGAACCCGACGCTGCTCCAGTGCGATTCGAGCGACGCCGCAATCGCCATGACGACGATGGACGTCAGGAGGGTCATGAGGGCGACCGGCGCGATGGTCATACGGATGAGGCGGTCTGCGACAGTGATAATGGAGAAGGATCAGCTTCTGAGGGTCCTCGGCGTGCTAGTCGTGGCGATCTGACGACGACGCACCAGAAACCATGACGGAAGGTGGACTCGGAGGCTGGGGATGCGGCTGTTGAGGGAAGAGCTGGCTAGGAAGGAGCTGGGCTGCGTTGCTGAGTCAGCGAGAGTGAGGGAAGCTCGTCAAGATGCGCGCTGAGTGTATTGTGGCGGAGGACAACAGCCGACGCCGCGGCAGCTTGTCAGCCTGAAATCCCCCTTCTGGGCGGAAAACGATGACGTAGGATCTGCCTCCACCTGCGAAAGCTCGAGCTCAAAAGTCTGTATTGAGCGCAGCGAACGACTCTCCAGACATCGTGAAAAGCGGGAGGAAAGACTCTGGTATGGGAGGGCTGTTCCGACTGATGCGTCCGATGATGGAAGGGATTTTGCATAGTAACAGAGTAGAAGCGCGCAAAGCGAACATATACGCAAGGCTGGCCCCGACCCTCATTAAATAACGGCCAGATGCCCGAGCGGTCTAAGGGGATAGACTCGAATCAACCACTCGTCATCTATTAGGCTTTGCCTGCGCAGGTTCAAATCCTGCTCTGGTCGACAACGTTACCTTTTTGCCGTGTGCGCCTGGGTCACCTCTATGCCACCATAAGCGCACTGGTGTCCAGACTTTTTCTGCCTGTTGAGCAAAGATGCTGGACGGTGCGGAGAGACGGGCCCAGGCAGCTTGCTGCAGCTCCGGATCCTTCACGTGGGAATCTCCCTCGATCCGTCTGCAGGCTGCACCGCAATGAAAATGCAAAGCACTATGCAAGCTGGCAAGCACGAGACTTATCAAACTACAAGCACGTTCGAGTCAAGCCAAGCGTCAAAGTCGTCCTCCTCGTTCGTCGGTTCCTCGGCGGCCGGATCCTCTAACTCCGCGTCGTCCTCGGGTCGACGATTCGCCTGCTTCGCGCCCTCCTGCGTAAGCTCGGTTACTTCGTCGTCGCCGAAACCATCGCGCAGGTCTGGAGATCCTGCTCGGAGATCGGCGAACGGATCCGCATCGGCGAAGGTGGTGTTCGTGATTCCTTCGTCGATCACTTCGGCGTCGTCCGTGAAGCTGGGCAGGAACAGTCCGGCAGCATCGTCTTGGGAGGAGCTGAACTCGGTGTCGTTGGGACGAGTGTCCGCCGCGGACAGCGCAGGATGAGATTCCGTAGCCCTCGCCGTCTCGGCTTGTGGCGAAGACAGACGCACACGCTTCGACGATTCCGTGCGATCTCCACCCCGGCGAACTTGCTTCGGACGACGTAAGGAAGGTTCCTTGGGTTCAGCGAAGTTGTCGGCGTTGCCTGTCAACCGGGGATCGCCAGACGTCGAGCGGACGACAGTCTTCGCGCCTTCGCGCGGAGGAGACGGAGAGGCAAAGACATCGAGGCTGGAATCATGCAGCGTCGAGGAGCCGACGTTCCGAGCGCGGTGACTCTGGTTGGCGAGCTTGCGACCGATGTTGGCCGAAGCACCGGCGCGATCCTCCTCCGACGACGACGACAACGAGTCCAGCTCATCCTCGTCAGAGGCGATCTCCCGCGCGACGGCCTTGCCGCTCGCGTTCAAGGAGAGTGCCACTCCCGTGCTCGCAAGCGGCTTGAGGCGCGTTGCTTTCTTCGGCGGCGGCTTCGTGGCGGTATCGGCTGCTGTTGCGGCGGGTTTCGTAACACGACCACTTTGGCCGGCACTTTTGCGCTGCGCTGGCGGCTTATCGAGTCCTTCACGGCAGCTGGATCGGGATGCTGTCTGCTTCAGCACAGTGCCTTTCGACATGGTCGGGAGGTTCTTCGGTGTACTAACCACAGATGCTTGCATTTGATTTTGTCGCCGCAGGCGTGATTGCACTCGTATTTCCCATCCGGACGTCGTTGAGCTGGTCCAGATCCGGGAGCCTCGAGCCGCGCCTTCTTCGGAGCTGCACAAAAGAGAGTCGATCAGAAAGCCGAGAGAAGATGTGCAGTAATGCTCGACTGACCCGCTTTCTGACCGGCACGCTCCTTGGCACTCGAGTCGGGTCGTTGATCATACCGAACCTGCGGCTTTTTGGAAGCCGGTGAGCTCAAGTCTCGGAGAGACACTCGTGCGATGTTGCAGCTCACCACGCTTTCTGAAGTGACCTGGACGGGTTCGTCGAGGTCGTCTTGCAATTCGAGAGCTGCGGCTGACAAAGCGAGACTTAGTCGTAGTCCACGAGGTAAGGTCCAGAGCTGACTCACAAGGCAGAGGGAACTCGCGAGCAGGCGTTTCGGGTTTGATGACAAGCTTCACTTCCGAGCCGGCTTTCGGAATGCAACAAGCTCGAGTCAGTGACTAACAACCGAGGACGGGTGTGCGGCCAAGAGACGAGTGCACCGATGTGATCACACGAGACAGAGAGCACGAGTTTCTGGGAAGGCTTGACCAGAACCACGGACAGGTCAAACTGCTTCGGCTGATTCAGGAGCTGATCGAGGCGAGCGCGGCGAAAGCTGTAAGGAAACTCTCGTCAGGGCCTAGTCCGCTGGCATATATATGACCTGACCGCGCACTCGATAAACTCGTTGTCCGATGTGGTCGTTGCGACCGTAGCCCAGAACTTGACCCCACCGCGTTTGGTCACAGGCAGCGGCTTGCTCTGCTTCAGTCTCAGGTCAACCGTGAGGTCGACCTGTACACCGGTGCCGGAACAAGTCGTCTCGTTTTTGGAGACAAGGGCGAGCTCGAATTGAGGGATCGACCGAGCCTGCGAGATGAGTTTGTGTCCATACGGCGGTTTCCTGTCCACGCGTCGCCATCAGTACCGACCGATTCGGTCGGGATCACGTTGATGTACGTACCGACTTAGGATGATTTGCAAGCGATCCGCGTCGGCGTTGCGAATGTCGTTGATGGATGTAATGCCGGCAGACGCGAGAGCTTTGTAACCTGTTATCGACGTTCCCGGTCAGCGCGGAGGGCATGATAAACGTTTAAGAAAAAGCTCACTCTTCTCGCCGATACCTTCAAGCTGACGCAGCACGAGAGCCGAATTGTCCCAGCCGCGGCCGTTGAGAGAGCGGAGGCTGAAGATTGAGGTCAGCCTTCGAGCTAGAACTCGAGACATGCGCGAGTGAGCGCACAGTTCGAGCATGGTCCGGATCCCGCCGTCCTCTCGCGCGATAGCGACATCGATCATGCCTGTGGGCACCGATCATCAGCATACCGTAAAAGTCAAGTTGACGGTCGCGACGTACACTTCGCGATCCGCGTCGCAGCGACAAAGATGCTTCGCAGATCGAGCATTGGATTCGTGCTGTCGGTCTTGACCTCCGATCCGGGGACACCTTCGAGCGCGAGCTGGATGAGAATCATGACCTGCGTGTGCGCAAGTCAGCTAATGACCGCTATAACCGATTCCGAAGCAAGCGTTCCGTAAACACTTACCCTATCTGCCGTTGTCACGACAGTGCTGGTCGGAAATTTGAGACCCTACAGCCGGAAAGTTAATAAGGTAGCATGCACAAGGTGTCTCGGGTTGCGTACCTTGTTGAGCTTGAGGAAAAGCTGCTGAAACGAGGCAGTCAGGAAGAGCAGAGATCGCAAGCCACTCGAGATCTGAACGCACGCTCTTCTCGCCTTGACGGAAGCGGTATGAGCTCATCTCCGAGGCATTCGAGATCGTCTCGAGCAAGGGTCGCATACCGCTTTTGAGCGGCAACGTTTTGATCGCCAGGAAAGTCTCGTGCGAGATGTAGAACCTTGACATGATGTCGCCGTACTCTGCAAGCAGTCAAACACTCGCATCAGTTGACCACCGGATTCTGACAGATACGTCAGTACGTACGATTCGCCACGAGGGTGTCTTCTTCGCGTTCGACGATGCCGCTTTGTACGAGCTGGTCGACGGCTCGGAGGCAGATCTCTTCGAGGCGCTGCTCCGGAGAGGCGGTGTCCTTGCCGAGCCCATAGAACGCGCAGTTCTTGGTGATGCGGACGAAAAGGAATGTCGACCTTAGCCAATGCAGAGCGGACCCGATATCCTGGATAGCTGTTCGACCAAGAGAGTCAGTGTCTGCGCGCCGCCGGTTTCTTTTTATCTGCCAGACGCACTGCCGAGCGCAATCTCAGAGTTGACGTGCTCCGTGAGCGAGTTGTGGAGGCTAACAGGGCAAATAAGCAAGGCTGTGTAAGCGAAACCAGACTCAAGCGGGGCAGAGACGAAGAGTCAATAACTTGCCAGCTTTCGAGTCGCGTCTGTGTGCGAAAAGATATCGGTGAATAAGCGAACAGATGATCGATGAATGAGCCGGCTTCGGCAGCAGGTCAAGGCGAAGCACTGCGGGCGCGGTGGCTGACCTGAGCATTCACGAGGTCACTGTACTTGGATTCGCTGCCTTTCTCCGTCATGATGATCGCTGACCGGTGCCCGACATCAGCCTCTGTACAGTAGTCGAGACGTTCTTTGTAGAGGGAAACGTACCCACGCCGAGCGTGTCAAACTGCGGACGACCCGCACGACCGATCATCTGCAAAACCTCGAGATCCGTGTATTCCCGCATTGCACCGTCGGCGAAAGACTTGGTACCTCGGATGATGACCTGTCGTGGCGATACCCGATCGTCAGAATCCGACGCAGTATGAGGGAATTAAGTGAACCGGACGTACCATGCGAGCGGGAAGGTTGACGCCAACAGCCAACGTGGAGGTCGAACCTGTTCGTCTGAAGACGTGAGCTATAGGTATAGACGGTCTCCTCGCCGGAACGTACAGACTATGCTGATCTTGCCGTCGATGAACAGCCTTTCCACCAGCTTGCGGTCGTTCATCTCCATCCCAGCGTGGTGCACTGCGATGCCATACTCGAGCAGCGCGCTGAGCGTCTTGTCGCCCGTCTTGTACTCTCCGCGGCTCGGTTTCGGCCAAGCGAGGGTGTCGCGCCGCGCATTCGAAGCCACCGCCTCCTTGTACGACTTGAGCAGCGCTTCCGCCGCTTGCGAGCAGCTCTTGCGCGTGTTGCAAAAGACGAGAACACTGCAGCACGATGTCAGCATGCTAGACGCTTGACTGAGGACGATATGTGTGACGCACGGTTTCCCGGAAGAGTACTGTTTGATGAGATCGTACAGCTTGAAACTGAGCGAGTTGGCGAACGCGAAATCGTTTGATCTGCGAGGATAGCCCAGCACGACTCTGCAGCAAGAGAGTTAGATAGTCTTCCGATTCGCTGCCACACATGCGAGAACTCGCGCACTTTTGCAGCTTGCACGGCCTGAAATCGTCTCCGAACTGGAACACCTCTGCGGGCTTGTCGTCGGCCGAATCGGAACCTAGCAGGAGCGATCTGTCAGTCGTAGCTCGCCGGCGTGATCTAGAGCAAGACGTACCAAGCCACTCTGCGACATCGGCGATGTTCGGCACCGTGGCAGAGACGGCAACGAATCGCGTGCTGGTGCCCAGCGTCTTCATACGACTGACGACCACTTCCAGCACTGCGCCGCGGTCGGATCCGACCGAGTGAACTTCGTCGATGCTGTAGGGAGGAATTTTATTGATCAACCGGGTGGTCCGAGGCTCGGTCAGGGGCCAAGGGTCCGAGAAAGGTTTACTGACCAGAACAAGCGCAGTTGTCCGAGCGTCGTCCCGTGGTCGTGCCACTTGCGAGTCATCGCGTCCCACTTCTCCGGCGTCGTGACTATGATGCGCGCTTTCGCGACGTCCCTCCACGCCCCGCTCGAGTAGTCCGAATCGCCAGTGAGCTCTTGAACCGTCCAGCCGAGGCCGACTTCGAATTTCTTCTTCCAATCGGCGACGCGTTCCGAGCAGAGCGACTTGGTTGGCGCCTACGTCGTGCGCGGTCAGTTGTTGGTCAGGTGAACCCGCCTCATGGGGGGTGTCAGGAGATGCCGCGCCGATCTCACCATGTAGAGCACCTTGGCATCGGGAGCCGACGACGTAGTGAGCAGGCGAAGTATGGCGAGCTCAAAGAGGACCTGAACGCTTCTCAAGTCAGCCTCAAGCAGCAGTATATGCACGTCAACTGCGCTCGGCAAACAGGAACGCACAGTCTTGCCAGCCCCGGTTGGCGCTGAGATGACGACGTTCTCATCGGAGCCGTACACCTGCAGATGGTTGCGACCGGACTTCGAAAACTTAGCTCTCGTCCGAAAGTGTCCCCAAGAGCTAGGCAAGGCTGCGTACCGAATCGAAGCAGGTCGACTGAACAGCATTGAAGACTCCGAAACGCCAAAGTGAGCGGAACATGTCGGCTATCGGATCGCAAAAGCCCACAAGAAACGAACATCGTTAGCTGTAGTCCAGAAGAGCATGAGAGACACGAACTCCGAGACGCACGAAGGCTGCTGACGGGTTTGAGCTTGACGCCCTGCTTGCGCAGTCCAGCTTGGGGAAGACGGGCCGCGCTCGTCTCGTTTCCGACCGCCTCGAGATCCTCCAAGTACCGAACATCTTGCTGCGGCCTCTTCTGGGAAACTGCTGGACGATTGACCGGCGCGCTGCGGGCCATTGCTGCGAGATTGAGAAGGTCCGCCCGACATCAGCTTGCCGTTTCTCGTCGAGCACCGCGCCCGCACAACGCCTGAGTCCACTCACCTTCTCGAGCTAACTGTTCGGCCGTGATCAATGCCTCCTCGAAATCTTGCGCGTCTCCGAGGCCTCCGTGCTCCCCACTCGCCGCTTCGAAAGGGTCGTCGCGCCAGTACTCTGCTTCCTCGTCTTCTTCGGCGCCGTAAGCTGGCATAGCGCGGGGCTGTTGTTGCATCCTTGCGACAATTCCCACGGCTTGGGAAGGCCGCGGCAGTTGCGCCCGAGTCGAAGGGACGGGTCGCTGCTGCTGCTGCCGAGCTGGTTGCGAAAACTGCGTGGAATTGGCTGCCCTCACCGGCATCGGCTTGATCACGCCCGCGAAGCCCCGCGACTGCTGCGTCGTCTGAGCGTTCGCTTGCCAGACAGACCTTGACGGTCCTGCTTGAGTGCGGACCCCTTGGCCACGAGGAAGTTGAACTTCCGCCGAGTTGATCGCGTCTGCCGAGTGATCGGTCTGAGGCGTGCCAGCATAGGCAGGATCGTACCGCGTGCTCGGCGCGTATGGGGCCTTGTGAGCGTAGTGGCCACCTTGATGACGCGTAAATGATGTGAGAAATCCGGAGCGCGGAAGACGCGTCGCCGTCGTTGGCGAGGGCGAAGGAGGATCGCGGAAACCGTACTCATTCGCGTCTGACCTCGCACCGAGACATGCGGTCAGCAAAGCACTTTGTATGATGGAGGTGAGTCGGACTCACCCCACTGCGGGCCCTCGTCTGGACGAGGCGGCGAGTGCTCGCGATGGCAGTCAACGAACCGCTCTTCGTCGTCGCTCATTTGACCAAACGCGTGAGCCAGCACGGCCTCGGTCTCGTCGTCGTTGTCATAGATACTGCTCGAAGAGTGGTGCAGAGGGGTCTGTGCGGGTCCTTGCGGCCGTGCAAGCGAGTGCGAGGTGGTGGCTGTGGAGCGGAACTGCGCGCCAGGTCCGCCCTGCTGACGCCCGGACCGAGGCGCCATGCCGCCGACGTAGACGCCTCGAAATAGCTGCAGTTAGGGTAGTAGGTGCGAGCGCGAGGCCGTCCTGCGGGTCTCGGGTGTATCGTCGTGGGAGGAAAGAGAGAGAGAGAAAGAGAAGAAACTCTTGACCAGGGACGACGCCAAGCCGAGAACGGACAACAGAGAGAAGTGTCAAAAGTTGCGAAAGTGTGCGTGCGTACTGCAAGAATATGCGAATGGTCGTCTTCCCCCAAGACTTCTGTTACACGTACATCAAGACGCGAGCTCACGCCTCGTCCAGGCTCTCCGCCTTGTCCAGTCCTCGCAGCCTGTCCTGCTCGGCAAAGTACCGCTCCCGCTCCTCCTCCTTGCGCTTCTGCATCTCGTACCACTCCTGCTTCCCGCGCTCGAGCTCCGCGAGCCGCTCCGGCGTCGGCGGCACCTCGATCACGCTCAGCTTGTCCTCCCATCCGTCCCGCCACGAGATGCCGCTGCCGGCGCGCTGGATCGCCCACCCCTCGAGCTCGCGACGCCACCTCAGTTCCTTGTCGAGACGCTCCTTGCGCAGCTCCGACTCGATCTTGGGCGGGTAGTTGACCTCGGCTTTGGTCGGTTCGCGTTCGCCGCGAGCGAGCTCGCGCGCAGTCTTGAGCTTCGGAGGGAGCTCATCCTTGTAGTAGGTCCGGCGGTAGTACTCGTGACCCTTCGGCAAGGTGCGATACGCCTTCTTGAAATGCTCCGGGCGCTCTTCCGTCTCGAACAGGAAGTCGAGGTCTTTCGAACCGGTCGGGACGCCGTCCTCCATCGTCGACAGGTGCTCGTCACCGCGACGGATCGTCGCAATAAAATCGTCGTCAATCAAACCGGCGACCTGCCCCGTGGCCGGATCGCGATTCCGAGGCGGGTCGAAGGGACGGGTCTGCGACAAGACGAGCGAGAGCGCATACTCGCCTCCGAGCTTGGCGTCGGCGCGGTGGTTCCAGAAGTGGGCGAGCTTTCCGGCCCAAGTGCGGATGCCGAACGGGTACGAGAACGGGACGAGGAGCAAAGGAGGTTGCGGCGGGATTTCGGAAGGAGGCAGGATCAGAGGGGGTTCCGGCTGGTCGGGAGTTCGCGACGGTTGAGAACCCGGTGGCGGCATCGTAACCGAACGATAGGGTGTCGGGGCGAGGAACGATACCGGTTGCGTAGGCAGGGCGGTTTCGGTCGTTTCGGCGCCACCGACCGACTCGAGACCGGCCGGAGCAACGCGCTCCTCAAAGGGTCCACCTTCGGGCCGGGCTTCGTCCTCCTTCTCCAGTTCGCGCGACATAAGCTCTTCCTCGCGCTCCCACCGTCCGTCCTTGCGGCGCTCGTTCGCACCGAGACCGAGACCTTCGAGCTTGCCTTCCTGCCGGAGGTCAATCGGCTCTCCCCACCCCTTCTTGAGGGCCCAAAGATACTCTTTCAGCGCACCACGTCCGAGCAGAACAATCGCGCCGTTCTCTTCGAGCTTCTCCTGCTCGAGGTCGTGGGCGGCGAGGACGGCATTGACATTGGCCTCGGGGGAGTTGCCGAGGAGGACCTGCGCCGCCGCGGCTTCGCTCTCTTGCGCCGCTTCAGTGATGCGCCGTCCGCGAATCTCGTGCGCCAGAGTGCGACCGAGGCCACCCGGGTTGGTGCCGACTTTGAGGACGTAGTCTGTGCCGGACGCAACGAGAATCGGCTGGGTGACGAGAGAATCGCGAGAGGGTCAGCGATGCCCTCACACGAAACGTCTTTTGGCAGCGATGTATAGACAGACATACCCGCATATACCGTTTGAACCACTTTGCACCCCGCTCGAGTTCGCCGTCTTCCGGGACCCTCGCGCCGAGAACAGTAACCTTTCGTGCCCGCTCGGTCGTCCCGAGCGTTTGCTCGCTCATCCAATTGACGCGGGCGATGTACTCTTGCTGGATCCGCTTCGTCTCTGTCCGATCGTACACGTACAAGCCCGTGAGGGTTGTGGTCACGGCGAGGAAGACGGACATTTTCGGACCGGGTCGAGATGGCCGCCAGTCGAGCACGAACTGGGGGATCCCGAGGTAAACAAACCTGTTGGCCATTCTTAAGATGAGCACGAGGGCAGCTAGCTCTCAGCCTGCGCGTGTACGTACGGGTTTGTCGGCTTGACGACTTTCTGCGGCAGCGCTCGTGTCGTCGGGCCTGGGACCGGTGTAGGCGTCACGGGAGCTGGCGCAGGGGACTGGACATTCTGCCCTGACGGCGTGGGTGTCGGTGGATCGGCCATGGCGACTGCGAGACTCTTGCAAGTGCGCCAACTCGCGAGGTTCCGGTGGTCGCGGGAAATCTTTCGAGAGCTGAGGCGTCGAAGACTGGCGCAGGGGAGGCGTGCGTTCGGAGGAATCACGTGCACGGAATTGCGCGAACTGCTGATCAACCGCGGCGGGGCTGCTGCCGTAATCTACTCTCGGCTTACGATACAGCTGCCATACAAGGTCACTCCCGCCGGATCGCGCAGTCACTGAAGCCCGGCATCTCTCTTTCCACGGCGACCCTGAACGCATTTCTCCCCGTTCCTCCGACGCCCGGTCGACTTACGCGAGCAGACAAGCACCCTCTCGCTCAAGCTCTCACTCAAAAGCTTCCACACTGTAGCCCGCGCAATATCCCTGATCGAGAATGGCCAACCCTCCTCCAGCGACGCCATACCGCGACCCGCTCGCGACCCTCTCGTCAACCGCGGCTCAAGTCCCCCTCTCGGAAGAACGTGCTGCGGACGGCAAATCGTTGCTGAATCCACCGAGGGAGGACGATCAACTGTCAGAGTGGTACGAGTCGTATCCGGAAGAGTTTGAACAGAGCAACAATGCGTTCGAGTGCGTGATTTTTCAAAGCGCGCTTGAAACCTCCCGAAGAACCAGTGTTCTGCAGAGCGACCTCGTCTTGACGAGACGCAAATTTTCCACAGCTTCCACATCTACTATGCTTCCGCCGCACAGACCGAACATGCCCGAAAGCTACACGAGCGGATTCGTCGCGAGTTCCCCGAGCTGCGGGTCTACCGGTTTTGGGATAGACCTGTCGGGTCAGTTCTGCTCCTCCTCTTCTTATTTTCCCCGACGCGTAACCGTCTAATACATCTTGCCTACAGGCCCCACCCGGTTCCGATGTTCGAAGTGAACGTGAGTCGCCTTTGCACGCCTGACGAAAAGCGTGGCCACTGCGTAAGTACTCATCACTGATCTCGGCCTTGTTAACAGACTTTCACGCCGGCTCAGTTTGGCGCTCTCTTTGGATTCCTGGTCGCTTACCGGGGTGACTTGTCGTACGTCTTTGCATTCGCGGGACATAAAATGTTCTGTACAAAGCTGACATCTTCACCTTCTCTCGCTCGATACAAACCGCAACGAACCGATTGAATAGCGTACTGTGCGTTCAATACTCGCCTGTGGTGATGACGAAGCTCAGTACTAGCCCTGACTGACACGAATCTGCGCGTTGGCGTTTTATGCAGCATCCACCCGAATACCACTTCTTCTGAACTGCACGATCACGTGAGTGCGATCCACGCCTCTGAAGAGTCTCCTCCGTCCGTGTACTGACTCTTCGCGCGTCTTGGGACAGACCGTCCGCGCCACCTGGATGGGCCCTCCTTACCCGCTCTTGACCGACGTGCTCCGCGAACACGAAGCCAGGTCAGCGCCTCGACCTGCCGCAGCTTAGCAGTCCGTCGGTTCTTTGCCCGTAGTTGTACTTTTGCGGGCACCTCATACGTCGCTGTATAGGGATCGCTTTGTACTCATATCGGGCATGTCGAGAGCGAAACTGCCAGTCCGTCGGCCCTCAAAGGAGTTTTCCCCAGTACGCTGAGCGAGAGAAGCCAGAATACGGCTCTAGGAGGACCTGAGCAAAAGTCAACGGTGGCAGTAGAACACCCATTGCTCCTCGCTGCGCAACGAGCGTCTCTAGCATCGAGGCGGGCATTGTTTTGGCTGATGAGAATGGCGCGAGGAACAGTCGTCGAAAGGTACTCGAGTGATTGTCCAAAAGCAGCTCCCTGTACGCTCTGCGGTAGGAGCGAAGACAGCTTCGACTCTAGTCGTCGTGCGC